>CM076582.1:1523449316-1524008808 GCA_034641835.2 Pinus albicaulis | reverse complement strand
TCACCTAATCTTCCTTAAGAAGAGGAAACAAACCTAAATAGGTGGAACCAATTTCTAAATACACACTCTCGTTCAACAAACCAAAACTAAATCTATTTATGCATGATCTAGATTATTCTCACATCCTCCCTTAATGGAGAAATGGATTTTCTACAATACCTAATTGACTTCTAAAAACTTCAAATTTGATTTTACCAAGGGACTTAGTAAATATATCAGCCATATTATCCTTGGTATTACAAAATATTAATTCAATTTCATTCGACTCAATTTTCTCACGTACAAAGTGGTACTGTAACTCAACGTGTTTTGTTCTAGCATGGTAAATTGGATTATGTGCTAATTTGATAGCACTCTAATTATCACAATTGATACATGTTGAACCACTTTGCGTCTCTTCAAGATCTGCAAGAATTCTCCGCAACCAAATAGCTTCACAGGTGGCATTGGTCAAAGCTTTGTACTCTGATTCTGTTGATGATAAAGAAACAGTTGGTTGTTTCTTACTACTCCAAGATATGACCCCTGATCCAATATGAAATGCATAGCCAGAGGTAGATCGTCTGTCATCTGGATTTCCTGCCCAATCTGAATCAGAAAAACCTGTCAGTGCAACATTAGATTCATCAGTATACATAATACCTAAATTCACTATTCCCTTTAAGTATCGGAGAACTTTCTTTGCAGCATTCCAGTGATTTCCTGAAGGCTTAGCCATGAATTGACTAAGGATACTGACTGAGTATGCAATGTCTGGTCTCGTAGTGGTGAGATAGTTCAAACTTCCCACCAACTGACGATATAATGTACCATCTGCCTCTTTAGTTCCATCTTCTTTGTACAACTTTGCATTCTGTTCTAAGGGAGTTGACATAGCTTTGCAATCACTCATATTGAAATTTTTAAGAATTTCCTTTGTATATTTGCTTTGAGTGATCAATGTTTTACCAGGCTCTCTCCATACCTCAATTCCTAAACAGTAATGCAATTCACCCAAATCTTTCATTTCAAATTCCTGCGACAACTGAACTTTAATTTCTTCAATTAACTTGCGAGCACTGCCTATGATAATGAGATCATCCACATACAAATATATTAAAGCAACATTTCCTTTTTCATCTTTCTTAACATACAAGTTAGGATCATTTTTGCTTTTCACAAATCCATTCTGAAGAAAGAAGGTATCAATATTTACATACCATGATCTCGGCGCCTGTTTCAAACCATATAAGGCTTTTCTTAACCTGCAGACTAGATGCTCCTGTCCCTGTTTGACAAACCCTTTAGGTTGAACCAAATAAACTTCTTCCTTTAAATCACCATTTAGAAAAGCAGATTTGACATCCAATTGATGTATATTCCAATTATGTTTTGTAGCTAAGGCAATCAGTAATCTAATTGTATTCAATTTAGCTACCGGTGCAAAAGTATCTTCATAATCAATTCCCTCCTGTTGAGCATATCCTTTTGCAACTAATCTCGCCTTAAATTTATCAATGCTACCATCTGCTTTAAATTTAGATTTATACAACCATTTGCTTCCAATTGGAACTTTGTTTTCAGGAAGTTCCACTAATTCCCATGTTTGATTTTTCATAAGAGAGGCATATTCATCATTCATAGCATTTCTCCATTGTTCATGTTCTTTAGCTTGTTCATAATCAACCGGTTCTACAACATTCATGATATTAGACATCAAGGCATAATCTCTATACCTTGCAGGAAGCTGGGTTTGTCGGGTTGACCTTCTTGGTGCTACAATACCTGTTGGAGTTCCATCCATGATTCTTCGGCTTTGAGGTGAATCTCCCTCTCGTGATGACTCACTGCTGCTGGATGTGCTCATACTGCTCTCATCCTGATCTTGAACCTGTACCTGTACCTGTTCCTGTTCCTGCTTAATCAAAGTATCAAGTTTGACATGAGCATCATTAGATATATGCCATGCATCATTCTTTGTATCACTTTTATCAGCCTGCTCATGAAACATCACATCTCGACTTGCAAATAGTTTATGGGAACTTGGATCAAACAATTTATAGGCTTTCTGATCCGCACAATACCCAATAAAAACACACTTGATTGACTTGGCATCAAGCTTTCTTCTGTTAGCCTTAGGAATATGTGCAAAGGCAGTACATCCAAAGACTCTTAAATGACTCACATCGGGTTTATAACCATGAAGAACCTCAAAAGGAGTTTGAAAAACTAATTGCTTAGTGGGACATCGATTCTTCAAATAAATAGCAGTATTAATGGCTTCTGCCCAGAAACCATTAGAGATGTTCTTACCTTGAAGCATACTACGAGCAGATTCCACCAAGGTTCTATTCCATCGCTTAGCAACACCATTTTGCTGAGGGGTATGTGGTACTGTGAACTGTTGTTGAATCCCATTAGATTTACAATAGCTGTTAAATGCATTTGACTTATATTCACCCCCTTGATCAGATCTGAGTATTTTAATGTACTTACCTGTTTGTTTTTCAATCATAGTTTGGAACTCTTTAAAATACTCAAATATATCACTTTTCCTTCGAATGAAATAGACCCAGGTATACCTAGATCTATCATCAATAAAAATAACAAAGTATGAAGCACCACCAAGAGACCTAGTTTGCATAGGTCCACATACATTAGTGTGAATTAATTCAAGTATATCATACTGTCGTTTCTTGGTATGAACAGGAAACTCTTCTCTATGCTGCTTACCAAGTGCACAAGCTTCACATGGTAAATGTTCACACTTCATAACAGGAAGACCTTCAACCATTGATTTCCTTTGCAACAACGATAAATCATTGTAATTTAGGTGCCCATACCTGTGATGCCATAACTTTGATGTTGATGTCTCTTTGGATGTCAATGCAACATGGCGCTTTACTGTCACATCCAATTTATATAATCCTCCAACCCTGGTACCTGTAGAAACAACCCTGTAGTGGTCCTGAACATCTTTCACAATACACCCCAATTTACCAAATTCCACTTTTAAATGATTATCAGTGATAGTGGAAACATATATCAAATTATTTTTGAGAGTAGGTACATACATCACATTATGAATTTGTCGCATTTGTCCATTAGGTAAGTACACATTTATTATGCCATAGCCTTGAACTTTAAGTGACCTGTCATCTCCTAGGTAAATGTGTGTGCCATCAGATTTCTCATAATATTTATCATACCATTCTTTATTACAAGTCATATGTGCCGATGCACCAGAATCTATGAACCAAGAATTCTCATCATCAGTTTCAGCAGACAATGCAGCATCAGAAAGAAACAACTTAAGATTTTTAAATCCATCAGTCACTGAGGTGTCTCTGTTTATGAAATTTCCATTATGCCTTCTATGTCTTTGATTTGATTCATTATTCTTTCTTCTATAGCAATATTTAGCCAGATGTCCAGGTTTTCCACAATAATCACATTCAATGTTCCTCTTAACATAAGAATCAGGAGGTGACATACCTTTCTGCTTTGCTTGAAAACGGCCTCTGTTCCTGTCCCATGGTCTCCCTCGGAATGGTCTTTTACCTCTTGCAGTCAAAGCCAAATCAGAACCATTTGACTCCAGTTCAAAATTTTTCATGCGCTCTTCTTCTTGAAGAAGAATTCCAGCCAATTCTTCAAATGTAGGAGGTGTCGGTCTAGCTGAGAGAGCTGAAATAAAGACTTTATAGTTTGGGACTAACCCCTTTAAAGCAACAGTTACCAAGTCTGTACTAGACACTTTTTCACCAATATCACCAAGCTTATCACTCAAGTCTTTAATTCGGGAAACAAAGTTGCCAATGCTTTCATTGGCTTCCATTTTGATAGATAGCAGCTTTGTTTTTAAAAATAAAATACGGTTTGCATTAGTAGTTTCATACAAACCTTTGAGAGTGTCCCATGTCGCCTTTGAAGTTTCACAGTCCCGAATGTGAGGAATAATATTGTCCTTCACTGACATGCGTAGCAGCACCTTTGCTTTCATTTCTCGCTTATCCCAATCTGGACTTGCAGCAGGAGGTGTGGGCTTGGGCTCGTCACCTTTGACAATCGTCCAGAGATTGTATGCCTCCAGAATTGTTATGAGCTTAAATTTCCAATTTACATAATTTTCACCATCAAGTTTGGTGGATTCATTTAACGATTATGCCTTCTATGTCTTTGATTTGATTCATTATTCTTTCTTCTATAGAAATCTTTAGCTAGATGTCTAGGTTTTCCACAATAATCACATTCAATGTTCCTCTTAACATAAGAATTAGGAGGTGTCATACCTTTCTACTTTGCTCCAAAACGGCCTCTATTCCTGTCCCATGGTCTCCCTCGGAATGATCTTTTACCTCTTGCAGTCAAAGCCAAATCAGAACCATTTGACTCGAGTTCAAAATTTTTCATTCGCTCTTCTTCTTGAAGAATAATTCCAGCCAATTCTTCAAATGTAGGAGGTTTTGGTCTAGCTGAGAGTGCTGAAATAAAGACTTTATAGTCTGGGACTAACCCCTTCAAAGCAACAGTTACCAAGTCGGTACTAGACACTTTTTCACCAATATCACCAAGCTTATCACTCAAGTCTTTAATTCGGGAAACAAATTTGCTAATGCTTTCATTGGCTTCCATTTTGATAGATAGCAGCTTTGTTTTTAAAAATAAAATACGGTTTGCATTAGTAGTTTCATACAAACCTTTGAGAGTGTCCCATGTCGCCTTGGAAGTTTCACAGTCCCGAATGTGAGGAATAATATTGTCCTTCACTGACATGCGTAGCAACACCTTTGCTTTCATTTCTTGCTTATCCCAATCTGGACTTGCAGCAGGAGGTGTGGGCTTGGGCTCGTCACCTTTGACAATCGTCCAAAGATTGTATGCCTCCAGAACTATTATGAGCTTAAATTTCCAATTTACATAATTTTCACCATCAAGTTTGGTGGATTCATTTAAATAGGAATCAGAAAGAGGATTAGCCATTTCAACAGTAATGACCAGCTGCTAAAGCTCAATAAATTTTATGCACACCCTGGTCCTAAAGCCCACGAGGACAAATTAATTTTCAATAAAGTGCCACTGAAGCCACAAGCTTCATGTAATAAAATCCAAAAAAGAAACTTTAAGAGGTATTTTTTTTTTTTTTTTCAAAAATAGCTTTCACTTTTGTATTAAAACTGATCACTCCTTATATCAATCACCTCCTATAACAAACATGGAATTTTGTTGAAATAGTAATAAAAAAAACTGACTTATAACCTTGTTGCACCAGTGGACAGTGACCCCGCGCACTTGAAGACAGCGCTCCAATGAAGATAGCGATTACCAGTGACACCACGCACTTGAAGACAGCGCTCCAGGCGGTGATGATTTCATACAGGCATAGAAAAAAACGTGACTTCACTCGCTGGTCAATCGTGACAAAAACGGGATCTTCAATCGCTTTTCAGGCGTAGACAGGCGATTATCGCACACCACAAATTCTCACTTCGGCTGCGCAAAACAGTTAACAGGACTACAGCTCTAAGACCAATGATCAATGCCGCTCAGTAGTCACGAAGATCGATGAATGAGTCTGCTCACACGCTGTGACTTTTTCAATGCCTCACACGATTTCTACTTTGCTGCTCACGCCGGATGGCTCACGCTGGTAGCATCCTTTGCCCTCTTTGCCAACTCCACAAACAGCGCTGGTGTAACACAACAAATTACAACCAAAACAATAAAACACAGCCAACTTAACTATGCGCTGTCTCAGCAGCGAAAGGCCAGTCACACAGGCTCTCGGCGAGTTTCGAAAGCGGAGCTCTCACTCCAATACCCAAACAAATCGAAGACACTTACTCAGCTCCGATACCAAATTAAAATAAACACAAAAGAGAAACGTGAGACAAAGCTCACTGAAATCATTCCATTCAATTGCACGATTACATCACACTTATATAGCAGATTGCACTCACCTAATCTTCCTGAAGAAGAGGAAACAAACCTAAATAGATGGAACCAATTTCTAAATACACACTCTCGTTCAACAACTCAAAACTAAATCTATTTCTGCATGATCTAGATTATTCTCACAATATGCGTAATAAATTTTTTGTGGATGTTAATGGCTGAAATCAGCCTAGATCCATCTTAACCCCAGATATATCTAGCATCAGAAAGGATCAAATCTATCGATATGCAAACCTTTCCTCAAGATTTGCACTCAAAAAAAAGTTTTGACACTGAAAATATTTGATGGTTGTATCATATATATATATAGATATATATATACTTTTTAAACATATTATAAAGTTAATATTAAACAACAATTTTTTTATAAAATTATATACTATATATGTATAACATCGAGGATAATTTATCTTCGAGTTTAGAAAGCTAGGCTAATTTTACTAGTCCTTAATATGTAAATAGTAAAAATTTTGGCTATAGTTTTGTAAAAATATTTAAAATTATAATGGTTTTATCCAATTTTACAAAAATATAGTGATTTTAAAGATATATTGTAAAAATTGAGCCAATCATTTTTAGAAAAAACTAGAATTAGTTAATCTTCTTATTCGAAAAAACAATAAAAATTAGCCCGTTATTTAATATTAGATCCTACCATTATCCTTAATTACCAATATAAAAATATTTGATTTAAAAAAAAAAATTAATAAATAAATAAATAAATAAATATTTGTTTTTTTAAATAAAAAATAAAAATATATACATTAAAAAAATAAATATACACAAAGTAATTAAATTTTTATTTATTGATATAATTTAATATTGTTTTCCCTTTATAAGTATTTTTTTAATATATAAATATATACTTTTATAACTATTTGTTTTATATAAACATTTTTTTACAAACATTTTTTTACAGTAAGTCGTTTTTCTAGATTAATTTGTAAAATAAAAGTATTTTTTAATATTTTTTAATATAAGCTATTTAAATTTTAGATAATAAAAAATATATGTTTATAGTTAATTATAGTTGAATATTGTAATATATAGTTGGTTATGGCTATGGATGGAATTAGTTGACTAGATTAAATATTTTCAAATAATACATGATGAGGATTGATAAAGATTTATAATTATTGACTATGATTAATTATAGTTGACCTTAATAAATCAATATATATATATATATAAACACTTTAAAAGGCATACATGTGGTTAGACATTTATAAAAGTGAACGGTTTAAATTTTTTGGATCCGTCCAACATTTCAATAGTTTATATTATACATATAATTAAAATTATTTTTCTTTACGTAACTCAAAAAGCATTTTCACCTTTTATTTAGAAATCAATTTTTATAAGAAATTATCTTATAAACCTTGTAATTTTATATATAAACATTTTTTTAAATTTTATATTTTCATATATTAATTCATAAGATATTTCAAAATAGTTTTTTCAATATTTTTTTATATAAAATTAGTAAAAATCTAGATAATAAAATATGTAGGATTATGGTTAGCTATGGTAAACTATAGTTGACTATGGTAAACAACAATTGACTATGGTTAAATTTTGTTGACTATTATTGACTATGGTTAGGTAGGTTCAACTTATAGTTGATGATGATTAATATGGTTATTATAGTTGATGAGGGATACTGTGGTTCATTATGGTTGACAGTGGTGGAAGAGTATTGACCATGGTTGACTATTGGTGTACATGGTTAACCATGGTTGTCAACATTTTAGTGATGGTTCACCATGAAAGAACATAATTTTTTGGCACATGAAAAATATGTTTTATTGATAGCATATGACATCATAACATCATACAAAATTCTTCTTCTTACAATATATTATGATTTTTCAATGCTCCTATCGATCCAACAAAGAGAAATTTTAATTACAAATTTTCTCAAAGAAGATGGAAAAAAATTCCTTTTCATAATCTGTTGATCATAAACCAACCTTGAAATATGATAAACATAACCCACTATTACAATATGTCAAACAAAACATAACAATGCAAGCTATCAATCATTTCAAAATTCTGATTTGATTAATATAACGTGAAATGAAATTGCGAAATACATAACTTGATGTCATAGGGTGTCCAATAAAACCCTATGTCACAACCACATTAGTAAATTGGTTTCTTTATGATGATCGCTACCATATTTTACCTTTCAAAACCATGTTCAACCATAGAAAAACATAGAAAAGATGGTCAACGTCGCACTATGATGATAAAAATCAATGTTTGAATGTCATGAATAAAAATGGACATCATAATCTAACAGACAAAAATCATAGTGGAAATTTTATGAACGCAAACTTACATTACAATATGATGAACAAAAAAAAATGTCGCAATGTGATGAAAACATGTTGTCACTATGTCATGAACTAAATCTACTTTGTAATGTGATTAACTAAAATCACCACTTAAATGTGTTTGATAAAAAATGATGTCGCAATGTGTTGCAATGCAACAAGAAAAATTTGGCATTGCGATTTGAGAAATACAATGAAAAAAATAATGTCATTGTGTGATGAACAAGAAAAATAATGTGGTAATATAGTGAACTAAAATTGATGTTGAGAAAAATTGATAGTGCAATGTGATGAAAAAACAACATTACAATGCAATAAAAAAAATCAATGTCAAAATGTGACAAACAAAAATCCATGATGTACTTTGACAAAGTAAAAACAACGTTACAATGTGAAAAACCAAAATCAATGTTGTACTTTGTCAAACTTTTAACAACATCACAATGTGACAGGAAACAAAATTGATGTCTCAATATGATGAATAAAAATCAACATTACAATGCGATGAACAAAAATTAGGGAAATGTGATGAAAAATAGATGATGTCACATCATGATGAACAGAAAATGACGTTGCAATGTGATGAAGAGAAAATGGCATCGCAATTTGGTGAATTAAATAAATGTTTAAATGTGACGAACTAAAATCACTAATGCAATGTGGTAAAAAAAAATGGACATTGTAATGTGACAAATGAAAAATCAATGTCACAATGTGATGAATGAAAAACATTACAATTTTAGCAACAAAAAATGATGTTCAAATGGCATGAACAAATATAGATGTCATAATGCAACGAATAAAATCCTTTTCAACTATGCTCAGTCATAGTTAACTTGGTCAATCGTACTTAACTTGGTCAATCATAGTTAGTTTGGTAAAAAATGGTCAACATGGTCAAACATGTTCATCCATGGTCAACCATAGTCAACCATAAACACCATAGACAACTATGGTTAACTATAATGAACATGACCAAGCCATGCTTAGTCATGGTTAACATGGCCAAAATAATTAATTAAGATCAAACATGGTCAAACTATGGTGAATAATGGTCAACCATGGGAAACATGGTTGATGGTGTAGGATTTTCAACCCACCTCAAAATATGATTTGATTATGGACACTTCCAAAAAGAGCATTGTGGTAGTTGTTGAAGAGGACACAATTTCCTCTAAATTTAATGTAAGTTTAAAAATATTTGAAGCCTATAAATGCCATGAGATGGCGAAGGAATGATTTTTATGGTTTACATTTTTATAAGTCGATTACGAGTGTTCATAAAGATGGTCAATATGTTATAGGGGACCAGGTTGAGAGGCTATCAAGCCTAAAAACGACATATATAAGTAATTGTGATGCAGTCGTAACTGCAAATTAACTTATACTCGTGGACTTCTGGGTTAGGACCCACATGAACTCCTGTTTTTATGCAGCGGAAAACAAAACACATTGGAGTTGGTTTAACATACATACATGTGTGAATCAACAACAATCTCCTTAAACACATCACACTTACCCATATCACTTTATTTTTACGCGGAACCGGAGCTCGCGGGTCCCACATCTTGGTAACCAATCACAGGACGGCGCAGTATCTTGCTCACAACTTTTAACTCTTCACCGAATACGCTAAACCTCAAAATATTATGAATCACCACTTTTATTCTCCGTTGTTTGATCTCGGCTAGATCCGAAGGTCCGCGCTACACCTCCGCCACTCCACTTCGCATCGCAAACCAAATACTTTAACTTGCGAAAACTCTTAACAATATTTGTTAACATCTGCAATTTGTGAAATCGCGAATCATCTTCCGCCATTGATTTTCTTATAGATCAAATGGTCCTCACCTCTATCTCTGCCAAGTCATCGCTCAATATTTTGGTTGAATTGCAAAATCATCGCAACCGTTCACCTTTCGCCCTCACATCTACGATTTAATCACAACCATCCATTCACCTTTTCGCAGCTCTGCTTCGCCTCCTCTGCCTGCACTCATCTCTGTCGTCAAACCTTAAATCTTCGGCTTTGAGATTTCATCCTCGCCGTTGATTCCTCTCTTAGAGTTCTTCTAAGTGTATTATCTTCTTTAGTCAATTGCTTCTCTTTCAACTACCACTGCTTTGCAATATTGCTCCTCCATGCTAATCCTTGTGTCTTCTTTGGAATCTGTCAACGCTATCTCTCCTAAGATTTGTCCAGTCCGCAAACGCGCAGAACTTTCCTGGGTTTTTTCTTCGTCTCTCAGCCTTCGGTATCTGCCACAGCTTTGCATGTGCAAAGTTCACAGGAACTTCATTCTCTTACTCAATATGTCTATGCATTAACAGAAAGAACATGCACATAAATGCAATACTTGATTTCAACAAGGAAATAAAACAACAGGTTGAAATAGAGAGCCCAATCAAAATCCAAAACACTTGGAATTAATTTTAAAATGAAAATACACAGAACCCAAGCCCTGGGATGGTTGGTTTTACATTTTTTCCTACTTTCTATTCAACCCTCTTTCACACCTATTTCCCTCTCGTTCTCTCTCCTTTTATCTATGGAAGGCAGAGCCCCAAAATGATCGATTTGGTTTTTTTTTATGCCTTTCCCAAAAATCCCCATATGGTTGAGAAACTGTTATTCAGTTGCAGAACAATTTATTCAAATAAATTTCTAACTAATCCTAATGTAACCATTCTTTTAACCTACATATTACAATGGCTATGTTAGCCCAAATTAACTTTAAACAAAATACTTTAAAACTAAATTCTTAAAATTATTAGGATTGCTAGTCCTCTTCCCAAGCCAGAATATGTGACCAGCTTGTCACATTGTTGACTTTGCCTTAATGCTCGTGCATTAGACTCCCAAGGTAAAAGAATTCATGACCTCTTGGTCATGTGTCTTCAATGCTTGGATATTTCGGGATCCCAAACTCTATTTTGCTGCTATCCATAAGCTGCATTGTCTTCACCATTCTTTAGTTGCAATCTTCCAGGCTTCCATACTTTGTACTATAGTGCTCCACTACCTCTACCTTCAATGTTCTTCATTTTCCAAACAATTCCATAGTTGACTGCTCTCTTCATTTTGTTGCAACTCTTCTTAGGTATTTTCATAAACTCCCATTGTTCATCTATGGTTTCTTGCAATGCAATATTCTGCTATAATCTAATATTATTTTCAATCCTCTACCAACACATTCTACTAGACTCTGTCCCAGATATTGCTGCAAATATTACTCTGGACATTGCTGCCACCCAAGCTTCTTGAATATATCTGAAGATATCTCCCTCTGCAACAACCCTCTTCTTTTCCTTGTTTGCAAATTTACTCTCAAAAGGTAAATTTGCTTCTAATTCTCTGACTGCAATAATATATGTATTCACTATTTCTTGTATACTAGTTAACATAATTAAGTTTTGGAAACTAGTATCTATCTCTGTTTCACTACAGTTTGAAATAGTTCCATCTTATTTTCTGCAATCTCTCTCTCTTGCTCAAATTCTTTCTGCAAGCAACTCAACCATTCACTAATTACTTGATTCCCTTCAAGTACCTCTTCAGTATTTTGTATTTTAGTTTGCAACATAACTCTCTTCCTTGACAACATTCCATTGTTGTCCTTTTGCTTCTTGACTAGTTCTAATAGTCAATTCATCCTTTTCCACTTCTAGGACTGACTTTCCTTTAGCCTGAGACATAACTTCCTCGCTTTCATATTTATGGCTTTATTCTTCCTTGTTACTAAGAAAACCTCTTTGTGACACTGTTTCTTCATTTTTAACCAGAATAAAATTTTGATTCTCTATTTCTATGACAGTCCTAAATGTCCATCCAAAAATCTTCGTTTGGCTATTTATGCAAGCCAATTCCTCCTTGTCCTCATCAAGAACAAATTTCATCTCATGAGGCATTACTACTTCATCTCCATTAAAGTTGCTCCCTTCATTAAATAAGAAACTTATGAATTCCTTTTGCTGCAACAACTCAACTTGGTCTTCATCAGAAAGACACTCTTCGTCATACCTTGCTTGACAATTTTCTTCTTCATTATGCTTTGCTAGATAAACTTCATCTTTACTTTAGACAATTCCAAGAGATGGATTGTCTTCTACACAACCTGAAAACACATTCAAATTGTTAGCATTAAACTCACAAGACCCAGTGGTCGTATTTGATGACTCAATCCAAAAATATTTCTCTTGTTGTTCTAAGTCTCTTCAGGACTCAGAAAGTCTTCACTAGTCTTTTTTCAGCTTTCTCAAGCATAACATATGAATGCTTGATATCATATTTTTCCTCCTTCTGTTCCTGGTCATCATCATAAGCCAAGTCCTACTTGTTTTTAGCCTTCACAGTACGTTGGAAATAATATCCTTCACTTAGTTGTGCATGTGCAAGTATATGAGACTCAATTGTCTCATTTTCTTCTTGAACAGAATTCAGATTATGTCCTCCCCCTTCATCCTTTATGAAAACATCAGCAAATTGTCTTTCTTTACCAATTTCACCTACAAAAATACAATAATCATTTGTTTCAAAACCATAAGGATACATAGCCTCTCTTGTCATCTCAAACATCAACTCTTTCCGTTGGGTCCCATCCTTCCAATGCTCCATGAAACCATCAGCTGGTCTCATGTATTCATCTTCATTACTACTATCACCAAGAATAGACCCTTGCTCAGGTTCACATAAGTAAACCTCTTCCTCAGCACACATCCTATGTTGTAAATCAGCTCCTCTGAGTTCTTCTTCTAGCTGAATTCTTGTGTCAAATATCAGCCTGCTCTGTAACTGACTCCACTTGACTCTTTTCTTCCACAGAACCCAATCATACCTTTGGTGTTCCATACTCCCTTGTATGAATTCTCTCAACACTTCTAGCTGCACTTTTATCTCAATTAATTCTCTATCAATTTTATTCTTCCTTGATCTTTCATAATCTCCCTTGGAACCTTTACTATGACCATCAATAGCCATAGTCTTCTTTCCTTTATGAAATCCTATTTGTTCATCATGGACTACAAACAATCCATCTATACAAGCTGACTCCACAAACCTGTCTGTAGATACCAAACCAAGGTTTTCCAATCTTAGTATTTTACTAACATCTCTGCTGACTTCTTTCTTTTGATTGTGACTCCTCCTTGAACCTTTCAGATAACCATCAAGGGTCATATCTTCTTCTTCCCTCTATGGAATCATCCTGATCCACCTTGTGAGCTGCAACAAACCTCTTTTATCTCTGAAACAAGTGTAGTACTTGTCCCTAGTCCCAAGTCATATCTTGGTGACCCTTCTTCTTCTTCTTGAGCATTCAGCCTATGCTCCCTCTTCATATGCAACCCATGCCATTTCAATTTCTTCCTCATAATCCATCCACATCTCTAGTCTTCATCACTCCTTTATAGCAACTCCATCAATAGATCAAGATGGGTTCTCATCTCAGCTATTTCTCTCTTATATCCTTCATCAATCATCTATTTCCATATGCCATTTGTCTTGGCATCTTCCTTCTTTACTTTGTGGTTGCCTCCTAAACGTCTGTTATGACTTTCAATAGCAATCTTCTTAAGTTCTTTCACCCTCTATGAGCTGCACTAACCTATGCAGTAACAGTCACTCCTGCTACAACTTACCTCACCAAAATTCCTCTGTGCTTGGTCTTTTTAAAAGTATTAGTCCTCAATTTAGAACCCTCCATGAGCACTCCTCTATGCTCCTTCTAGGCTTACCCTCACAGCTCATCTACACTTGAGAACACTACTATCCTCTTATATTTCAACCTCAGCTGAAATATTAGGTTCTGACCATACTTATTTTTCCTCTTAGAAACCCTTGCTAGCTTCCTTCGTCATTTCCCTTAAAGGCTGTAATATTCTTGCTGAGATGCTTTCACTCCTGCTGCTACTTATTGTTTGTGCTACTAATTTATCCATGTTTTTGTAGCTCTTATGCTTTTTCATAAGCCTTTAGTCCACAATCTTACCTCTTAAGGTTCACTCGATTAGAATCAATGAGTAATCTTTCTCAACTTTGCTTAGTTCAAAGTCCTTCACACTGCCTTTCAGATCTTTTTTCTCTGATACCAATTGATGCAGCTGTAACTGCAAATTAAATTATACATGTGGACTTGTTGGTTAGGAACCACATGAACTCCTTTTTTACATAGCGGAAAACAAAATACATCAGAGTTGGTTTAACATACATACATGCGTGAATCAACATGAATCTCCTTAAACACATCACACTTACCCATATCACTTTATATTTACGTGGAACTAGAGATCTCGGGTCCCACATCTCGGTAACCAATCACAGGACGTTGTGGTCTCTTGCCCGCAAATTTTAACTCTTCACCGAATACGCTACACCTCAAAATCTTGCGAAATGCAATCACCGATTTTAATATTTGTTGTTTGATCTCAACTGGATTCAATGTTCAATGCTACGCCTCTGCCACTACACTTCGCATCTGAAACAAAATACTTTAACTTGCGAAAACTCTTAACGTTATTTGTTAACATCTGCGATTTGTGAAATCGCGAATTGTCTTCCGCCATTGATCTTCTTACAGATCCAACGGTCCTCACCTCTATCTTCGCCAACTCATCGCCAAATATTTTGGTTGAATTGCGAAATCATCGCAACCATTTACCTTTCGCCCTCGGTTCTGCAATTTAATCGTGACTATCCATTCACCTTCTCATGGCCCTGCTTCACCTCCTCTACCCGCACTCATCTCTACCATCAAACCTTAAATCTTCAGCTTTGCGATTTCATCCTCGCTGTCGAATCCTCTCTTATAGTTCTTCTAAGTGTATTATGTTCTTCAGTCGATTTATCCTCTTTCAACAGCAACCGCTCTGCAATACTGCTCCTCCATGCTACTCCTTCTGTTTTTCTTTGGAATCTTTCAATGCTATCTCTCTTGAACTTTGTCCAATCTGCAAATGCAAGAAACCCTCCTGGGTTTTTTCTTTGTCTCTCAACCTTCGGTCTCTGCCATAAATTTTCCTGTGCGAAGTTCACAGGAACTTCATTCTCTCACACAATCTATTTATGCATTAACATAAAGAACACGCACATAAATGAAATATTTGATTTCGACAGGGAAATAAAACAATAGGTTGAAACAGAGAGCCCAATCAAAATCCAAAACACCTGGAACTAATTTAAAAACGAAAATACACAAAACCCAAGCCCTGGGATGGTTGGTTTTACATTTATTCCTACTCTCTGTTAAACCCTCTTTCACACCTATTTCCCTCTCGTTCTCTTTCCTTTTCTCTATGGAAGGCAAAACCCCAAAATGGTCGATTTGGTTTTGTTTTATGCCTTTCCCAAACATCCCCATATGGTTGAGAAAATGTTATTCAGTTGCAGAACAGTTTATTAAACTAAATGCTAACTAATCCTAATATAACTATTCTTTTAACCTAGAGATTACAATGGCTATTTTAGCCCAAATTAACTTTAAACAAAATACTTTAAAACTAAAGTCTTCAAATTATTAATACTACTAGTCCTATTCCCAAGCCACAACATGTGACCATCTTTTGACATTGCTGACTCTGCCTTAATGCTCCTGCATCAAATTGTCTCTTTTTGATATATAAACATTTTTTGTGTTCACACATCCACGGTGTGTTTATCTTGAGTTTGTTTATCTTATGCATGTAAAATTTTCATTCTCTAAGAGTGTATTTGTTTTAGACACTAGTCATACATACCCTATCTAGAGAGAGAGACGAGAGCCTTCATAAATTATAAGTTGCCACCTCAAAGAGGGATATGGAGTTGGGATCGTGGTGTCACATGTTTCCACCCATGTGACTAGGATCAAGTAAATTGGGTGAGCCATCTCTAGGTGAAAGGGTGAAAAGGTGACAATGTTGGTGTGTAGGATCGAAGAGAGCATTGGTCAGCTAGTCGGGTCACAGTGTTGGGCAGAAAAAGAAAAATTAGACCAACCCTCGACCAGTCTTGACCTGTGACTTAGGCAGGGCCCAGTCAGGTGGTCGAGCCTGACACTTGTCGATAGTCGCAGAGAAAATCAATGGGGTATTGTGGGTTTGAACCGACCCTCGCCTAACGCCCGCCTACCCTGACCTATGACATCATAATGGGATCATGAGGTTGATGCTAGAGTTATTGTGCATCAGAGAGAATTGTGGATTGAGGGGTGAAGTTGAATGTCATTGTGAGATGTTTGGTGCAATCATGACATGGTTTGGGAGCTCCATTGCTACATAGAAAGTTATGACTTTGTTGCTATAATTTTATTGAGCGGAGCCAAGTCTTTATGGGCCTATAACCCACAGGCTTCGAGAATTGAAGCCATCTCGGGAGGAAATTCAGAGACCCCAAGTTTGGTATTCATTAGTTGACCATGTTTAAACATGGCCACGATAATCAACATGGTCAACCATATTAATTTATAGTTAGATAGTGGAAACTATGGTTAGCCATGTTTACCCATAGTCAAACAAAGTCAAACATGGTCACCATGGCTAGCCATCATCAATATGTTAAATGGTAGTCAACCATGATCAATCCAACTCAATAATGGTCAACATGTTCTCCATGGTCTTCCATGGTCAACCATAGGAAACCACGGTCAACATTGGTCAACCATAGTCAACATGGTTAACCATAGTCATACATAGTTAGGCATTGACAAATATGGTCAACCATGTTCACCCATAGTTAACCATGTTTAAACAAGCTCAACCATTGTTAAACATCGTCACCATGGTCAAACATGATCAACAAGTTAGATAATATTCAACCATGGTTGAACATGCTTAATAATGGTCAATCATGTTGTACCAAAAATAGAACTGATACAAGAAGTTGTTGGTCCACATATTTTTCCCAGAATCTGCGTGATTGTGTATGAAGAAAGTTCAATCAGACCAGTCCCAAGTATATGCATACAAACATGGAAATTGCAAAGTGTGGAAATGGGTGTGTATAATTGAACAAGTCATTATTTGGTGCAACCAACTTTTGAGATTCACCAGAAGTCTCACTCCTTTCCTTTATATGTTGAGAACCGACACAAATTCAAACAAGAGATATAGAAAACCACATATCTTGCAAAATCCGTTAGCATGATGAGAATTGAAATAGAATGTATAACATATAAGAGAAGATAAATATATATGATGGGAAAAGAGTAAGCATTTCATTAACAAGTCAAAATAATATAATACATCTTCAACACAAGAGCAGTCCTCCTCAACTTGCAATCCTGGTCTTGTCCTAAATTAGATATAGTCTCTAGACATACAACAATATACCAAATCTCTTTGATTAATTCTGACTAACTCTTCTCCTCTTCTTATGATCAGATTATATAGCCAATTTTCACTCTCCGAGAGGATGTATTTTGACTTCTAGGGGCTAGAGAAGTTAGGAAGCTTCTATAATAATTGAATCCTAGCCAACTCATGGACAATTAGGTTGAGTTGATCTCCTTGAAGATGACAAAATATAGAAGTTTCAACAAAGACACAACTAGTAATAAGTGAACCTGTGTCCAAAGACCTAGGATGTACATTGTATGATAGAGTTTGGACATATTATGTCAGTGTCTTGGGAGTGTCTCTAATGCTAAAAAGACAAAACCAATAGGAAATACTATGCATCAAGGTCAACAAGTCAAAATTCTTTCTTAATAACTCAATATTGGTAAAGTAGGCTATAAAAAATCATGCTCAACCTGGTCTAACATATTAAACCATAGCCAACCATGGTAAACCTTTGTTAACAATGGTAAACTTCAATCCACCTATCTCAATGACGATCAACCATCATCAACGATAATTAACTCTCTTCATCCACTATGAGTTATAGTCAACCATATTAAATACAACGAACATGCTCATCCATCATCAATAGCGCGAAGCCTAGAGCTGCGATACCCAGGATCATTAAAACTCTGTGCATATAAGAATGCATCCCAACATTTACCGAATCAAATACTTCACTTTCTGGCCAATTCACACCTTCCCATTTACAACCTGCAGAAGCTTTCCAATATATGTTCAAAATTATTTAACACCATTCATATAATATCAATCCCTGGCATTTTCTAAACTTTCCATCACAACCATTCCATAGACATCGAGTTCTCAAACAACTCACTATTCAAATCATTATTCCATATTCCATACCTCTTCTTACAATAGTATGAAACCATACTTTAACAATCACCTTTTCATGGGACTTAAACACAAGTTTTAATAGCATTTAGAATTCAACTCATCAATTTAAAATGCCAATATTGAGTTTCCCTTTAATACTTCATATGGAAGCTCATCAAATATATGATTTCAACAGTTAAAGTTTTTGGACTTTAAGGCCTTTTTTTTTTCAAAACCATAGAAGTTCATATTTGTATTGACATTCATATGGTCAATTGGTAATATAATTCCCAACAACCTTCACTTTTTAGTTGAACGCATGCACGTTTGACCACAACCAATTTGACAATATAAAACAGTGTTCACCTTGACCATTCAACCTGGGCTCCTACAACTCAATCCAGCAATTCGATTTTAATTCAATAGTGTCCAGGAATAGAATAACTAACAAGACTTTACAAACCTTTTCACATACTCCGGCAAACTGCGCCTTCAACACTGCTGTCAATTCAGATTTATTTCATCAGACTTTTATCAACTCTGGATCGCATCTTCCGGCATGTTATTTCTGGATTATCCAAACTCTGTTTGTTCTAACTCTGATGATCGATTGCATTGAACCCATACATTCTTCAACGTCCAAAAAAAATGCTCCATTGCTTCTCCCCTGCGTTTTCATCACGCAACCAAATAACATCTGAATGCATTTAACACAATCATTATGACTTATTGAAGGCTACATTCACAAATTCAGTTCTACACACACAAACATCAATTTAACGCTACAGCAAAGGCTTAATCGATCTTGATACACATCGATTTTTCCACTGCTACAGTTTATCATGCCTTCAACTGCATTCAATCAACAACGCCCTTCATGATTAATTGCCATTTATCCCGATTTCTTCAATCTCTGAACCAGATTCGATTCAACACAGCTGCATCACAATAGCTTTGAATCGAATCACTGTATTCGGATTCAGATTTCGCCCTTCACACATCGACTTTAGCAACAGTTCATTCCACTGTTTAAATTGTTCAATATGCTGTCAATTATCTGCAATGTTGCACCTTTCAACATCTGGGTCCACGTAGCTGCAGTTCCAGTGTATGTATTCCTGCGCCCTTTTCCCGATGAAATTTGAAATGAAGTCCTTCTTCTTGGCCTGGTTTCACAATTTCATTGGCCCTTACAAACTGCCAGAGGCTTACAGCCTTGGCTATTCAAGCCTTCTTTCAACCACTCTCACTCACACTCACTCAATCTCTAATGGTTTCTCTCACAAAAAGCCCTCCTATTTATACAATTTTTTAAAAATCATTACATTAAATGCTCAATCCCTTAAAATCCTTAACAAACCCCTAAATTTCTCAACATCCCTAAGGAATAGGTTTTTATCCCTAAAATCCTTCAATTTATTAAATTTCCTCATATCCTTTTATTAATAAAAAGATATTTACATAAATCCTCACCTTCTCCTATTTAATTCAAATTAATTAATAAAATATTAAAATCATCACACCCCATATTTACAAATTAATATTATCACACCCCATATTTACAAATGGAGAAAAAGGTCTTGATGCTCATCCATCATCAACCAAAGTTAATCATTGTCAACCTTTCTTGAGCATAATCAACCATGGTATATTAATGCTCCCCAATACGTAATGATTATCAAATAGCATAACTACATTAAAATTGATTAATATACATCAACACCATTAATTTTTTCAAAGTAAAAAGTAACAATAATTAACATATATTAACCACTTTTAATATAATTTATAAAAAAATTAAAAATAAAACTTTAAATCATCATGTACTCGATAGCATTTTTTTCCAAAGGAATGTATGATATCACCATTGTCATTATCATTATTTACATTCACTAATGTGAATATTAACCACGTATATTCGTATTTTTCATGTGATTACATATCACATTGTTTTCAGATAACAATATTTACACCGAAGGTGTTCCTATGATACGTTTAGTTGAGAAGATTCAACCAATAGTTGAAGCTTAATTTCGTCCTCCTTTGGCAAACAAATTTTGAATGGCAAAACACAACAATTAGAAAGTTTCTTCAAAACACAAAAAAATAAAGTTTTAGCAATGTGCAATCATTTTCCACATCTATGATTTTGGAAATTACATCCAAAAATATTCATTGTATATTTTGGAAAATACATCATGAGTAATACCTAAGAATTGTAAATAAAACCAATCAAAGAAGAGCATCAAGATAAAAACCCGAGATGGAAACTTTACTCTTGTATAGTGCACATGCTTATACACATTCTTTTTCTACATAGCTTTATTTTTTTTATTCATACAAAGCCAATTAAAAGTTTAGTATTTTTTAATATTTAAATTGCAAGTTACACAAATTTAAGATGAAGACACTCTAACAAAATATTGTATTCCAATGAACCAATTAACATTAAGAAGTTACAAGCCTTTAAATGATAAATAGAAAAAATATATATACATTAAAAAATAGAAGGAAAAATAACTCTTGATCTTTGATATCCAAACAAAAATTAGAATGTTTTATCAATATGTAATCATTTTCCACATCGATGATTTTGGAAATTACAATGTCCAAAAATAATTATTGTAGATTTTAGAAAATACATCATGAGTAATAACTAAAAATACTAAAGAGAACCAAGAAAAACATAACTTCAAGATAGAAACAGGAGATAAAAACTTTACTCTTGTATAGTGCACATATGTATACACATGTTTTTTCCATAGAGCTTTAAAAAAGATTAATATGAAGACAACAAAATCTTGTATTCCAAGGAACCAATTAACATTAAGAAGTTACAAGTCTTTAAAAGATAAATGGAAAAAATTATATATACATTAAAAAATAAAAGATAAAATAACTCTTGATTTTTGATATCCAAACAAACCCAATTAAGAGTTTAATATTTTTTAATATTTAAAATATAATTTACACGAAATTGAGATGAAGCCACTTTAACAAAAATATTGTATTCCAATGAGCCAATTAACAATAAGAAGTTAAAGTCTTTAATCTGCCCCAAAATAATATTTCGTGTTCCAAACCCACCAATTAGGCCTTCCATTTACAATAATTACAAGTCTTCTTCCCGAGGACAAATTTCAGACTAAGGCCAAATTCAAGGGCCTAGCTTCAATGTTTTTCATGATCCAATTCACAACTTAAAGTATACAGATTGCCCAAATAAAAGTGGACCTCAAAGTCAAGGCTTCAATTCACTATTGGGTAGATTTTGCAGTATACACTATGTCCACTTATTTAATGTTTAGTGATTTAATTTTTCAAAATAATTTACTTCTAAATCTATGCCTTTATTTAGCAGCATTCCCAATTCGGAATTCATCGCTAACTAATAAAAAACATCTGTTTTTTCAAATTTTGGAATCAGATCTAATTTACAGTGTTTCTTGTATTTGATATTAAACTTTAAACTTTAGGGCCAATTGCTAGTACTAATTTGTAATATAGTTTACAATTTTGTTTTTTATATTTGATATTAAACTTTAAATAAACTTTAGGGCAATTGCTAGTACTAGTTTGTGGTCATAAATATAAACAACCTCTTCATTCGTCTATGCGTTTATTTAGCGGCATTCCCAATTCATCGCTAACTAATAACAAGCACGGGAGAGTTATTTCTGTCATTTCAAATTTTGTAGAAACTTGAAGGTAAATCTCCGTTATTTTCCGGCTCGAAGAGACAAACTCAACCGTAACACGATGCCGGAATAATTGATACAGCAGTTGCGACATATGCTTAGAAAGCAGCCTTTAGAGGTCAACCAGAGAGATCACTTTCTTCTCTTATCTTTTCAGTTTGGCCATCTCATGCCACGTCATCGCTAATCGATAACTGGAGAAAACGGCCAATGATTCATTTAGGACAAATACATTAAAAAACTCCATTATACATCCCGTTTCCACGTCAGCCATGACAACGAAATCCCTGCACTCTCTCGACTCCCGCCATCACTATGCTACCTGCAATGTCAACTCCAACTTCTTTGACAGCTAAGCCTGGGTACACCGTTGCTATTGAAGCATCATCTGTTGACACGTTTTCTAAAAAATCCCACAATCCAACTTTCCAATGTCTCATATCAAATGTGGGAACATCAAAGCCTGTGTCGCAAATGCGTCCTCGCGACCCCACATTCGCTGACATGCGTTTCTCCTGTGGGTCAGCCGTCGAGTGCCCAATCATTCGGCCCTCATGGTTTCACAAGGTTAGGCGATCGTCGAGTGCCCAATCATTCGGCCCTCATGGTTTCAGAAGGTCAGCCGATCGAACCCCAGGGTGGATTCCGTGAACAGGGATTCTCAGAATTGGTGGCGCAAGGGCGGGAACAGCGTCAGGCTGGTCGGAGAGTAGTCGGAATCTGTCATTGAGGACGCCGGAAGCTGCTGCAGCGCGTCAAAATGGAAACGCGTAGTATGCAAGTTCAAGACGGACGACAAAACCATTCCAAGCCATTGGAGATTCCAGGATGATCTTAGTTAGAAATATTTAATTCCTACTTGTCTATGGTTGTAATTCCTTATTTGAGGAGTTTGTTCCTACATAATAGGAAGTAACTAGAACTATATTCTTTCCTAGTTTAGTGTGTGGTTGAGAGAATCTCTTAAACACATTTCTGTACATTCAAGATAGATTTCCTATATTGAGACTATTTCTTGTATAAATGTGTGTGTAACATCTTCGATTTATATATAGAATTTGAACAGAGTTTACAGTGTGATATTTTATCTTCGTATCAGAGCCCGTAAGGGCCTTTGGCCCTTCTTGGGCACATGAATATAAATCTCTGTATTTGCATTATTTTAATTCTTTGTTTGTTTTAGTTTTTGGTTGTCCATCCAGTGCTTGAGCGCTGCTGTATGCAGAGAGCTGTGCTGTCGGACTGCGTTGCTGTGCGGGGATTAAAGGGTGCCAAGAGGTACGTGTGCAAAGTGGTATGCATGGTGTTTTTGCATTAGATCTGTAGCTGACTGCGTGGAATTGTTGTGTGTGGTTCTGCCAGCGTTGGTATGGATTCTTGTTACAAACATCAACGCTTCTCTGTGCACAGAAATGTTTGTAATTCTATGTGGCCCTTCCATTGATGAAGCAGAGGATCACTGTCCATTGTCGCTTGACTGTTGAGTAATAATTGACGTTGGTGTCTGTGGAAGATTTGGGCTAAGCAGGGAAGTGTGCGAATTGTGCTCGATCTACATGGTATTTCCTTCTGAAGTAGAGGAATTCCATTACCAAAATTCTTTCCCCGAGGGCCTTGCAAAAGCCTAGGACGAGAATGTTGCTGCCGAGGTTTTGCTTCTTGGAAACACGGATCTCTGCGTTCCCTGATGCCATTGAGGATTTGATCCTTCCTTGACGCACTGGTGCGTAGATCTGAAATCTGCAGACAGGAAGAGCAGTCGAAAAAGGACGTGGTGTGGCTGCTGTGAGTCTGGCATAAGTGGTTGTGCAGAATCTATGAGATTGCCAAGAGAAGCGGCCGAGGCCAAGAAGATCGAATCACCTGCATCAAACGCAACGATTGCCGAATTGGAATGAATATTATAGATGCTTGAGTGTATCTCGGTTTGAGAAAGATGAGCACGTCGAACGTTTTGCTTTTGGTTTTGTGCTTTTGCTTCATTGTACAGTTGGCCCAGTCTGTTAAGGCGGTATCCTCTCCGTTGATGTCGTTGTGCCTTCTATTCAAGTTGCTGCAGTCACTTCAGCTGGAGCAGAAAGTCGAAAGGATGGAGCCGTTGTGGTTGAAAACCGTGATGATTGAGAGGTAAAGTGTTAGTGTGCGGAGGAATTTATAAAGGATGTGGTTGAAAAGAGTTTTTTTTTAGTTTTAAAGGTTAATGGACTTAGTTGCCATTGCCCCTTCATCGGCTCAGGCCAAGTAGTTCTCTTATGAAATGACTTCTAGTCACCATTTGATTATAAATGTAAAGATGTCTCTGTATCCAATTGAGACAATGTTAGAAGAAGAGATTGATGATGGGTGTAGATTGGTCCGAGCCAAACAAACAATCCTTATTGCAATGACTCAGAGCAGTTTGGCGATGGAGAAGATAGCAGCATGGGTGAATTTTTTTGTGATGCCTTGCTACTGCTCCAGTCTGCTGCGTGGTTATGCGCATGATTCCGGTGAAAGACATCTTGGCATTACAAGGATGACAGTGATCTGAACAGAGATGTATTAGAGCAGCGGTGTTCTTGCTAGCGGGAGGTCGAAATTGAGCAGAGAAAGGAAACTGTGCCGAGCCTGCGTGAAGGTTGTTGCCGCTGTGAAAGCATAATTTGTTGTCGTAACAATATTATGCGATTTCCATGTCGAGTAGCATGGGATTGGGCATGAGCGGTGAATTCAGAGTAGGGCGATCTAGAAGGTTTGGTCATCTAGGAGTTGTTGTAAATTTGATATGAGTATTGCACGAGGAGAAAAGAAAAAGATTTGTTGGAATCGCGAGCGCGAGAATCCTTGTGAAATCCATGGGCATTATCACAAATCCGAAGAGGGAAAAGTGTGCACAGTTTGGTGGGCATCGATTGCAGGGAGCCAACGAGAAATCTGCCCATGCACACAAATTCTACCTTTCAAGGAGGTCGTAGTATCAACGAGGCTGTCGAGTTTATTGAGCAATGCCAAAATGATCAAGTTCAAGTGCTTGTACAGTGCATGTTTACATGATCAATGACGTCGTCAAAGTGGTGATCTACTGTCAGGAGAATTCTCATCGCACATATGGTTGCATGAAAAAAAGAGGGTGTTGTTGAATCAGAGAGCAGGGCAGATCTACGTAATCAGCGAAGTATAAAGTGATTGAATTGAACAGTTTAGGCTTGGGCATATTAAAAACAAATTCATAGTTGCTTGTGAATTTTGTGTCAAGTTGCAGCTAAAGAGGATTGGATTTCCAATACTGTGGACGGATGGAGTCTGCGTATGGAGGTTGCTAGTGTTGATTTATGCAAGTGTGGATGTGCTACTATGTGTGTCCTGGAGTTTCTCAGCTAAGAGTATAGATGAGCATTGGTATGGAGGATTGTTGGGTCTTCTGCAGGTATCAGAAGAGGTGCGGAAGCACGTGGAATTGCTGGGAGGCTTTTAGCTTCTTGTGTTTTGTGTAATAATCATCTTCGGGCAGAGAGAAAGAAATTAATGTGCAGACTTTATTTTTTTTATTTAGTTCCTTGGAATCATGTGTAAAGTTATTGAGCCTAGCTAACTCACTGTAGGTAAAGTTATTTTGTTAGAATTGGTCACTCTAACAAATAATAGGTGAAACGTGAAGTTCCAAGTTTTAATTGACAATGTCAAAGATGCCCAAAATGTGAGCAACAAAAGAGGAGGTAATGAAGCAACAACAACGTTTATGGTGGACAACAAAGTAGATGTTTGTTTGAGTTAGTGTGGTTTGTGGAATAGACTTCCTAGCATGTTATAACCAAGTCTAGTTGGTTGTTGTAATGGTCATTATATGTACTCATAAACTCCAAAATGTTGAAGTATGGAATGTAAGCCTTGTAAAGGCATTTGAAAGTTCGCGGTGATCTTAAAACCACTTTGTAATGGTTTATGGTCAGCCTGAAACCATCTTTTGTCACTATAAAGTGATGGTTTGTGGTGAGCCAGAAACCACATATATCACCTTTGTGATTGGTGAGCCAGAAACCACATATATCGCCTTTGTGGCTGGTTGGTGGTGAGCCAAAAACCACATATAAAGCCTTTGTGGTTGGATCGTCTTTGTGGCTAAAAGTGCCTTTGTGGCCACGTGTACACGGGAGCTTTGTGCTCAGTGGAGCAGGTGGATTGCAGTAACACCTGGCTCATGGTCTCAGATATTGGTGTGTCTGAGCACAAGAGGGTCGGCGCACTTTTGTATCTGACAGTTGCGTCGAAAGGCACAATTAGCACAAATGTTAGCGATTTTTATTTGGACATGAATATTTGGCTTAGAAAGGCATTGATCTCTCTTTGTTTTGGAGGTTCTATATATGCAATTCACCCGATGGTGGTGGATTTGTAGGTACATATATGCAGTGATAATGGTTGACAGAATAATGTATGCGAAGGACATCCTACAGAACTAGCGGTTGCAGTGGTTGGTACCCATGCATTCCGGTGGATGGTTGCTCCTTTATATGGACGTCGACATATTCTTTGTTATGTTTGACCATAACCAGACTTTGTGAATTAGCATCATGACAAGTAGTCATTAAGGGGGGGAGTTAGAAATATTTAATTCCTACTTGTCTATGGTTGTAATTCCCTATTTGAAGAGTTTGTTCCTACATAATAGGAAGTAACTAGAACTATATTCTTTCCTAGTTTAGTGTGTGGTTGAGAGAATCTCTCAACCACATTACTGTACATCCAAGATAGATTTCCTATCTTGAGACTATTTCCTGTATAAATGTGTGTGTAACATCTTTGATTGATATATAGAATTTGAATAGAGTTTACAGTGTGATATTTTATCTGTCCTCTGAGTTAAGAGCTCAACTTCGACAACGGGCCTCGACAGGAAGAAGGTTAGTGGCTCCAGGGTTTGTTTTTGTGTGTTGTCAAGCCTGGGAACTCTACAAGCACTCCATGAATGAAACCCTAAAAACCCTTGCAAATCCTCAAAACACTGAGTGTAGTGTTTTAAATTATAAAAGTAAGTTTTTAAATTTCTAAGAGTTTATTTTGATTATTTAATTTTTGATTTTATTTTTTAAATTTCGAAAGGGTAGATTATCTAATTTTGATCCACGCTCTTGCAGGGCGTTCGTATCTCGAGTTGGGGACGAAGAGCGCAACCGATTGGCTTGGTTCACAATAATAATATTAATTCTAATAATAATGGTAATAAATTCACTATGGGTAGGAATAATGTAATTAACTCTTTGGTTTTCAGTCTCCTTAATAAGAGTCTTAATTTTTTCTTTTCCCTTAGGAAGATTCACATTCTTCTGGATAATATTAAGGAGACAATTAGGCAGGATTGTTCCATTATTCTGAGGAAGACTAAGTCTCCCAAAAGAAATTTGAGTAAGCTTGAGTTTCTTTCCCTCAAATCCCTTAGGGACAACCCTGACATTGTTATCCAAGGATGTTGCCATAGTCATTATGAATAAATTTGACTATGTGAGTAAAATGATTGACCATTTATCCAATAGTGGTAGTTATGTCAAGCTTAAAAAGAGTCTCCTTAAACCGGTTTCTAGGTAGGTTTTCCTAGCCATTAACTTTGATTCTTCCCTTAATCCTCTTATTGAGAGCAATCCCCTCACCCCCATGATTTATGGTTTACTCAAGATTCATAAATCTGAAACCTCTTTAAGACCTATTGTTAACACAATAAGTGGTCCCTCCTATCATCTTGTTAAGTTCTTAGCTCATAAGCTTAAACCCCTCGTGGCTCTCACTTATTCCTATGTTGAGGACTCAGCTTCCTTTACCAAAGAATGGAAGAACATCAAGTTGGAGCCTTGGGAGTTATTAGTAAACTTTGATGTTGTGTCATTGTTTACCATATTCCCATCCAAAAAACCATTGATATCTTTAGGCGAATCTCAGATCAAAACACCTCTAAATTAGTGGGTCTATGCCTCACCTCGACCTTTTTCACTTTCCAAAGTAAATTTTATAAGCAAACTATTCTATTTCAATTTTCTTGAAATACAATAAATATATACTGATATTAACTCTTCTGAAGAGGAACTAAGACCTTTCTGTCAATTCTGTCAATTCGTAATATCAGTGGACCTATTTTAATTTGGTAGTCTCTTCCCTAAATCGAAAAGGCACCGTTCTATTTGCACTATTTGCACCTGGCATTTGTAGTTTATATATGAAGTACAAACGTGTGCAGGAGAGTTTAAGGACCATACATCATGGTCAACTTTATAAGATGTGTAGTGTCGGATAAATGATCTCGGGTATTCCAATTTGCGAAGTCCATACATGATGATCTCGGGTATTCCAATCTGCCGAGTCCATACATGATATGACTGCTGCACATTTGGTAGGTTGACACATTTGGGTCTTTTCAATAGCTTTTATTTTTACCATAGCTTAAGCAGAAGATTATGAAGAAAATGTAAGGCATTTTTTTCAATTAGATTCATTGATCTCCATTGTCGCTAACATTTATTTAAGTTTATAAACGTGTCATCAATGGTTGCGATTAACAAAATTTTGCTAGTTACACTGTTTTTATAGATATGTCGTCTAATTTTATGGGTTTTTAAGATTATTAATGAGATCGTATAACATATTAGTGGAAAAAAAAAATTTGAGAAATTCTATATAACTTAAAATTTTACAAAAATTATATAATCAATCATATATTAATTAATTGAGCAAGCCTTGTGCAAGTTAGAATTCTACAAAAAAAAATTATATAATCAATCATGTATTTTCTGAATATTGATGATTCATGGTTTAACTTGACATGAATTCTACAAAAATTATATAATATTTTCTGAAGTTTGATGGTTTATAATGTAACGTGAAATGAATGAATTTGATATTGATTTTAATTGAATATACAACTTCACCATGTGATTTCCAACTTCAAGTGTAATTTCCATATTAGATTTTAATTACTTTTATATCTTCACGATGTGATTTCCAACATAATTTTAATGCAAGATTAGTGATTTACAACATTAATTTTTACAAGATTATTGTTGATGGAGGGTAGGAAAAAAATTACAGCATACAATAAGACTTTTGATGGAATGGAAAAAAAAATTGTAAAATTTATAAAACAATTAAAATAATATTAAAATTAATTTATTAAATATGTATTTATAGTAATTTATACATAGATTTATAAAAAGAAATTATTGTCTAGAACAACTCAATCTCTAACCTTAAACAATTGTACTCGTTCACTATCTTCCATTTTAATTTAACTATATTTTAACGAAGGTAAGCGAGAGACTAGCTACTATATAACCCTTGTTATATTAGAAATTATAATATAAATTATCATATATATATATATATATATATATATATATATATATATATATATATATATATATATATATATATATTATTTGTCTATATATAAATACATATGTTCTTATATTTTTTTTGGAAATACTTTTAATCTCATAATTGGTTAGTGTTTTATAACTAATCATTCATTAATAAATATTATGAAATATAATAGTCTTTGATTTTTTATAATTTAATTTTTTTATTAATTTAATATTAGTTATGAATAATTTATTTGATTTTCTTTAATGTTTATTTCTGAAACTTGGCTATATAGAAGCCAAGTCTGTGAATCATCTCATGGAGTGATTATCCAAACTGATTAAGCAACTATATAATTTAATGGAATGTATAAATATATATGTACACAAAATTTCTATTGTTTGTATTGATTTTAGCTAAACCAAATTCTCCAAAAACATAATTTCATAACTATTGTTTTCACTAATTAAATAAAAACATAATATTTTGATAAAATTAAAATTAATTAAAATTAAATTTATTTACTAATCAACTAAATTTAAAATTAATTTATTTTTAAATTTTACAAATTACTAATCTAACAAATTCAAATATTGATATAACCAAATAATTTGTAAATATTTATTAAAAACAATATTTGATGGAGCAAACATTTTATCAACTTGAAAAAAGTATTTCTCTTGGTACTAAGTTGTAAGTTGTTATAAGTTGAATATATTTAATTTTTTCATAAATGAAAATTTAGGAGCCTTATTAATTTGTCTTCTACATTAAAATTTCAAACTAAAAATAGAAGAAAAAAATGGAAAAGAAAGGATTAAAAAAAAAGAAAGAAGAAAAGAAGCATTTATAATTACTTATACAAAGTGAAAATCTACAATGAAATTTTGTATTTTTTAATATTAGTAATAAATATTTAGAAATATTATTTTACAACTTTAAAAAGTTATTTTCATTAGTCATGGTGAAGAAAAACCAAAACAAGAAATGAAGGTTTTGACTAGATGTGAAGGTCAATATTATTTCCATATGCTTTAAGGATTTTCCCTAAATAAGTAAATCCAAATCATTTTATTTGAATAATAAAATTTATCTAAAGAACATTTAAATTTATATATATATTTAGTTTAAATAATTGTATTTATTAAAAAGTGATATTCTATGTGCAATTTGAATAGTTTGGATACTTAAATTTATTAAAAAACAAATATTATAAAAATAAGAATTTGTTATATACGATTAATATTTGGGTTTGCAATGAAAATTCTCGATTAATACTTGAGTCTGCTGTGAAAATTCTAAGGTGAAAATTTTCTCGATTAATTCTTGGGTTTGTGGTGAATTTTCTCGATTAATACTTGGGTCTGCGATGAATTTTCTCTATTAATACTTGGTTTGCGGTGAAAATTTTGCGATGAAATTTCTCGATTAATACTTGGGTCTACGTTGATTTTTTTCTTGATAACTTTTCGGACCTCGGCACTTGAGGTCTATTGTCCGGTTTGCTGATATTCAGGTGCACACATTCCTTATCTTTTTCTAATACATATCTGCTCATATTCTCAAGTATGAATAATTCACCACAACTACCAAAGATTACAAAAGTTTGACCTAGCATAGTTACTCTACAGAGCCTTTATGAGTATATAGAGTCTTTAGAGAAACGTAGAGAAGAAAGAGAAGTCAAGCTACAAACCCAGTTAGAAGCCATGCTGGAAAACAAATTCACATCTCTTGAAGACAAGATCCAAAAACAAATAGAAAATAAAATAGAACTATTGGAGAATATAATTGAGGCAATGGAAACTAGGTTGCAGGTCATAGAAAAACAAAACCAAGATATGAACCAAACATCCCAGCAAGGAGATGTTGATAATATAGAGAGTCTTAAAATGAAGGAAATGATTAAAGAGCTAGAAGAAAAAGTTAACGACAGTCTCACCCTAAATAGTGGGGCAGGTAAATTAGATATCAAACGAATTAAAGTTGAAATGAAAAAATTGATTGAATTAGACCATGAGCGTAATAAAAGGGCCTTGAACCTTATAATATTCGGTTTGAAAGAGGAGGTATACAAGGATACTTTATTCATAGCCCAAACAGAATTACATAATAGATTACAAATTGAAACCACGTGTCTCACAGAAGCAACAAGGTTAGGGAAATTAACTGAGAATAAAGGAAGGCGGATCCGAATAAAGGTGAGCTATACTGACCATAAGTATGACATACTTAGTAAAACCTCAAGTCTAAAAGGAACGAGAATATTTATAAATGAAGATTTCATTCCAGAAGATCAAGCAGAATTAAGAAAGGAGGTTCAAAAGGTAAAAGAAGCTAGGAAGGAAGAAAAATGGGCAATAATCAGAAATATAAAAGTCATTATTCGAGATAGAAACCAAAAAGATAGTAATAAATAGCAATTCAACATGCTCTGAATTATTTCTTGGAACTGTCGGGGCTTTCCATGGAACAAAGGCCCCAAGTTAAGTTGGATCTCAAATGATGTTGATATTATATTTCTTGTTGAAACTTGGGAGCACGAAGAATCTAAGGTCCCTAACATAGATGGCTTTACACTCTTGTCTACCTGGAACAAGCGATCCTCCCATAGAGGCATTGGGGGCATAGCTTGCTACATTAAGAAGAACATCTCCCCCCATGCTAGGATTTATAAAAACGACCCTTACAAACAGTATAGTTGGATTGAGATTACTGACATTAATGATAAAAAGACCTACATAGCAATCTGTTATTTCTGCCCCATCAATTCTAACTTCTATAAGAAAAAGAATCTAGATAAAGATATTCCTTACAATGGTTTAGAGAATGATATTTCTAGCGTAAGGAATGAAGGTAATATCCTTTTAATGGGTGAGTTTAATGCTCGAACTTCAAGAAACCAAGCTATTCTTCTAAGCAATCATTCCAACCGCAATCCTCTTTTGTTAGACGAAGACCTTACTCTGGCTAGCCAGTACAAAAGGAGCTCTGAAGACCTCGGGGATAATTTGTTTGGGTTAGAGCTAGTCAAGCTCTGTAGTGCTCAGGATCTCATAATTTGCAACGGTCTAAATAAGTGGCCCAATTCTTACCAAATGACCTGCATCCATGGGCTTGGTAGCAGCTTGGTAGACTATGTTATTTCCGATCTCCCTTTTATACAACGAAATACTAAATTTTGACATCTTAAATGACCACGAGCTTGACTCTGATCATAGGCCTTTACTCATAACTCTTAATTTTGTCATGCATAAAGATCCCATTGAAGATAATCCCTATAGTCAAAATAACTTAATCTTTGATAGAAACAAAAACGATCTCTTTCTAAATGAATTAAAAACTAATTTTCTTCCTTTATCTAGTATAGACAACATAGATGACTTCTATCATAGTTTTACTACAACCCTCTCATACTCTATTAAAAATTTCTCAATTGAATTCTCAAGTAATAAAAGAAATAGAAAAACCAACCCATGGTATGACCAAGATTGTAAAAGTGCGAGGAGAGAAATTAAGGAAGTTATTGATGAATCTCTCAAAATTGACAAGATAAAAATATACAAAGCCCTAACCAAAAGGAAAAAAAAGACAATATATTTGTAAAAGACAAGAGAATCTCTTACACATCTCTAAGGAGGCTCCTAAGAAATTTTGGAGGCAGATTCTAACTAGGAAAACTAAAGATAATATAAAATTTCTTTTCATGACTAGAATTCCTATCTTAAAAAGCTTTATGAATCTCCAAATGCCAGGGATAACTTTGAAACCCTGCTCACAACAAAAGAATTTTTCTCATTAGAAGACATTGATTTTGGGGTTAAACTCTTGGCAAATGGGAAAGATAAAGACATTGAAGGTTACCAGGTGGAAATATTAAAAATTGGAGGTCCTATCCTCATCCCCCACTTCTACAAGCTTTTCAACCAAGCGATCAAGCAAGGGTTCCCTAAACCTTGGACTCAAAGCCTCATTATCCCTATTTTTAAAAGTGGGGATACTAATAACCCCTCTAATTATTGAAAAATTATGATTAGCCCTCTCTTGGCCAAGTTATATGGTATTATTTTGGAAAATAAGTTGAGCATTAGGCCAAGCGGGTTTTAGAAGGCAACACTCAACAACGGACCACCTCGTTACGCTTAGGATCATTGTGGAGGAATTCCACAATGATAAATCCAATCTCTTTTGTTGCTTTGTGGACTTTAGAAAGGCTTTCGATACGGTTCCTAGAAACAACCTATGGAATAGATTAGAAGAGATAAATGTTCCTTTCGAGCTAAGAACGACAATTATAAGGTTATACGAGAATGTAATTGCCAAGTTAAAGAGAAACCAGGGGTGGTCGAAAGATATTAAGTGTAATATCGGAGTTAAACAAGGTTTCCCCCTCTCCCTTACCCTATTTTGCATTTACATTGGTCAAGCTAGAAGGTTGTTTAGAGGAAGCAAGATGTGCTGGCACGATCTTAGCTAGGATAGTCACCATCCTTCTTCTCTATACTGACGATATTGTTCTTCTCGCAAGGTGCCCATCTGATCTTGATAAGCAACTTAGACTTCTTAAGGATTTTTACTCTACCACGGGTATGTCTGTTAACACTGACAAAACAAAAGCTATGAATATCAAATCCAAGAAATACACTTACACTAATTTTATGTATAACAATAGTAACTTGGAGGAAGTGTCTTCTTACAAGTACCTAGGAATTGATATTCATCACAAAATCAACTGGAACTATAGCATTTAGAAAAGGATTAATGGGGGGTGGAAAGCTTATTTTGGTCTTGAAAATAATTGTAAAACGACAAACCTCGTAATGTGGGATAGAAAGAAGTTCCTCTTTGAAACTTTGGTCACTCCTGTTATCTTATATGGATGTGACGTTTGGGGTTGCAACATCTCTAGAGAATCTTGGAGAAAGATTGAGCAAATCCAGAAGCGTTTTATAACGTATAACCATAAAATTAAAAGAAATACACCCTATCCTATTCTGCTTATAGAAGTGGGTCTTTCCCCTATCAAGAGCCTAGCTATGACTAGGCTTTTGTTGTACAAGCACAAACTCAATAGCATAGGAGACCATAGACTTCCTAAGCTAGCTTTAAATTCCAACCAAAACCACCTAAGGCTTAAACGAGGTTGGTATAAAGACACCAGGACCTAGTTAAAACATTGGGAGATCGATGAGAATGTTGCATTGAAAAACATTAATAACATTAAAAAAATTGTTACTTCTAAATTCAAAGAAAAAATGTGGTGTGAGAAAGATGTAGCAACTAAAAGAAAATTAAGATATTATAAGGAGGTCATCAACCCCACCCTAGAAGATCAAAATTATCTCTCTATTTTAACTAGCTCAAAGAAGACAATTAATATAGCCAAGATTAGAAAGAACTCTCATGAGCTCCACAGTGAAACAGGTCATTGGACAGTTCCTAAAACATCATGGATGGAAAGGATTTTCCATCTCTGTGAGAATAGAATATGAACACCGAGGATGAAAATCACTTCCTTTTAGAGTGTCCCGCATACAACCACATTAGAGCCCAATTCCATAATATTGTTGCAATACTGACCTTCCTAGCCTTTTAAGATGTCAAAATTATAGTGAGCTCGGGAGGCTTCTCTGCAAGCTTTTTGAGCATAGAAATAAAATCTTAAATCAAACTAAATAAATCTTTTCTTTAGGTCCGATAGACCAAAAATTAGTCTCAGTAAACGTTAACCATAATCATCATCATTATGTAACATTTTAACATCATTATAAATTAATTTTTTTTAAAATTATAATTATATATCATCAAAATATTCACCAAAATTACAAATCTAAAACATCTATTGTGATGATCCAACCAAAATGGTTCTAAATTACAACCCAAGTAATATAAATAGTATATTAATATATGATAATAAATATGAGAATTATATACTTGGTAAATCAATTTATATTAATTTCTTGAAATAAGTTATCTTGTAGAAATGATTAATAGTGTAAGTTGATATTTGTTAGGTTGTCGAATGTGATTTATATTGAGGAGTCCATTGAATCTTCACTACTATTGTTAAACAACTTACAAGAAATAAATCTATAAAAGGGTAATATCTAAAATATAAAATTGATGTTAATATAATATTTTAATATAATTTCCTTTTTAGTTAATTAATTTTATCAATAATACAATAAAAGTATAAATTATAAATTGCTATAATTTTTTAATAACTTTAGTTAATTAATTGTGAATTGCTAAAAACACAATTCACAAATATAATGAAAAGCACTAGCACAATAATAAGGAGATATGATAATTATGTATCCCATCTTATAATGTTGAATATTTGATAAGAGTAACTCAAATTATCCTATATTTACTGGAATATAATATCAAAAATTATTAAAATCACATTTTATATTGCTCAATACTTTAATATATTCATAATACAAAGGTAATTCTAAATTTACAATTTGTAATTATTAAAATAATAATTTCACGTTGAACGAAAGTCCAACCATTATGAGATAAGGAAAAAATAACTAGGATAATAAATTCAATATAATAACCCCATATCCCACATCCGGCACTTATTCCATTTTATCTAACAGCTAGGATCACAGAAACCCTGCCAATTAACATAACTGGCAAGTGTTTTACTGTGCTCAGCAAAGGTTTTGTTGTAACCAGTTGTTATTTTCCGTGGGATCAAATCGGTCACTGGACATCGATCGTATAAACGGATATAGCACGTGAGTTGCATAATCCGTGGATACGATATATATTCAAAATAACCAGCTACTTTGGAATGGCGATATTTTACAAGTACAAGCATATTTAAATACAAGGAATTCACGATTCTATTGAAAGCCCATAAACAAAAACACGGTAAAACAGATCTCAGAAGATAAGACGTAAAGTAAGTGAGGAAGCACGAGTATATAGACATGTTAGTGCGAATGAGCATCTGAAAAAGAAACACAGAAAGGGTGATCGCTCCACTGACAGAGAAACATGTCTTCTGAGAAGAAAATGCTGCAAAATGAGCGTGATCTCACAAATGATAGAGAAAATGTGCTAGGAAAAGAAGAAAGTACAAAATGAGCACAATGTAACACCCTTGTAAATAGTTGGCATTTACAATTTTTACGGAATTGTTCTTATGCATTATCATATAGTTACCATGTCTTATGAATCAATTGGTTGTCAAGAAACGGATTCAAGAGTTCGTTAGGGTTTAGTGCAGTTGCAACTACGAAGTTCTTAATCGATAAAAATGAAATCTTACGGAGGAGGAAGGGGCATGCATTTTTTCCCTTTCAATATATGTAACTGCTCAATATTTCGTTCAAATGTTTTATTTTTCAGTACGGGCATTTTAGGGGCTATTGTCCTACCCCATCGGATTTACTAGTCCTTTGATATGCGTGTAGAATGTATTGGCTTGTCTCCATTGCAAACTCCATTATATAAGCCTCTGTGATGGTTTTTATGCAGTGATATAATGGTTGTAGTTCTATGAACATGCTAGAAGACAATCCTTCCTTTCCTCCATGCAAACATTGGATTCTCTTATAATCCTCGCAAGCTTAGTAGTAATCATTGGGAGGAAAAATGTTACTGATTGTTATGATAGTAGCACTGAGTTTCGAAGATAAGGATGGTTGTTTTATTTCCTTATGGTCCATGGATGGAAAGAATTCAAAGGAAAGCACCTTTCGTAGCAGTGAAAGAGAATACACAAACGAAGAGAGCAACAGTCAGAGCTGACCACTTTCTGCAAGAAATTTTTGCGTTAAAAATGCGGCCAAGAACTCAGGTTTTCGAAAGATAAGTTATCCCATTAATTTTCTTAAAATTTTACATAGTTCTGTTGATAGTAGATAATCACTCATAGTATGTTTTTGGGAAGAGTTTAGTGTTTGTGTAGTGGGTTCAAAGATAAGTGGGAAAAGAATTCTTTAATTTTTGTGCATATAAAGAACTTATGCTATTTTTATCAGTAAAGAAAGATATTTTACTATGTGTAGATAAAGTTAGTAATATATCTATCTACAACAACTAAGAGATAAGTTACACTTAGCTTGTCTTTATATAAATACATACAGTAACTTAGCTCATCCTTATATATATATATATAAGGAAAATTACTATGTTAATTTTCTTAAAAAGAATAATCTCTTGAAAAGATTGTTATTATGCTAATCTCTTAGAAAGATATTGATATGAGTGAATTACCATGGTAAAAGACATAATCTATGTCAGTGCTTGAAAAGATTGTTATTGTTCTTAGTGATATACCATGGTAAAAGACATAAATAAGGTTACTATGTTAATTTTCTTAAAAAGAATAATCTCTTGAAAAGATTGGTATTATGTTAATCTTTTGCCTTAAAATAGTATTTCATGATTGATGGGGCCCAGCGCTCAACCAAAACTGCACTCACACAGCTCTTTAAACAAAACTTAAATGCAAATGTCAAACACAACCTACAGCTTGCCAGGTCACAAATACGGTGATGGGTTAATAAGTTCGAATATTATCTATTTGATTTTTGTGATTGTTCGGACGGTACTTGGTAGATTTTATTTGATTATTGTATTTCCTCCGTGAGTAATGAATCCGTCCTCGTGATTTGGCACGGTAATCAACACTTGTCCCGGTTCTCGAACTCTTCTCCCGCGCTAAACCAAAACAACACTACCAGCCTGTACTTAGTTGCTCACTAACCGAGTTCTCGAGAGGCTTTCTATGTTCCGACTGTTCCTCAAGGTTTCGTGAGGGTTTCTCTAGTGATTTATTTGTTTTCTGTGAGGTAACTTCATGCCTTTGACCTCTGTTATGGCGGTCCTTGGCTGCTTCCGTTATGCTGGTCACTTTGACAAGGGTTTTAACAAACCCTGCGTTGGAATACAACGCCTCTCCGTCAATTTGGTAACTCCTATGCGAATATCTACTGTATGTCTCTCAATTTGGCATTCCAAACTTCCGCCTCTGTTTTTAACTGCAAATTTCACTGATGTCTTTTATTGTTGCAGGTTGGGGCCGCCATGGATCCTTATGTTCACTTTCAGTTTGAAAGAAAATCATAGGTAAGTTCTCCCTCTATGTTTTCAGTTTCTTCCACAATTTTATGAGGTTGCTAACCGGTTTGGCTCCTTCGTGAGCAGGCCTTGTCGGTTCCAACCAGGCTTTTATTTCTTTACTCAGCACACTGTCTTTGCTGGTAAGTTATTCTGAAACCCTCCTTCTTTCTTTCTCAGTACTCGTTCCTGTTGGTTTGTTTGAAATGAAACAACTGTTACAGGGTTTAACCCTAAACGATTTCTCTTAATGTGCAGGTTTCTTCTATCTCACAATGCATAGCTGCTTTCCTCCTACGACTCTCGAGACCGTAAAGGCTAGGGTCGTTTCCTTAAGTCAACTCTGTTAGTGCTAGGGTTTTATGAGTGTTTGTAATATGAAACCTTTCTTCCTGTATGATAAAAAAACTTGTGTAGTAAATGGTTATACAGTCATGTCAATCGTTCTTCCGTTGAGTATGTTCTTGCCTTGGAGTTTCACTTTTCTGTTGGGGTTTCGAAACCGAAACCACGTCTAGGACTGTAACTAAATCTTTCAGACAATCTTCAAAAATGTACGAAGTTTCCTTTTGTTTTAATTTCAAAATACGAGAAATTTTTTTGACTCTGTGAACTTATGTAGGCGAAATTACCTGGCACTGTTCGTAAATTCTTGCTTGTTCTAAAATTTTTGAGAGAGAAGCACTAACAGTCTTTGTCTGTGTAAACTCGTTATTGATTCTGAAATTCTGTGTGTCAATATGAAAGTTGTTCCAACACCTAGGTGCAATTTGTTTTTCTCCAATTCATATTTGATTTCGTTCACAATCTATTAATATTGTGCATACAACAGCATGACAGTATAATGATAGACAGTAAGAAAATAAAAACACAGTCTGGTTGCAGAATGCTTCAGTCACAAATGGTTCTGCTCTTTTTCAACTTTTGTTGCTGTTCTTTTTCTTATTATGATGGAAAATCGAATCCTACAAAATATGTTTTTTTTCCTTTTGTAACATGGTAGGAAAAAAAAGTAGTTTCCAGTTTGGAACTGTCAACCATTTGGTTACAACTATATTCTTGCTTACGTTATTTTAGTAATAGAACGAATTTGTAATATAAAATTAAAAAGAAAAGAAACAGCTAATTAATCCTACAGAACTTAATCAACTTCTTAATCCTAATGACAATCTCCTAAGATAAATTAAAAAGTCACAGGTTCAATGACCTGTCAGAAAACAAACGTAACAGTGAGACAAAAAACTTGTTCTTTTTGTCTACCCTGAGTTGGATGCTCCTGCATCAGACTCCCAAGGTAACAAAAATTCATGGCTCTGTTCCATGAGATCTTCAACTGAGTAGACTGCCTTTTGTATTTGCGCGGCGTCAAGCCATGAAATTTCCTCAATGGAACAGTTCTTCCACTTGAATTGTAAATAATCCTTCCTGCGAGTGCGCTTGGCTACCTGTGTGTCGAGGATGCCCTCGATCTCAAGGGGTTGTGCCATAGGCATTTGCCTCATCCAAGAACCATTGTCAAATTGGGTGTCCTGTTCTGGCCATGCTTCCCTGTCGTCCTCAGGACTGGCAGTATATGGAAACAGATCTGCCACATTAAAGATGGGTGAAATGCCTATCCCTGGTGGCAGCTGTAATTCATAGGCATTGGCGGAAAATTTTCAGAAGAATTCTGCAGGGGCCAATCTTCTTAAGCTTCAGTTTGTTATATTCTCCCTTAGGAAAACGTTCCTTGCGTAAGTGTGCAAGAAATTCGTCCCCGACATTAAATTGAACTTCCCACCTCTTCAAATCTGCCTGCTACTTGTACTTTTGATTGTTGTCCTGCAATTCTGACTTCACCTGCTCATGTAAATCGCTCATTGCTTGGGAAAAATCTTCCCCATCAACACTTCTTCTTTCAAGCTTTCCCAAATCCAGCAGTTCATGCACTCCGCGAGGATGCATGCCATACAGAACCTGAAAAGGATTGTAGCCTGTGATGCAATTTGGCGAATCGTTATAAGAAAATTCCACTTGAGCAAGTACACGATCCCACATCCGTGAATTTTCACCAACCAAACTTCGTAGCAGGTTTCCTAAGCTACTGTTCACCACCTCCGTTTTCCCATCAGTCTATGGGTGATAAGCGGAGTTGAAATTCAACTGAGTGTCCAACTTTTTCCACAGGGTACGCCAAAAATGTCATGTGAACTTCACATCCCTATCAGAAATAATGGACCTTGGAAAGCCATGCAATCTGACGATCTTTGTGAAAAACAAGTGTGCTACGTGAGTGGCATCATTGGTTTTCCGGCAGGGTATAAAATGTGCCATTTTTGAGAATCTATCTACTACCACCATCACTGAGTCAAAACCTCGTTGTGCTCTAGGAAGACCCAAGACAAAGTCCAAACTGACTGAGTCCCACGGCCTACTTGGAATAGGCAGTGGCGTATAAAGTCCCGCATTCTGGCTGTAACCCTTTGCCAACTGATACATTTTACATCTGCTCACATATCTCTGCACGTCCTGTCGTATCTTTGGCCAGTAATAAAAATGTCTGATTTGTGATAATGTCTTCTTTATGCCGAAATGTCCGCTAGACCTCCACTGTGCTTTTCCCGAATAATGTTCTCCCTCATTGAACAGTCGGGAATGCATAATTTTCCTCCCCTAAATAGCAATCCTTCCTATAAATTATAGTCCAACCATGGACTATTGTTTCTTAGCAAAGGATTTTGACAGGCTTCATAAGCCTCTTTAAAATCTGCATCTGTCTGATACAAGTCCTTCAAATGCTCAAAACCCAGCACTTGTACCGTGCCCTCCTGTAAGAGAAAAGCTCTTCTACTCAATGCATCTGCCACCTTGTTGGCCTGTCCACTAATGTGTTTCAACACAAATGTAAAACTCTGCAAATACTCAACTAGTCTGCATGCTTATGGTTCGACTTATGCTACTCCATAATATACTGTAATGAAGAATTATTAGAAAATAAAACAAATTCATTACCTAACAGATAATGTCTCCAATGCTTCAGTGCTTGGACGATCGCATAAAATTCCTTGTCATAGGATGAGTATTTCTGCCTACTTTCATTCAGCTTCTCACTAAAATAAGCGACTGGCCTGTCCTCCTGGCTAAGTACTGCCCCAATGGCTATACCGCTAGCATCACAACGAACTTGAAATTTTTTCTTCAAATCAGGCAACCTTAAAATCGGTCTCTCAGTGATCTTCTTCTTCAAATTCTGAAAACTTCTCTCTGCTGCTTCTGTCCAACAGAAAGGTTGATTTTCCTTTTTGATTGTATCCAACATAGGTGTGTAGATTCCACTGAAATCTCTGATAAACTTCCGGTAAAAACTTTCCAATCCATGAAAACTTCGAACTTCAAACAGATTCTTCGAGGATGGCCATCTAACTATAGCTGCAAATTTTTCTGGGGCCATCTTCAGCTCATTCTCTACAATCACAAAACCCAGATAAATTAATTCCTTCTGAAAAAAGTACATTTCTTCATATTTATCAGTAGCTTGTTCTGCTGCAATTTCTTCAATACACTTCGAACATGTCGAAAGTGTTCTTCCTTCGTCTTGCTGAAAATCAAAATATCATCCAGATAAACAATTACAAACTTCCCAATGAACTCTTTTAGCACTTCGTTCATTAGGCGCATAAATGTACTAGGGGCATTACTCAAACCGAATGGCATTACCAGCCACTCATACAACCCTTCATTTGTCTTGAAAGTTGTTTTCCATTCATCCCCTTCTCGAATTTGGATCTGGTGATAACCACTCTTCAGATCGATCTTTGAGAAATACACTGCTCCACTCAAGTAGTCCATCATGTCATCCATTCGTGGCAATGGGAACCTGTATCTAATAGCAATTTTATTGATAACTCTTGAATCTGTACACTTCTGCCACTCTCCACCCTTCTTAGGAGCTAAAACTGTTGGAACTACACAGGGGCTCATACTTTCCCTGATCAGCCCTTTGTCTAGCAGTTCATGTACCTGCTTCCTAATCTCCTCAATGTCCTTAGGACTCATTCGGTATGCTACCTTGTTTGGCAGACTAGTTCTTGGTATAAAATTAATGCAATGACTGATGCTTCTCTTAGGAGGCAACTCATCTGGTAAATCATCCACTACGATATCACCAAATTCTTGCAACATATTCTGGATTTCCTCTGGTAAATCTGTAATCTTTGTATGAAATATCACCGTCTTTGGCCTCCTTACAACATAAAACTTAATTTCATTATCCTCGATCTGTTTCAAGAATTCTTTTCCCCCCACCAACAATGCTTTAACTCCACTGGTATCTGTTGTCTCTTCTTCCTTGATGAGTACAAGCGTATGCTTAATTCCATCCTTGACAAACTTGTAACAATTTTTCTTTCCATCATGTACCACCTTCCTATCATACTGCCAAGGTCTCCCTAATAGTATATGACACACGTCCATAGGCATAATATCACAAATAATCTTGTCCTTATACCTACCTATATGGAACTCCACTTCACACTGTTCATCAACTAACAGCTGATGTCCCTTTTGTAACCACGATACTTTGTAAGGAGTGGGGTGTTTCAGCCTCTTCAGCCCCAACTTCTCCACCATTTCTGTGGCTACCAAATTGTCTGTACTTCCACTGTCAATTATCAGTTTGCAACACTTACCATGTGATTTGCAAACTGTCCAGAATAAGGTTTTTCTTTGATCCGGTTCAGCCACTTCTTTTGCTGGTTTCAACAACACTTTATTCAGCACCAAGGTCTCCCCTGTTTCGGGTGCATTCTCTACCTCTTGGGGTGGTGCTTCTGCTTCCTCCGTCTGGGCAACATATGTTCCTCTACCTCCTGTTGGTTCACCCTCAGGACATTCATAAGACTTGTGCCCCCACTTATGGCACCTATAACACTGGACACCTCCTCTTCCTCTACCATTACCTCTTCCATGCTGGTATGGTCTTTCCCCTCTAGTGTTATTGTATTTTTCTGTCGTTCCCCAGTTTTGGAACTGCTGCCTTCATCACTAGGACTGGTACCTATACCTCTACCAAAAGCCTTTCCTTTTCCTCTGCCAGATCCTCCTCCTCTTCTGGCATTCTGTTTCCTGTTTATTTTCTCTTCAGCCTTTAAGGCACACTGATATGCCTCATCTATAGTTCTGGGTGAGAGAATACTTATTTCATCTAGTATTTCTCCCCTCAAGCCATTTACAAACCTTGTTGTCTTTTCAGGGGTGTCTTCTACATAACCAGCTCTTAAATTCACTCTGTAGAATTCTTCCGTATACTCTTTAACAGTCAACCCCCTTTGTCTCAGATTTTGTACCTGCCTGTACAACATAATATGGTAATCCTTGGGCAGGAATTTACCCTTCAGTTTGGCCTCCATCTTGGCCCACTTCTTTATAGGTTTTTTATTCAACCTTTTCCTCTCCGCCTGAACACTATCCCACCATAAGGACACGTGTCCTTTAAACTTGGTGGCAACGAATTTTACCCTCTTATCTTCGTTGATTTCTTCATAATCAAAGTACTTGTTCAGCTCACTGAGCCAATCCAGCAACACATCTGCTGATAAATTTCCATCATAAGTAGAAATTTCATGCTTCGGATTACTACTTAATAACAAAATTGACCTTAAAAATCTGATTTCAGGTCCTTCTCCTTCTGAACCATCTATCGTTTCTGCAACCTCTTCATCACTGTCGTCTCCTCCTTCAGGATCTATTCTCCTTTCAACCTCTACTGCTACTAATCGAGCATTCAAAATTTGAATCTCTTCCCTCAATCCTTCCTCGGCTACTCTGCAAATAGCTCTTCCTTGCCCTCGTCTACCAACCTCCATTTTCACTAATCACAGCCTTGCTCTGATACCAAAAATTATGGGGCCCAACCCTCAACCAAAACTGCACTCACAAAACTCTTTAAACAAAACTTAAATGCAAATGTAAAACACAACCTACAACTTGCTAGGTCACAAATACATTGATGGGTTAATAAGTTCGGATATTATCTATTTGATTTTTGTGATTGTTCGGATGGTACTTGGCAGATTTTATTTGATTATTGTATTTCCTCCATGAGTAATGAATCTATCCTCGTGATTTGGCATGGTAATCAACACTTTTCCCAGTTCTCGAACTCTTCTCCCATGCTAAACCAAAACAACACTACCATCCTGTACTCAGTTGCTCACTAACCGAGTTCTGGAGAGGGTTTCTATGTTCCAACTGTTCCTCAGGGTTTCGTGAGGGTTTCTTCGATGATTTCTTTTTTTTTGTGAGGTAACTTCGTGTCTTTGACCTCTGTTATGGTCGTCCTTCGCTGCTCCCGTTATGCTGGTCACTTTGACAAGGGTTTTAACAAACCCTGCGTTGGCATACAACGCCTCTCCGTCGATTTGGTAACTCCCGTGCGAATATCTACTGTATGTGTCTCAATTTTTCGTTCCAAACTTCCGCCCTTTGTTTTAAACTGTGAATTTAACTGATGTATTTTATTGTTGTAGGTTGGGGCCGCCATGGATCCTTGTGTTCACTTCAGTTTGAAAGAAGATCACAGATAAGTTCTCCCTCTATGTTTTCAGTTTCTTCCACAATTTTATGAGGTTGCTAACCGGTTTGGCTCCTTCGTGAGCAGGCCTTGTTGGTTCCAACTAGGCTTCTCTTTCTTTACTCGGTGCACTGTCTTTGCTGGTAAGTTGTTATGAAACCCTCCTTCTTTCCGTCTCAGTACTCGTTCCTGTTGGTTTGTTTGAAATGAAACAACTGTTACAAGGTTTTACCATGAAAGATTTCTCTTAATGTGCAGGTTTCTTCTATCTCACAACGCATAGCTGCTTTCCTCCTTCGACTATCGAGACCCTAAAGGGTAGGGTCGTTTCCTTAAGTCAACTTTGTTAGTGCTAGGGTTTTATGAGGAGACACAGGCCTTTGTGCCGTTGTTCCCGTTAATGGGTATTAACAATGTGTTTGTAATATGAAACCTTTCTTCCTGTATGATAAAAAAACTTGTGTAGTAAATGGTTATACAGTCATGTCAATCGTTCTTCCATTGAGTATGTTCTTGCCTTCGGGTTTCACTTTTCTGTTGGGGTTTCGAAATCGAAACCACGTCTAGGATTGTAACTAAATCTTTCAGACAATCTCCAAAAATGTATGAAGTTTCCTTTTGTTTTAAATTCAAAATACGAGAAAAAAATTTGACTTATGTGAACTTATGTAGGCGAGATTACCTGGCACTGTTCGTAAATTCTTGCTTGTTCTGAAATGTTTGGGAGAGAAGCACTAACAGTCTTTGTCTGTGTAAATTCGCTATTGATTCTGAAATTTTGTGTGTCAATATGAAAGTTGTTCCAGCACCTGGGTGCAATTTGTTTCTCTCCAATTCGTATTTTATTTCATTCACAATCTGTTAATATTGTGCATACAATAGCATGACAGTATAATGATAGATAGTAAGAAAATAAAAATACAGTCTGGTTTCAGAATGCTTCAGTCACAGATGGTTATGCTCTTTTTCAACTTTCGTTGTTGTTCTTTTTCTTATTCTGATGGAAAATCGAATCCTAAAAAATATGTTTTTTTCCCTTTTGTAACATGGTAGGAAAAAAAAGTAGTTTCCAGTTTGGAGCTGTCAGCCGTTTGGTTACAACTATATTCTTTCTTACGTTCTTTTAGTAATAGAACGAATTTGTAATATAAAATTAAAAAGAAAAGAAACAGCTAATTAATCCTACAGAACTTAATCAACTTCCTAATCCTAATGACAATCTCCTAAGATAAATTAAAAAGTCACAGGTTCAATGACCTGCCAGAAAACAAACGTAACAGTGAGACAAAAAACCTGTTCTTTTTTCCTACCCTGAGTTGGATGCTCCTGCATCAATGATGATATAATTCTAAGAAAAGAATATGTGTTGCCTACATAGGAAAAGCTATCTCTCTTGCATGCACAAAGAGGGAGGGTTATCTCTCTTGCATGTGCCTAGAATAGCCATTGTGTTATAGAGGTATGTTCTTTGCATGGATAAAAGAAATAATGAGCTATCTTAATATTTAGGAAAAATATGTGAGTACCTTTATTCTAATAAAACTATTATGTTAGTTTATGTTAGTTTCTTTTGGAATAATATCATGTATATCCATGCAATATTTGTATTAGATTTCATTGGAAAGAATATACATTTGTATGTGGGAAATGACAACATGTTTTGTTATCCTACATTGGAAAAGATTCTTTGTCAAAGAAGATGAATTACTTGTACAAAAACTAAAGTAATGTTTTGGTTTCCTTGAAATATATATATGGGTAATGTTGGTATAATATTTGGAGAATAAGAGATGTATTCTTATGCTTCATTCCATTAGTTTTATGGAAAAGAATCCATGTTTTTGCATGCCTATTATGTTATATTTCCTCGAAAAGGAAACATGTGTTTGCGTGTTCTATTTTGTTAAGTATTCTTTTGGGAGATTATTTTGGAAACTATATGCATTGCATGCATAGGAACAACATTCATCGTGTTAGATTTATTATATTTGCATGCATCAAAAGCAATAGCTGAAGGGTTGGTTCTTTTGTTAAAGGTTAAGTAAGCTCGAATGCACATTGTGTCATTTTCCATTAAAGGAATTCCTGGACAGTTGTAGTGATTTGTCTTGTATGAATGTGAGCATGTGCGAGAAGTGTCATAATAATGTGGGGATTATTTTGACATGAATCGATAATTACTTGCTTACACTAAGGTAGAGATGTTAGAAGAAAACATGTTGTGATATTGTATTCACATCTCATGTATGCACATGAATAAGTGTTAAAGTATCTCTTAAAGATTTATTATTGATTGATTGAGGATTTATCTAATCATGCTATAAAAGCTTGTTGATGACATGAATGATAAGAAACGATGGTGACTTATGAAAAAGAAATATTATGCTTAACATGGTGGAAGGTAAATTATTAATGGTTCATGAAAATGAGTGCGAACTGCAGGATGGTCCATTGTACGATGGTACATTGTAGGTACATCCATATCACCAAGATATGAAGATATGAAGTTTTGTGGGTAAATGCTATAATAATTATTGTAATGGCTTTAAGTTAGATATTTTTATATTTCCTTGTAAGATTTATAACAATGGTTAAGGGATGGTCTCCCTTATAATCCATTGAGTGAGGGTTGAACACCCTCACGAGCGTTTAATAATAAAATTAAACATTTGCTGGTTTTCACCCTACGGGGTTTCTAGGGTATATTGGTGTTCAATGATGTGATTGATTATTGTGTCAGATTGATGATGTTGATTCCTTTCTTTTTGTGATGTTCATAATGTCAAGTATGTGATGACTACATGAATAATGAAATGAATGCAAGGTTACATCATACAAATTAGTGTTAATGTACTACAATAGTGGTTGTTAATGGTTAAGCAACTTACTATTCTTATACAAAGGTTACACTATGAACTGGTAAACATTCTATCTAAGGATTAGTGAGGAATATTTAATAGTGATTTGGATAATTACCAGTGGGTAATTTGTATAATAAAAATTTAACTCCTTGCATTTCCATGTGAGCTTATCTGTGTAAGTTACAAGTGGTATCAGAGCTAAAGGTTGCAACACTGGTGCATTTGGGATTTATTAAGCGAAAAGAAATTGAGGTATGCTATTAATGGACATCAATTAAGGTATGATTATAGAAATCTACATATTGATTGATACACGCAGCAGTCTACTTTTGACATGAGATGTGTGATTCATGTTTATAACTACATTGAAGAGTAATAAGTAATAAATGCTGCTTTAAAATGGTTTTCATAACTTTGGAACCTTGTTGAGGATAAAAGACAATAAAGCTTTTGTTGTACTTATGAACAACCTGAGTACTCACTATTGAAAGTGAGAGTTGACTATTAACATTTGGGTATATGACATATTACTCATACATTTAATGAACATAATTAAAGCTACCATGCACTACTTGAAAAACATGAATATGTGTAGTGATGGTGTATGAAACTAATGCATGAATGCAAAAGATGGAGAAATTCCTTGAAGAAGACGATAGGGTGTTTTAAAATGAAATTTTGAATGAACCCTTTGAGATGTTAAAAATACACAATGGGTCAAGTAGTGAGACTTGACTATAATGACTAGCTTTTGAATGAGTCGTGTCATGGATGCACTAAGATTATTAGTGGCATTGATTAGTTAGTGTTGTATGACTAACTAATAAAATCTATATGCATGAATTAGGTTGATTAAAGATTATTGCAATTTGTGAACAAGTAGTTACTTCATGTGTCAGAGTGTTGGTAACAGTACACTATTGGAATTGGAAATGTTGGACTGTTACCTATGGGACCGTTACCCTAATCGTTATTGATATATACACATTAATTGATATTTGTATATAATTGTATATATGAAACTAAAATCATTTTTAAAGTGAATATTTTTTTAACAATGCATATTTATGATTAGTGTCATTGATGAGATTAAGCATGGTTAGCTTAATGGAAACAAGAAAACCTGTGAAAGTAAAATGTTGCAGTGAAAATTGTAACGATATTTGATAAAGTATCATTTTATAATATGCATGATTGTGTTATTCGGGAAATAATAATGTATAACACATGATATCGTGTTATAATGTGCATGATTATGTTATTTGGGATATAATATTGTATAACACATGTATGTTATTCATGTTCCCTGTTAATCTAGATATCATTAGACCCATGTTGAGGGCCAAGTATGATGTATGATATACATAAAGTTTCTTTTCTTTTATGTATACTTTGCATAAAGTTCATTATGTAATTTACTATGGGAAATAGTGCTAAAAGAGAAATTTAACATGCCTTATAGTTGTGAACAATTGTGAAAGGCTAGAAGGCCTTGAGTTGATGGAGGTTGCCTGCCCGGAGGGGTTTATGGCGCTTGCCTACCCGGATTTCCTCTCCCTAGAGATATATGATCTCAGTAAAGGAAAATAGTTGGCCAAGATGTTGAAGAGGAAAAAACCTGAGGAAAATCTATTGATTTTGGAGTTTGTTGGAGGAGGTCCAAAATTCCTCATAGACGAGACGCTGTCAGAGGAATAGGCATGATGTTTCCAAGAGGAATCCTATATTGGACCTTGAATGGTCATTGGAGTTCTCGAGCTGGTTTGCCATTGGAATTTCATACGCGACATGGAATGGTTTTTTTTCAAATAACTGTGTGGATGTGAAAATGACTCGAATTGGTTGTGGAAACCAACTCCCATGGGTTGGGAGAAGCAATTTGTTTACCATTTTGGTTCTCATAGCAGAGCAAGTTAAGTAATAATTTATGTGTTATATTAAAATGAATTTTTATATGATTTTGTAAATATCTTATGTAGATATTGAGAGGAAAGGAGCCTAGCGCTCGGAAAGGAACTACAGAAAGTATAAGTTCCTTTTATTGTATTACTAATTTTTTGAATGTCTTTGAAGGGGCTAGGATAATATGCACTTGGTGAATTGATTGACCATTTGTACGATTAGAGAGCTAGGTGCTCTCTGAGTATTTTTTTTGAAGTACTGTGTAGATGTCTTTAGCGGAAGCTAAGACAATGTGCATGTGGTGTAGTGATTTATAATTCTTATGATTTATCATGAATAGAGGGTTGGTGCTCTCCAAAGACTAGGAAGAATACTATCACTAAAATATCACTTGAAATTGCATGAATGATTGATAATTTAAAGTATTTCATTTGATTGGAAACGGTGTGACTAATTTGATTGAATTTGTTAGCCATACATTACAGGCTACTTTCCATGGAGTGTTGATGGGTTGTTCAACCATTCTCAGAGTGCTTGTGTAAAAGTGACCATGAATTCCAAGAGTAATTGGTAGGTAATGGTAAGATGGTATAGATATTTTGTTTTGTTTCTATAAAATTGAATAATGGCTAAGTGATGGAAATTAGAAGTTTCTTATTTTCCAATTGTAAATCCTTATGGCTATTGATCAAACTTTGTTGTTTTTGCTAAGGAGTATTTTCTTAGAAATAAAATTACTCATTTTGAAGGGAAAGAGTACCTTTTTCATTGTTTCGAGATGCATGGAATGATTAAATAAATAATGATAAACTGCGAGGACATTGTTATCTTTAAGAGGGGGAGTATGTAACACCCCTGTAAATCATTGGCATTTACAATTTTTAAAAAATTATTCTTATGTAATTATCATATAGTTACCATGCCTTATGAATCGATTCGTTATCAAGAAACGGATTCAAGAGTTTGTTAGGGTCTCGTGCAGTTGCAACTACCAAGCTCTTAACGGATAAAAATGAAATCTTAAGGAGGAGGAAGGGCATGCATTTTTTCCCTTTCAAGATATGTAACTGCTCAATCCTTCGTTCAAATGTTTTATTTTTCCGTACGGGAATTTTCGGGGGCTATTGTCCCACCCCATTGGATTTACTAGTCCTCTGATATGCGTGTAGAATGTCTTGGCTTGTCTCCATTGCAAACTCCATTATAAGCCTCTGTGATGGTTTTTACGCAGTGATATAATGGTTGTAGTTTTATGAACATGCGTGTTAAGGAAAGTTACTATGTTAATTTTCTTAAAAAGAATAATCTCTTGAAAATATTGGTATTATGTTAATATTTTGCCTTAAAATAGTGTTTTATGATGATATAATTCTACGAAGAGAATATGTGTTGCCTACATTAAAGAAAAAGCTATCTCTCTTGCATGCACAAAGAGGGACTATCTCTCTTGCATGCACCAAGAATATCCATTGTGTTATAGAGGTATGTTCTTTGCATAGATAAAAGAAACAATGAACTATATTAATATATAGGAAAAATATGTGAGTACTTTTATGCTAACAAAATTATTTTGTTAGTTTATGTTAGTTTCTTTTGGAATAAGATAATGTATATTCATGCAATATTTGTATTAGATTTCATTGGAAAGAATATACATTTGTATGTGGGAAATGACAACATGTTTTGTTATCCTACATTGGAAAAGATTTTTTGTCAAAGAAAATGAATTACATGTACAAAAACTAAAGTAATGTTTTGGTTTCCTTGAAATATATATATGGGTAATGTTGGTATAATATTTGGAGAATAAGAGATGTATTCTTATGCTTCATTCCATTAGTTTTATGGAAAAAAAACCATGTTTTTGCATGCCTATTATGTTATATTTCCTCGAAAAGGAAACATGTGTTTGCATGTTCTATTTTGTTAAGTATTCTTTTGGGAAATTATTTTGGAAAATATATGCATTGCATGCATAGGAACAACATTCATCGTGTTAGATTTATTATATTTGCATGCATCAAAAGCAATAGCTGAAGGGTTGGTTCTTTTGTTGAAGATTAAGTAAGCTCAAATGCACATTGTGTCATTTTCCATTAAAGGAATTCCTGGATAGTTTTAGTGATTTGTTTTGTATGAATGTGAGCATGTGCGAGAAGTGTCATAATAATGTGGGGATTATTTTGACATGAGTCGATAATTACTTGCTTACACTAAGGTAGAGATGTTAGAAGAAAACATGTTGTGATATTGTATTCACATCTCATGTATGCACATGAATAAGTGTTAAAGTATCTCTTAAAGATTGATTATTGATTGATTGAGGATTTATCTAATCATGCTATAAAAGCTTTTTGATGACATGAATGACAGGAAACGATGGTGACTTATGAAAAAGAAATATTATGCTTAACATGATGGAAGGTAAATTATTAATGGTTCATGAAAATGAGTGCGAGCTGCAGGATGGTCCATTGTATGATGGTACATTTTAGGTACATCCATACCACCAAGATATGAAGATATGAAGATTTGTGGGTAAATGCTATCATAATTATTGTAATGGATTTAAGCTAGATATTTGTATTTTTCCTTGTAATATTTATAACAATGGTTAATGGATGGTCTCCCTTATAATCCATTGAGTGATGGGTGAACACCCTCACGAACGTTAATAATAAAATTAAACGTTTGCTAGTTTTCACCCTACAGGGTTTCCAGGGTATATTGGTATTCAATGATGTGATTGATTATTGTGTCAGATTGATGATGTTGATTCCTTTCTTGTTGTGATGTTCATAATGTCAAGTATGTGATGACTACATTAATAATGAAATGAATGCAAGGTTACATCATATAGTTTTATTTTAATGTACTACAATAGTGGTTGTTAATTGCTAAACAACTTACTATTCTTATACAAAGGTTACACAATGAACTAGTAAATGTTCTATCTAATGATTAGTGAAGAATATTTAATAGTGATTTGAATAGTTACCCGTGGGTAATTTGTATAATAAAAATTTAATTCCTTTCATTTCCATGTGAGATTATCGGTGTATGTTACACACGAAAACGAACTAATTCCTCATAATCAAATTCTTAGAAACTCATCAATCCATTCATCAAATTAAATTCCTTTAAGATGGTCTCACCGAATTATTTAAGTCATATCTTTCATAATCAAATCTCTTATTCATAATGGAAATTGTCTTATATTTAAAGTTTAATTATGTCACAAGTAAAAAATAATAATCTAATGTTAGCATTAAGGAAATTTTACTTTTTAATTAATTATTTTTAACAATTTGTTTCAAAAAAAAATATGTATTAACCCTAATCGTTGAAAAATACCACTAAAAATTTGTTTTTAATTTCTTATTATATTAGAGATTATAATATAAATTATTTTTATATAAATTATTATTATACATATTTAGGTTTTAATTAATTTTTCTATAACTAATAATTTATTAATAAATATTATCAATATAGTAGAATTTTTATTTTTTTATAACTTATTTTTTTATTAATTTAATATTAAACTTGAATAATTTATTTGCCTTTCTTTAATGTTTACTTCTGAAACTTTGCTATATGGAAGTAAAGTATGAGGACCATCTGGTGGAGTGATTATCTAATGTCTTTGCTGCAAGAGTGGGAGCTTGAGGAACATGTTCCAATATTCATTTTTTTCTGTTTTCTGCTTCATACTCAAATAGTGAATCAAATGAATTTGGTTACAAATATCATAGATTTAGGTACAAATATTGTATGCATGTGCAAATTTTTCTAAGCATGTGCACTAATTTTTAACCTGTATCAATCTTTGATTTTGCTTGGACACCATAATCCAATGCATTTAAATTTTTATTTTCTTTCGAAGAATTGATTTAAAAACCACTAGATCCTCAAAAGTTGACAATTTGAGGGTAGCAATTGCATTGTTCTTTGTCTTCATTATGCAATGAAAATGTGTTCAAGTATTATTTTAAGTGTAATTCGTTAACAAGAAAATGTTATAGAACTATGAATAGTTTGAAAATATAGTCTTTTATCATGAAACCGTAAAAATCACTACAACAATACATGGAAGGGGAAGCAGTTGATAGTCACAAAGTGGATTCTGGAGTTGAGATGAAAAAAAGTAGCAATAGTGGAGACTTTAGATACAAATGTGCTAGCAAGTGGATAAGATGTAGCTTACGTTGGTGCACATATTGTTGTTTTGAGTGCAATATGTCTGTTCATATCCAAATGATGTTGAGTGAGTGTCAAAGGTCACCATGCAATAGACTTATTAGTGTTGTTCAACTTATGGAATTATTGATTCACAAAACTTAATGTTTTACTGATGTAGATATGTGAACCAATATAGCATCCATATTTTATTTTTCGACACTTCAAATCAATGAAACCTTAATAAAGTGGCAGTGGTGGCAAAGTTATGCATATCTAAATTTTTGAGAATATATTCCATTTTATCATTCCGGAAATTTTGAGGTCTAAAATGGGTCTCGTAAGGAAATTATAAAATAATAGTGTAAATAAAAAAATAAGATTCGATCACATCATCAAATTTTAGAGGGAAAAAAAGAAAAACTATTTTTCAAGTTGTATTTTCAACTTATCTCCCTATGGGTTTACTCGAATTTTGAGTGGCAACACTCCTTGGATGCATAAATTGATTCCTCATCCAAAGAGTACTCATGTTGCATACTTCGATGGACCATGCTACACGAAAAATGAGGAAAACATGAAAAAACATGATTGCATCGAAAGTATGCAACATGGGTACCCCTTGGATGATTAATTAAATTTTTCATTGAATGAGTACTCCCAATTCTAGTAAAAAATTAGGGAAATAATTTGAAAATACAAGTTGAAAAATTAGTTTTATTTTTAATCTTTTTACTTTTTTACTCCAAAAATGGTGAATCATCCCCCATGGTTGGCATCATCATCTTGAATCGTATTGTTTCTTATAAAGTTTATTTTGGTTGTAAATTTTTCTTAGGGGACCCATTTTAGATCTCAAAATTCCCCTAATGAATAATAAGCGTTGAGTTCGTCTTTTCATGTTGCTATGTTTTGGGGAAAATACACCTAAAATTACTGAGAATATTTTCACCTTGCATTATGATTAGAGAAGGAATTTACAAAAATATTTTGAATAGTAATGAGATTCAATATAAATGTAATGAACTTAGAATTATTTATTCCTATATATATCTAAAACTCCGAGGTTTGAACTAATAGTGAGAGAGTGAAAGTTGTCAATTGGTTGTCACGGTTTTCTAATTCTTGTAGACATTTCACTTATGGACACAACCTATGAAATTAATTCAAATATAATTTAAGCGAAATCATTTGGACATTTGACAAGCCACCCCATGAATAGTTGCTTTTTTTTTCCAATAAACCCAAGGTTTTCTTATTGTCTAAAGAAGGTTCAAACATACAATTTCTTTCAAAGGAATTCATAGATTTTGCAACATTGAACTCACGTTCAAGGAGAAATTAGAAACATCTAGGAAATTGTGAATGTTGATCAAGTTGAAATGGTTGTTTGTCATTGCAATACAATCTTTTGGGATAGGTTGGATTGACATGCATCATCCTATTCATCTTAAATACACAGAAAGTCATGAGCTTTCAATATAGATTTGAAATGAAAAAAATAATTAAGGAAACCCTCATTCACAAACATTTTCCTATATCTCAATTCTATAAACTTTAGATGACTAGTCTGAAACAAGAATGAAGCTAAGAAAAAAAAATTAGTTTCTTACTACAACGATTTATGAATTTTTTTGTTATCATGGTAACTCATATTGCACAAGTTTTAAATGATATGAACAAAAGTCCAAAATAAAAAATAAAAAACATGTTAGCAATAGCTTCAAAATTATAGACATAGTTAGTTCATTGAAAGAAGCATGGACAATAAATTAAAATAAAATTGATAATTAAAATAAATTGACATCTTTTAAAAAATACATTTAATATTTTTTTAATAATCAATTTAATAAATAAAATTTATAAAAATTTATGAGAGAATTTTAGACAATTAAAAAAAAATCCACAATTAAAAAAAATAGAAAACCCCCCACTCTCCATCCAATTTAGCGCTATATATTTTCAAAATGAAGTATAATTTTTATGTTTTGATTACAGTGTCGAGCCAACATATGCACTTCGGTTGAAAGACTTCGTTTTCTTCAATGATGGATGATATTAAGTAATAATTTATGTATATGTTTCATCAGGTTGAGTGTGCAATTGTAAGATGGTTTATTTTATACCTGGAAAGTTGAATGTTGATATATGGTGTCAATTAATTTTAATCGCGTCTTGTTTTCTAATTAGTAATATTTGTTAGTAATCCAATTTGATCGTCACTTATTAAGTTTAATGATTTTTCATTTGCATATATTTCTGCTCGCTAATGATTTTCCATTTGCATATATTTCTCTTCGCTAATATCAAGTTTCTAGATAAAAACATTCTCCATATTTAATCTAATTAGGCTATTGCAGAATCTTGTTGGTCAGTCATTTATCAATTATTGTAATCCTAGTTTTACACATTGATAATTATTTTAATTTCTTTTAATGTGTTAATAATAAACAACGTTCTTTATTAGCGGGAGTTACGCCATTAAATGCAAAATTTATATATGAATGCATATTAATATGTTTTTAGTTTTATTTTAACCACCAAGAAAGGGAACATATTAATCAGATTTAGCGTGACACATTTTAGCATTACTGCTCCAAAATTCTATTAATGCGTGCAACTTGATACTTTTGATGATTGCAAAAAGGTTTAGGGGCCTATTATTGTATTGACTCCCAGACTCGAAGTGGAAGATATTGCGGAAGTTTTCTGAAGTTGAAGGTAGAAATAAGTCTATGATATTCGTATTTGCTTTTCAAAATTTTGAATTAATTAATTTATTTAATTAAGACTTATTTTAATTATAAATTATTGAATTTTATTTTAATTATATGAACCAATTATAATTAATTTTATATTATTTATAAAATTATGAAAATAATTGCTAATAATTTGAAATTATAATTATAATTAAATTTAAATTATATAATTTGAAATTTAAATTTAATAAAAAAATAAATTTACAATTATGAAAACATTTATAGAATTTTGGCTTTTGTGATCCAACGTAAAATTATGAAGAATTTTTTGGTAATAATCACATTAAAATGAACATTGTCAATGCATTTTGAACCAATCAGTGTGGTTCATCATCGGGACTAGATGAGAGATCAGATCCGAACCTCGAACCTTGAGTTTAAATAGATGCAAAAATGGCTAAACTAATGGCTAAACTAGTCGTTAGGATAACAGCTAGTTTGACTCTGAGATTGCTAGTTCTATTTTAATGAAATTAATTATTTACTTAATTATTAAATAAAATTATAACCACTAGTTCTATTTAATTAATTAAAAGTTTAATTATTTAATAAAATATATTTATAAACTTTTATATTTTAGTTTATTAATTATTATTATTATTGTTATTTATTTCTTTATTGATCCTTATTATTTAATTATTTATTACTTATTATATTATAATATGTTATGTACGTAAATATGTAATTACTAGCAATCTCAGAGTCAAACTAGTCGTTATCTTAATGGCTAGTTTAGCGATTTCTGCATCTATTTAAACTCAACGTTCGGATCTGATCTCTCACCTAGTTCTGATTATGAACCACATTGGTTGGTTCGAAAAGAGTCAACAATGTTCATTTTAATCTGATTATTACCGAAAAATTCTTTATAACTATGAAACATTTAAATTTTATTAAACAATTTTATTGTACAAATAAGATGATAGAAAATTCATGTAGTTTAATATTACAAATAAGATAATAGATATTCTTTAAATAACATTTAAATTTTATTAAAAAAATTTAGTTTACAAATAAGATGATAGAGAATTCATGTAGTTTAATATTACAAATATCACATTCAAGTTTAAACCTAGGAATAGTAATGCATGAATATTGATATTACTTTTAAAAATATTTATATTCATATTTATAAAAAAATATTTTCACCATATTATGATAAAGTATTTTAAAATTCAAAGTCACAGACAAAAATAGCTACAACCTTGTTTATTTAGTATTTTGGAACATAAAAAAATCCTAATGAATTTTTTTTATTTCATTGTTTCTAATTATCATTTAGACGTGATATAATCGGTAGACTTTATGATCATTTAAACGTGATATAAACAATCAGTAGACCTTATGTGTGACATTACGAGAAACCGATTAAGATTTTCATTTCCGAGGTATACAAAAAGTTCTTTGTGCCCGTTTTAAATGAGTTGTCTTCCTTGATTGCAATCCATTGAGATGCATCATTTTTATGTGCAGGGGTAAAATTAATTTTATTTACAATATTTGATATAAAGTAAAAATAGTTACGTTACTGTCACGTAGGTACATATATTTTAATGTACATATTTTTTTTAATTTAAATTTCAAATTTTCGAGATTATATTTTATTAATATTCCCATCATACAGATCTTTAATTTAAGATTTTAAGAATTTGGAATCACATTTCATTGGTTTTCATATCGTACTACAACGCTTCATTGATCATATTCATGTCATTATAAAATACAATACTTTCCAACGGAATTATTTTGATGGTGCTCACTATGCCTCAATTATAATAGGTTATTCATCTCATTTATTAATCAGGGTTTGTTATTCATCTTTTTTATTAATCAGGGTTTGACGTTTATTTATAGTTTGGTTTTCATATCGTACTACAACGCTTCATTGATCATATCCATGTCATTATAAAATACAATACTTTCCAATGGAATTATTTTGATGGTCCCCACTATGCCTCAATTATAATAGGTTATTCATCTCATTTATTAATCACGGTTTGTTACTCATCTTATTTATTAATCAGGGTTTGACGTTTATTTATAGGTTTTTCCACACTTTACTTTAAAATAAATACTTTTGGGTTAATTTGCAAATAATTTTGATATATAGTTGGTATTGGTATATGTGGAGTCGTATAGTCTTATGACACCCTACTTGTGCGTAACCCCTACTTCACTCTATCTCAATTTCATATATGGAGTAGTATATTCTTATGACACCTTACTTCACTTTATCTCAATTTGTCGGTGGGCAGTTCTTACTATCAACAGGGCCCAATGCAGTGTATTTTGGTAGGTTCTAGAAAAATTATGACTTAATAGAGTAACTTAGTCAAATTACATTAAAATAAAATTAAAATTAAGATTTTCAGGCTACTGATCGTATCAGTAGAATAGATGATCGTGTTGGTAGAATTGAGAAACAACTTCAACAACTGCAGCAAGTGGATATGCCTGGATCCACAACTAAAGATCCAACACCTACCACCAATTGATTCCTCTAAAGGCTAATAGATTTATTGTTTCCTCATGTTTATTAGATGTTTTTTTTCTTTTTGAAAGGACATACCTTAATCAATAGACTTGTAGATAATCGAGTTAATACTCAGCTAGTAAATGAAGTACATGGATGTATGAAAATGTTTCAATTTTGGTTGGCATTTAATGCTTTAAGGTGGCCAACAGACCTGGTTTCCTACGGGCAGGCTGAGGCCACAGACTGAATTTTATATTTTGTAACCTGTTTTCAAATTATAAATAGAAAATAGCGAGGCACTAGCAAATTGACAAAAAAAATAAAAAAATTAAAATTAAGATTAAAGATAAATAAAATAAAATCTAAACTAAAATAAGATTAAAGTAAAATAGTCAACTTCCCATAGTTAGTTTTTGTATTCTACTTTTTTAATATAATATTTTAAAATGTAATATTTTTATTTTTAAAAAATAATACAATATTCTTTAATATAATAATTTCTAGCATATTTAAAGGGGGAATTAAAACAACTTATATCCATCTTACCTCTGAAACTACGGGATCAAATATCCTTTCACTGTGAAGAGGTTTGCAGCATCTCAAGGGATTTGATCCCTGTGGGCCCTTGATAGCTCTTGATTTAAGATGGATCTAGGTTGGTTGTAATGTAACCTAATGTGTTGTTTATCCCTAAAAATAAAAATCACACTATGTCAAAACATTTTTATTTGATCAAAAAATAATAAAATAAATAAATAAATTTAAAATAATTTCATGGTATTCACCCATGGTATTGAGAACCCATGGTATTCATGTGGAACATAACATATTTAAAGGGTAAAATTAAACCAGCCTAGATCCATCTTAACTCACGATCTACCAAGGGCATAGAGAGATATCAAATATCTTGTGACCCAAACCTATTTTCACTCAATGAAAATAAATTTGAACCATTTCAGGCTTGGCGGATCAAAAGTTAAAAAATTGAATTACACTAGTCACATTTTGTAAGCCTAGATGATGCTTCAAAAGTGGGTATGTTTTTATGTTATTCATTCCTACATGAGGCTTTAGAAGTGGGTATGTTCATTTTTATTTTAAAATATTGTTAGGAATGGTAAATAATTAATTTCCCCATTAAGCTAGAGATTTAAAGATAATAGGGAAATTGACATTATGGATTGTGTGAGTTTCAAGATGTTGTTTATAGAAATAGTTGTTTTATTTATGTCAGTGAGTTATAGCTTAGTGAGAGTATTTATATTCCAATTTTTTCATCAAGTCTATCAATATGTATTTGGTGACTGAACAAGCATAAGCCTAATTTAATAAATTCTTGATTAATATTTTTTTGTTATCACTATTTGGTTAAATATTTGATTAATGCTTCAAATTAAAAATCACTTGGAATATTTACAACCCTATCACGTTGGAGTCACAAGTACTAAACTTTCATCAAGCGGAGACTTGACTTAAAATCTAGTAAGTTCGAGAAGATTTTAATATATTTGAATAATTTATATAGGCAAATTTTGATATCTGGAGCGTAGATATTTGTTTAACAAAATATTCTTGTAGTTTGCTCAGAATGTTCGATTTCATGGAATATTTTCCCTCCTCCATGGAATTCCTAAGGATGAGGCTCCTCCTTTAACTAAGCCTATTGAGTAGCAGACTCTTCTCTAGCAAAGGCTTCATCTTAACTTCAGTAAGTTCAATTGGCCTTTACTTTCATTTGAAGACCTTTATTGGAAATATATAATATCCACAAGTTAGACATCATTTTAGAAAAATCTTATTGAAATTTAAACTGAAATGTTAGATTTTCTGAAAAACAAATCTAATAAAAAATGAAACTTTGGAAATTTATTTTAACTTTGTAAATTTATTTTTGGCAATGGCACGTTGTTTTACACCCTATTCTCTTCAAAATTTAATTGCATTTGCTTCAATATTTGTAGGTATACATTGTGTTTTTTTCTTTAAGTTAGATGAAATTGGTAAAAGGAAATATTAAAAGTGATATGAAGGGTCATTTAAAAGTAAGATCGTCATAACAAAATTCTATGATGGGTAGGGGGGGCTGTCAAATTTAACCCCTAATCAGGATTAGGACACTTTCATATTCATTGTTTTTTTGGTAATTTAAAGTATGTAATAAAAATTTTAAATAAAAATGGAAAAAAACTATAGTAAACAATTTTTTTTAAATAAGTAAATATTAAAATTAAAATTATAAAAAATATAGATTATTGTATCAAGATGTATGATAGAGAAATTGTAATGTTCAACATTTTGATTTAGTCAAAACAAAACAAAACAACATTAAATTAAATTAAATAATATTTTCTGGCTCCAACCCATGGTTCTACTCATGGTATTCTTGATCCATGGTTTTTCGCGTGGAATTCTTATATAATGTGGCTTATTGAAAGCTTAATAATTGAACCAATTTATATTCATCTTAACTTTGAATCTATGAAGGGCCGAGATGGATGAAATCTATTTTCAATCTAAAAGAGGTTTGCAGCTGAAAAGAGAGATTTGATCTCTCTATGCACTTGGTAAATCCAGAATTGAAATGGATCTAGAGGATGATATGTACATATAACTATATAACATAAAATTTTGAGTTAAAATTATATAAATGTAAATTATAATAATTTAGTTTTAAACATAATAAATTTTATAATAGATACCAAAAATAAGAAAGAGGTATAATGCATCGAAATCCACCTCATCACGAGCGGGAGGGGGGTTGCATATCCCCGAAGGAAAAATCAGAATATAGTTCACCTGGGGAATCGGAAAGAAAAAAAAAAACCTGGCTGAAGCAATGGTTCTCTAGAAAGGGCTAGAGCTAGCTCTAAGGAATAACATTAGAGACCCCCACGTTGTTTGACACTTAGCCAGAGCAATCAGGAACGCTCTAGCCCTGAAAAGAACACAATAAAGCACAAGCCTAGGATCTGGTGTCACATAGAAAGTCTTCTCCTCCATTTTGAAATTATGACTCCCTAGCATGTGAAGCGGGATTTTAACAACATAGTGGACAAACAAGAAAATTAGCGAGTGGGGATACCCCCAATTATCTCAAAGTAGGGGGAGAAATTGAGATCCACAACCTTCCCTAGAGACAATGTAAAATAACCCAATTAAGACCAAGGGAAACCACTACAATATCCAAGAGATTTTCGAATTCCCACGACATATGTCACAACTCCCACTCACCTTCCACCGCTCAGAGCAAGTCGTCTCAGCATAACATATGGTCGAGCTGGCTCACCCCAGCTGTAACCTCCCATCTCATGGATGACGATGCGGCAGGTCACATCAAATCGGTGGAGGGAAGAATTACAAGGGCCATGGATACAGAGAAATAAGTATGAATCGGTTCCAAGCGCAAGCAATGCGAGAGGGTTACAGTTTGCAGAGTAATGAATTTTCTCAGGAGAATTTATGAACAAGGCAGGGCGAGAGATTATGACATGTTGATCTTGCGAAACAAGATAACAGATGGCTTCCCCCACCATCAAAGTCAATCCTCTAGTGCACAGAAGGGTGACTCCCGCATAGCCTCATTCGGGAGTGGGCGAATTCAGGTCAGGAAACACTTATGCGTGGTGCTCAGGAGCTAGATCGGTAAAGAGCTCCTGCTTTGTTTCTAGGAGCATAAGGAGGGGAATGCCAACACTATCGTAGGGGACTCGGGCATAGACAAATTTGGAAGTCATTGTCTCAGAATTTGGAAGGAAATGGACCCTCTGAATCGGACTCTAGCCTCCCCCTCAAATGCACCTCAAAGAATATAAGAGATCTGTAGTCAGCAGGAGGCTCAACTGGCCCACCTGCACATCAATATAAACAACCTGTTGTTCAATATAAGAGAAAAAGACAAATCAATCGCAGAAAGGATGATGTTACAAGAGAGTAGGCTCACAGAGAAGGAAAAATGGATGACTTATCTAAGGAGTGAGGTTTGAAGGCTTCGCCATCAGGTGGATCAAGATGAAAAAGACAAGCTGTCTGGAACAAAAATTAACCTTCTGGCAACAATTTAATCGCATACCTAGACTGGAGCGAACCTATGCATCGGAGAGCCCAATATCTAGTATGAACATCACACAGACAAAGCAGACGAGAACTGTCGCGACGTCCTGGGTTATAACCAATTCTAGTAAGTTTCTTTTGATGTAGTGTTTTACAATTTTCCTTTTAGGGGTATATCGTAGGGTCTACAGTATATCTAGGAAATTTAGAACACCTGGAGTGGCTAGTAAATGCAATTTTGAAGCAATTGTGGGCATCATTTTTGTAATAAGCTCTATATCTTAAATACTGAAAAGATATGTAAGATTCTGCAGTTTGACAGGAATCCAACGACTTTGAATTTTAATATAAAAACCATAACCATTCTTGTTTAAAAAAAATAAAAAATCAACCTCATTAATGAGTAATTTTAGTAGTCTCATTTGCTTATTGGTTTGTCTTGAGGACCTATTGTTTAAGTTTCAAAGTTTAATTACTAAAGGACGAGCCATTCCAAAAAGTGTCATTAAAGAAGAATCCTGAAATTCAAAAGGGTTCCGTAACTAAAGGCCTTTGATTTGGCACCAGAGGGCTCCACATTTTTATTAAAATACTATATGACTTGCATGTGTTAAAATATAACACTTATTGATACCTCTACATACACTGCTAGATTGGAATTTCAATTTTGTCGTTGTTGAACTCGGGTTTGTAAATGCACTATTAGATCCTCATGTTGACAAAGAACCAACCTCATTTCCATAATTTTGTGGTTTTTCATAGGGTTGACTTCATTGGAGAAACCCAATGAAGTCAAGGGAGGACTAGAGACAACTGTGAAGAAGAAACCAATATGACCGAGAATACATGTTGCATTAGGGGTGCAACAAAACAATAATACAACTTCCCCAAATTTAGATTTCTTTTTTGCATCTTATTAGGTATGTGTTATATTTTTCACACTAGTCCCACATGTGATTTGTATGAGTTGGGTGTACTGGGGGATCATCGGTGAGGCGATAACCCCCCTGTTTGAGGGGTGACATTGGAGGGTTTAGAGACCTAAAAATTTGAATTTTGTATGGATTTTTCATTCATTTGTTGTGGTTTTCAATTTTTTTTTCCTTTTTTCGCAGTTTATGGCACACAATTTTCGTGGTCGATGATAATGTAATTATGTTTAAGGAACTACTTCCATATTCTAATCTAGGGTTAATCGATTGGGGGTTTATCGATGCCACTAGGTATGTATGATATTTTATTATAGCATTATAATGATATAATATTCTTAAAAATATTTTTGGGTTCCAAGTATAGGTTTTTAGGGTAAACATTAGGTAAATTTTGACGTCATAAATGGACCTGTAAACAAAAATGTGCTATCAAAGTCCAATTTAGAAGAATCAATAAGATTCAATTTGATGATTTCATCTCTAGGGGTAAATATTTTTGCAAGAAAAAAAAGAAAAGTAGTTTTTTAATTGTATTTTTAGCTTACCTCCTTATAGGTTTACTCAAATTTCAAGTGTAGGCACTCAATGGATTCATGATTAAATTTTACATTCAACGAGTATTGAGTCTATACCTTTGAGAAAACACATAATCAAAAATTGAAAATACTTGAAAAAATGTGTTTCTTAAAAACATATTTTTTTCAGTATTTTTAATTTTATGACATGGCTCTAGACTTGAGATTTGAATAAAACTATAAAGAGATAAAATAAAATTGAAGAAAAAATTTTATTTTCATTTTTTATTTCTTTAAAAATTCATCTCTTATTTTCTCATTTTCCTTATAAAACTCATTTTATACTTCAATATTTCCCTAATAAATAAACGCCTACATTAATATATAATAAAGTTTCAACTATCTCACAAAATATGTCCCTAAAATGAGATTCCAATAAACTTACAAAATAATTGAGTTAAATCACTAATAAATAAATCATGTTAACGTGAAATGAATCCCAACAAATCCACAAAATATTATATTAATTCTCGAGCTAATAATTCTTATTAATTTGAAATGAGAATCCGACATAAGATTGAAAACAAGTACTACATTGTAGCTATTGCATGCCATTTAGTTTAAATTTTAATTTATCATTAATTTTCATAGAACCAATAACATTACAGATAAATGTTAATATAAATAAATTTTTTTTTTCCATAGGTCTTCAAAAGGCGAGGTCTCTCCTCATCATGTCATCCCATTTTTTCTCTAGTTTTCCTCCAGAGCTCTCCTTGCTCCCCTTGCCATTCTGCTGCTACCTCAATCTCTCCGCGTGTTCCACCAATTGCATGCCATCCCTCCTGCGCGCCTCCATAATGGAGCTAAGCAGCTGGGAACCCACCCTGGTGCTCCCCTCCAGGCTGTGTTCTCCTCGTGGTGTTCCCCTTGCCTACGCGCCCCCTTTGGATTTAATCACCTTTATAGATTCACCCCGCTGCGTGCATTCAGAGGCAGGCTCCCTCGCTGTGCACCCCCCTCCGACGAGCTCCCCTGTTGCACAGTTCACAATCATGCACATCCCTACTTTGCTTCTCTGTTGAGCACTCCCCTGAAGAGAAAGTCACCTCCCTATCGCTTCACCTCCACATGGCTTTGCGCCAATGCCAAAAGACCATCAAGGGTAGCCAAAGAGGTGTGTTCTCAGGACGCTATCAGCGAGGCCAAGACAATTGTTTGGAATCCATCAAGGGGTCCTCTTTTGGTAGCCGTGACAGGGAGGCACCTTAGCGCCATGAGAGCACCCCAAAGGAGACCCCCCTAGCTCAGGAGAATCATAGGGGTAGAAGGGGTCCCAGGGAATCCACCATCGTGCAACCAAAGCAACCTACTCCTTACAAAATCGGGCCTCTCTCGATACAGGAGGCCTCGGGGGAGGACATAGATGTGTGGATCATGGACTCGGAGGGTGTTTGGATGTGTGTTCGTGATGCTGAGTACTCGGTCGCACCCACACTCTGCAAAGCTGCTACAAAGCCGTCACGCGTGCCTTCTGTTGAGGAGGATGCCATAGCTCAGGAGTACGGCTGCCGTATCGAGGAGGAGGACCCATTATTCGAGGATGATGAAGGAACACCATGACTGTGCGGTTTCTTGACTCTTTTTTATTTTTTGTTATTTTAGTACATATTATAGATATTTTTATTTTTCAAGTGTCACGTCACACCTTGTAATTTTTTACTGTATGATGTTATCTAAGGGTTGGTTTCCTCCCAATAGGCATCCCCAAACCCGCGCTACTCTGAAAGCATCGAAGGTTGGGATTGGATAAGCACTACTTACCATCTCAGCTCGTCGCTTATGTAAAGTTTCTCTTTGAACTAATATAGATTAGCCTAACTTACCAATCTCTCTCTCTCTCTCTCTCTCTCTCTCTCTCTCTCTCTCTCTATATATATATATATATATATATATTCTTTTGTAATAAAAAAAAAATCTCCAAAGTTTCACTTTGTAAAATTGGAAATTGTTTACTCTATTTGACCAACTAATAGCTAGTTAGGTTTTTACCAAATGCATAATACCTTTTGTGGAAGGCATAATAATACGTTACAGAAAATATTGAAGCTTGATGATAACCCAGACTTTTCATAATTCCCATCAAATTTTCTCAAAATCATGTCGAAATTTCTATTGTTTTTAAAAAAAAAATTGTAACCTCTTTAAACTATGCAAATATATATTGTAGAATATATAAGAAGAAAATTAAATGAAAAAAATATTTTGTATTCTCTTATTTAACTTTCTATCAAAATATCAATGTTTATTTAAAAAATATATACTTTAAATTATTAAATTTATTATAGAAAAATAAAAATAAAAAATTATACCATTTTTAACGAGATTTAAGAAAAACTATTATATATGCACTTTAATTATAAATTCAGTAAATAAAAATAAACACAATAATCTTGTGGCATTTCAAATAAAGACAACATGTCAAATATCTTTTGGATTCTATTTAATGTTTTTATAACTCAGTTCTTTTCAATATAATTAAAAAGATTTCGAGTAAAGTCGAATCAAATATTTTTATAGCTTTTCCTTTCTCTTTCCAGCTTGTACTTCATATATTTTATTTTTAAAATCTCTCCAAATTATTATTGTATTAAATTTAATTGTAACATAAGATCTCTTGTGATATAAATAACCTATCCCATCAAAGTGACACTGGTAATAATTTCTAAATATACTTCAAGGGTTGTAGAAGCGAGATGAGCACAACACCGTATGAGGATGACATGGCAACCACTATCTTCACTGTAATTCCCATGTTCGTAATTTCTTAAAGGTTGTCCATTCAAAAGCATTATAGTGTCCCAGTGACGTGGTAAATATGGCAAAAGATAAAGGAAAAACAAAATCTGACAAATTTCTTTGCCGATACAAAATGACCTAGAATCTGGCAGAGATTTTGAAAAAATGCGGGTAAAGATGCCTCCATCTGCGAATCCGCTCCCTTTTCACAACATAAAATTTGTTCCTGCCATGACCATACCCACGTAACGAGCAGGCGGGTCCAAGCAGGGTTAGAAAGGGTTGAAACTTCAATTAGGACATATCATTGTTTTCTAATGAAATGAAATCCCCATAAGTTTGTATAACTATCAAGGATATGATTTACACAGCATTAAATTTTTTGTGTTATTATTATACATAAATAGGAATCATTATATACAAATAACATGCATGTTATTTTAAGACTTTTAAAATTAGAATAATAGTATTATAGATAAATGCTAATATTTTTTTTAATAAATACAAAATTAATTTTCAATATTGCAATTTGTAAAATTAGAAATTATTTATTTTATTTGACCAAACTAATAGCTAGTCAACTTTTTACCAAATGTATAATAAGTACTCTAGTAAACATAATAATATTCATCAATTATTTTTAATAATCATCAATTTACATTAATATAACATTAAAAATAATATCCATCAATTATTTTTATTAACCATTAATTTACATTAAATGTAAATTAAAATTTTAAATACAAATATATGTTTATAATTATAATAAAAATATATTTATTAAATTTTAACTTTAAATTCCCCTTTTGGGTGAGATCTTCGAGACACGTGGTGATCACGCCTCATGAATAATATCAAGTGGTGTGGTGGTGGGGGACGACTCTCCCGGTCCTTTCACTGCAACCACCATGCGAGGCGTACATATGAAATAAAGGTTGAGCGTGTGAGCCTTGATGTTGCATTGGATTTTGGAGGTGGTGTTTTTTTTTTGAGCGGGCAGATGAAGAACCTGGGCATTTATGGTTTCACTCTGTTCTGGAGCAGAACTCTGAAAGCGTCCTTGTTAAGGAAGCACAAACGGTAGTAGAAGTTGCTTGGCGCCATAGGATGTATGCGCCAACCCATAGGGAATTCTGGTTCAATGCTCAAAGGAGGGACTTTTCCCCTAGCAACTATGAAATTTTCTGTGTGCACTTCACTTGGTGGGTGGCGGGTGACGGGCATTGCCTTTTTGTTTTCTCCTAGTTCATAGTAATTTTGGAAGTTGGGTTTGTTTTTCGTGTTCTGAAGCGACATTGAAGGAAATTTAGCGGGGTGTGGTTATAGGTTTAGGTCATTCTCCATATTACTGGTGCCTCATAGGGTAATTGTTGTCTACGGTGGCTTGGTTGATGGTCCTCGTTAGACGAAAAAGGCATCTGGTGGCAGTCACGCCCAACAGTTTGGGTTGTTGCTCTCTGGGAAGTGATTTATGTCTTTGTTCATTCTTCAATTGGAGGTGTTATAGGTGCAGATGGCTCTCTAGGTAGTAGCTGGTTAGTTGGGGGCTTGGTCTTTATGGGGTGGTGGCATACTTCTACCTGGCTTGCTTGGTCCTTGCTTCTTGTACCGGTCGGTCTTCTTGTCCAGAGTAGGATGAAGACTTCCGTGCGGCGTCGATGGTCCTCCTCTCCAATTGTGCCTGACCCAAAGGATATGGACGTCGGGACAATGGTTGCAACAACATCTCGTCGAGGTGGTAAAACTAGTGGTCATTCTCGTCTCTTTGGAGTGGGCTTGTGAGGGGGTGGAAGCATACATGGCTCCAACACATATGAAGGGGTGAAGGGTCAGAAGACATAATGTTGGGGTGGTGGCAGACGGAGAAGTGTCGGGAACTAAGGGACTTGACGCCATGGTGTTAGACCTTTTGATGTTCAGGGAATTCAACACGACTTCCTAGAAAACTGACATGCAATAATTCAAAGCATGATGGACCGGGTTGACACTACAGAGTGGCTTCGCTGGGAGGAACATGTAGAGTTGATGGACATGATGGAAAAAGTGCAATACTTTCACTGTCATCTCAGGGAGAGAGTGGTGGGAGTCTAGCAAGGCCAAAACTAGTTAACTCAGAAAGTGGAAAAGTTAGAGACTTGGCTGGTGCATTTCGAAGGGCATGGCCAATGCCACTTCTGCCCCCCCCCGCCTCCTCCAGGAATTGTCCTGGACAACCCTGCTTCTATCACGTCGGATGAATAGTATGCGATCTAGTGTTTTTTATGTCTTGTCTGGATTTTGGTGACTCTCGTCATATTGTTTCTTGACATTGTCCTTAGTCTCTCTTTTTTTTGTAACATGGTGTAAATCTTTGTCAACAAACCAGGTTGAGGTGAGACCACTTGTTTTCTACCACTTGATTTCTATTTAGATGAATGTACTCTCTTTTTTTCCATAAATAAAACTTTAACCTAAAAAAATATTTATATTTTCAATTTAAATTTCAAAAATTTCTTTAAAATAAATTATATTAAAATGATGGCTTAAAATATATATTATTACATAGTGAAAATAGATATTTATAAATATAGTTCATGTATATATATATATATATATATATATATAATTGAAAGGTCTATCATCATATTTGGATTAAACGTTTTAATAGGATTTGGATGTTGGTCTTGGTGGTAAAAGTAAATTTCTTACAGGTTTTGAATTTTTTTAAATTTGAGATATGTTTAATTTTGATATTATTAAATTAATTATAATAAAAATTATTGATATTTTTAAATTAATAAAAATAATTAAAATTGTTGAAAACTAAAAAAAAATATAAAAAAAAGTTAATTACATTTTTATTAAAAAATTTAAATGTAAAATTAAGATACAATTTATTAAATAAATTAATTAGAAAAACATATAAAAATTAGGTTAATTGGGTTTTTCTACAATCTAATATGAAAGATGGTGTGTATTAATACTACATTTAAAAATAATAAAATAATATTTATATTAAAATATAAAGTAAATATAATTAATTTTTTTTATGTATAATTTATTTTAATTTTAATATGAAATTAATTTAAAAATAATGTGAATTATCAATAAAATATTTTAGATATCTTTTATATATGAAGATAGAGCACACAATGATTATATTAATAGGTGTTTTCTAATGCCCTTGTTTCTGGGACAAGGGACCAGCAAGACATACATACTCTACCCCCTCTGATTTTGAACCTATGAACTCTTAGGAGGAAACACATGCTCTTAACCATTAGGCCCACTCAAGCTATATATAATTATTTTCATGCATAATAGCTAGTTGACATGTGACATACATATAAATAACCAACATAAATTTATGCCAACCAACGATCTATCAAATTTGAAAGGTAATCAAATCTCCTAAAATTCACATTTTTTTCAGTTTTTATATTTAAAATAAAAAATTACACCTAAAAACATGTAATCCTCTCGTAACAAACTTGATAAAACCAAAATTAACATAAATCTATATAGTAACCTGCTTCAACCTGATGCTCTCACAACACAAGATCCTCTCACAACAAACTTGATAAAACCAAAATTAACGTAACTCTATAATGGTAATCTATATAGAAACTTGCTACAACCTTCGACCTCTGATCCTCTAACAACAAACTTGATAAAAACCAAAATTACTAATCCTTTCACACCAACCAAAACCAACATAATTCTATAGTGGTAATCTATATCGGAACTTGCTTCAACCTTCGACCTCACTAAACTTCCAACGACATGTGGAGTTATGATGGTGATCTATATCATAACTTATTTTAACCTTCGATCTCACTATACTTCCAACATGATGTTCCACTAAAACTCAATACAATAACTGGACCCTATACCCTCTCGCTATCGCTATCACCATGCTTTAAAGTACCAAGTTGCACCATGAGAGGGTACCTTGATCATTTGTCACACTCCACTCTTAATTATTAATATGCATGTTTGTGTTCTGCAAAGTGCAAGGAATCCAAGATAAGACCCATTTTTCCGAGCAAATTTATTTAAAACAAGTTACGTTTCTTCAAATTTTAACCTAGTAATGCTCAAACGAATCATACCGAATCCGATTAAATAATAAATCGCCGTTTCCCGGTTGTTAAAATAACTGATTATGATTAAATTTGACTTAATAATAAGTTGGCTTCATGGATTATTAAAGTAACTGATTATATACTTTATTTTATGGAGGAAATCTTCGTTTCTTTACGTGAAAAAAAGCGAAGGACAGCCCATGGGCCCTTGTAGGGAATGCGTAATTTTTATGAGAAGGCATCCTCACGTTTGATTCCACTGGACCCACTTCGGACCCGAGTGCTCAAGATTGCTCAGAAACGGTAGCCCATCAGTTGGCTCAGTACAACTCGAGGGCGGAGCACTAATCGGAATTAATTGGATGGATGTGGTGAATTATTGAGTTGTGTGGGACAAAGTTTTTTAAATATAGTGACATATAAACAGTTAGATGGAAAAATTTAGTTTTTATAGGTTTAGTGATCAATACACAGCAAGACTATAGTAACGCCTGATTCCAGCTAACTAAGTTGTGAGAAACCGTGAGAGTGACCATTACACAATAATTGCTTAGATCGTTACACAATAATTTCCGAAGGTGCATGTATCCTGATGAACACCCTTCAAGGGAGCTGAAGTGGATGTTAGGTGTCTATCTCAAGTACCCACTCGAAGGCACCAGGGTAAAAATCTACAAGGCAAAAAATTGAGGTTACTACTTCACAATAGGTAGTCAAAAGGAACAACGGTTTGTCATTGTTCTATGTATAAGAAGGAAACATACGATTCAGTTCTAGACTTTAGAGAAATGGTGTCACCTTCAGGACTTGCCTTTTCAATCCAAGTTTTTGTACATGCATAGTCCAGTAAGAGGGGATATTTGTAGAGCAGTGCACTTATAAGATTTCCATATATTAGTTTCTCATGTATGGTTCAATATATTATTTTTATTCAAACAGACTATTCACACTTATTGGACAGTTAAATGCTTTCTTGCAAAGGCCATGCAGAGTTTTCCCCCTGGACAGGCATACATTGATTCAACAAAGTTGGAATCTCGTATTATGGAAAAGCTACAGGATATGCAAGACCAGCGATACCATATCAAGATTACCCATTACCAGGGAGCTGACGGAATGGGCAGACTTGATAACAGGGTGGGCTGTATGGAAAAGCAGCTACAACAGCTCCAACAAGTGGACATGCCAGGGTCCAATGTTAAAGACCTTGCCCCTATTTCTTCCTCAGATGGATAGTTGTTTCTTCACTACTGTTGTTTTATGAAATTTGCAATTTTGTATGAACTCATTTTCTATTATCAGCATGTAGATAGGTATGCAATAGAACAGATAGCCCACGTGGGATATAGAAGAATGAAACTTTTTCAATTCTGGCACGCTTTTCATGCACTCAGATGTCCAACAGACCTGGTTTCCTTGGCCATAGACTGATTTTATATTTTTGTAACCTGCTTTGCAAATATAAATAGAAAATAGTGAGGCCCTACTTTATTTCATATATATATATATATATATATATATATATATATATATATATATTTAATGATTTTTTTTAATGTTTTTAAGATATTTTTGATATTTTATTAATTCCACTATTAATTTTTATTTATTAAAATGATAAGTTCTTGCAATATTGTTAAAAAAAATCTTTTAAATAAACTTTTAAATCATAATATAGTTTTACTCATAACATCATCTATTGAGATAAAATTATAACTTATTTAAAATTATATCTTTAACTACCAATATTATTGCAATCAATATATTCAAATCAATTTTCAATTTTTTTTTATTATATATATGATTGATTAAAAAAATAATTGTCTATTTGAAATCATTGCCTTGTTAATAGAGTCACAAATACAATTTCAAATCAATCTTTAAATTAAACACGTGATAATAATACTATTTTTTTATTTTAAACTAAACATTCAAAATTTTAAAATCATAACTTAAAAATTATTATAATCAAATTAATCTCACTCACCCTTACTAAGTTATCACCCCCCTTTAAAAAACTAAAAGCCTTTTAAAAAAACTCAAAAACATTAAAATACATTTACACATAAAACAAATAAAACTTTCAATATAAATAAAAAATAATTAAACTAAATGTTTGTAATTTTTTTAATGTGTATTTTATTTATTCTATTCTATTTATGTTAGGTTTTTAAATGTGTTTTTTTATTTTTTTTATTTTTTTTAATTGTATTTATTTTTATTTTTCTTATTTATATTTTTATTTTTTCTGATTTGATGATGATTCATTAAAATTTATAATATGGTTTATTGGATTTTAATAATATACAATATCAATTGGAATTCAACATTTTATTTTTATGCTTAAAAAAGAAGTGAAAGACACAGCTCCAAATCACTATGGTTTTGTTGATTTAAAAGGTCAAGAAGATTGATAATGTGACAAATATTTTGAAAAGTAGATCCAATATAAGTATATATATTCTAAAAACCAATGTATTTCATATTCCCCCTTCCTAGGATCTCAAAGTTGTCAAACTATTTTATCTCTTGACATTTTTGGAATTGATGAACACCTCGTTCCTATATGAAGCTCGTGAGAATTAGTTCCAATCTTGACAAAGTTCATTTTCTTCTTACCACTATTCAAGATAGTGAGATAAGTTTGATTTTTGAGATTATTGTTGATCACCTCCTTATAATATCGTAGTTTCATTTCCCCCTCTAGCTCTATATTTCGCCATGACTTGTCCTTAAATTTAGAAGTAATAATATTTTTAATATTATCAGCAAGATGATCTTCTCCTTTATTTTCCAATGGTCCACCCATGACTAGGCATCCTTATGCCACCCTCGCTTGAGATGAAGGGGGGGGGGGGGTTTGACTTGAGTTAGAAGCAATTTTATGAAACCTCATGGTATCCACGTTGTATAAATTCTTCTTATACATAAGATACCTAGTCATAACTATGCTTTCAATGGGGGGGAGGATTGCTCCAACCAAGAGGATAGGATAGGGAGTATTTCCTTTAATCTTGAGGTTGTATGGTATAAAATACTTTTGGATCTATTTAATCTTCCTTCGTGACTCTTTGGATATATTACAACCCAAACCTCACATCTATATAAAATAACAAGAGTGATGAGAGTCTCAAATAGAAGGAATTATTATCCCAAATCCAAATATATGTTGACTCTCAATTATTTTCAAGTCCATAGTAATATTTCCAAATTTCATTTGTCCTTTACTCAATGTTATAATTTCAATTGAACTTATGATGCATGTCAATTCCTAGATATGTGTATAGAGGAATTCCTCCAAGGAATTGTTTTCATAAATAAAAGTATCGTAGGTGACCATTTTGTTTTTAATCATCATGAATTTAATTTTGTTTATATTTACAGCCATTTCCATCTTGGAGAAAAAATATTGGAGGATTTTGAGTTTCTTTCCAATATTATAGTGGCTCTTTTCCAAAGGAACAATATTTTCAACTTAGAGGAGAAGTGTTATAACCATACTAGTGACTATGGGGCCAACGCAACCTACATATTCAAAAATATCTTCTAGATTATCAATGCATACACCAAAAAAGGTAGGGGATAAGGGACATAATTAATTGACTCCAATATTGCATTCAATTTTTTCTGGCCACATTATTTTTTCCTAAGCTTGGAAATAACATTCTTGTACATCCTTGTCACATAATCCTCAACTTGAGAGGAACCATTATTTCTTCTAGCCTCTACCATAACATTGTTCTAGGAATGGGGTGAAAATATCTTCTAAAGTCAATAAAACAATAGAAGAGATCACTTTTATTATTGTGACATCCCTCTGTTGTAACATATTTGGTTCTGATAAGTTAGATGGTTGTAGAAGGAAAATAAAAATAAAAAAATGTTAGGAAAAAATGAAAAATACAAAAAAATCAAAGAAAGAGGCAAATAATGAAAAAGAAGATAAAGCGGATAGAATAAAAATGCCAGGTAAAAACTATATATATTAAAAAATAGAAAAATATGTTTTCCCCATTATATTGGTGAGAAAATTTTAATGTCACCTCCTTATTGTTTAATTGCATTTAATTGGGTAATAAGTGTGATTATATTGTTAAAAACAAGGCTTAAATGATAACACATATCTAACAATATTTTAGTCATTTTTGGACTAAATCACTGCTATGATTAGAACATCGCAATATGTGCCAATTAAATCAAACGACCCATATGATTCGTAACCCCCAAGCCCACCTGACGTTTATTCAACAACGGGGGTGTGAAAAGTTGTTTCCCTTAACAATAATTAAACAAAACACATAAAAAATACTAGAGACAAAGAAATGGCAGAAAATGCCTCAACCTTAGTGTATTCCTCTCATAATGTACAAAATAATGAAAATGATACAAATATAAATACATGAGGAAATTTTTCTCAATATAGTGCATATATCTAGGAGAATTTGGTTAAGAAAATATCTCAACCACACACTAATATAGGAGCCTAACTAGTTGTAGAGAATCTCTCAAACAACTAGACCTAAACTGACTCCTATCTAGGAGGAACAATTTCAATCTAGAAAGGTAGGCTTAAATCCTAACTTTCATGATAATAATTAATTTAATTATTTTGGACTTAGAATTGTTTTTATCACATGAGAGTGAGGCTAACTTTCCCCCCATCAATCATAAGTCCAATTCCTCACTTAATTTCTGGTTTTTCTTATGTGCAGGTGTTTCCACTAGTTTTTGGTTCACTTAACTAAGCATTATGAGCAATATTGTTTATTCCAGAAAGGCGAAATCCTATTTTCCTAAAAGTATATACTATATTTCCCTTTGGCTTTGCATTATATCCTTCACTAAATTGAATTGAGGTTAGTTGTTATTTTGTTTCCTATTTTTAAACCCTCATTTGATGTTCTTGTGTAGGTACACAAAAGGATTTTGAACAATAAAATGAATTTAAACATTTTATCCTGTCTTTCACAAAAAATCTACAAGGATATTTAAAAACAATCTTTGTATGCTCATGTGATAAGTCTCTGTGTGTTGGCTTGTTTGGGTTGACTAAGGTTTGGCTTGTACTTTGCACCAACAAAACCCTGAGACACTGGCCCTTTCAGCAATGACCTGCAAGCAGATTGCAGTCTCACCCAAGGTGGCTCTGAGTGGTTGCAAAACCAGGTTTATGTAGCCTTGAGGGATTGCACGAGGTGGATTTTACTTCTATTTTATGTATTTACTTAACCTTCTAGCATACATATAACTACTGCAATGTATAAATTAATCATTTACTTCGTCATATTTAACATAAGTATATCACAGAAAAATGAAAATTGCATTATTTACTAACAATCAATACTTCGCATCCACAAATAGAAAGTGAAACATATCAATATGCATAAACACAAAATATTTCCCAAAACTTCTTCTTTTTTATTAAGATAAATACTTCCAGTACATTCAACTTCTCGACCTGTGCACATAGTTGTAGGTGGTCTGTGCACTAAGCTTCACACTCTTCCAAGGTCTTTGTGCACTCAGCAGCGAAGCCTTTCCTTAAGGCCCGAACACAAAAATATAGATACAATTAACCCCTGACAATAGACTTACTTCATTATGATCTCTTTGAAAAAGCATTACATCGCTTTATATAACATTCATATATAGATACAAACTACCAGTGTCCACACACCATGTGCTCGACAAAACAATCAATTGAAACCCAAATACCCTAGAAATTCGCGTAGTAGATATGACTTCACGATACCATGAACTCCGCTCCTCAAAATGTGGAGTCTTTGAACAAAATTGGACCAATTTGGGCTGCGCCCAATAGGCCCCAACACTCACATGTGACTCATCCATAGTTTCATCAAGTAATTTACCACAATCTTCCATTGTGTCAGAGATGCTTTTAAATGCATGTTTTAGATCCATCTCCCTTTTCTCACGTACTCCTGGTGGTGTGGTTGGTTGCAGTCTCATTCACAACTCAACAATATTCACTTCATATTCAAATTTCATTTCTGCAAGCTTATTCTTTGAATCCTTTATTTTTAGGCTGAGCTTCACACCCTTCTCTACTAGTGGCTCTTCTTCGCGGACCTTTATGTCCTGAAATTAACTTCAATTTTTTGTGATTTAATCCTCTAGCTGCTTCTATTTTTTTCATGCCTCATCTATTTATTTGATCCATTGATCAAGCTCCTTCTTCATCGAAGCTATTTTCTTCTCTACCTGAGTATTTAAGAACAAAGTGTGTCATTCATGCTCCTTTAGCTCAACTTTTATACCTACGTGGAAATTGTGAAATATCTGAATTGGCAAGGCAACGATGTTCATATTGAAATGATCCCATCATTTTTTTCACTCTATGTCTTCAGGGGATTCAAGCTATAATGCTCCAACTGGTATTTTCATATTCCTCAATCCAATTTTTGTTTCTAGTAGTTGCTCTAGTTGTACTAGTTGACCCGCTTGTTCTGGTTGTTTGGCGGTCTGCACCAGTACCTTTTATTATGCCATTATTTCCTCAACATCAGTTAGGAGAACATTGTAGCGATCCTCTATCTTGTTCCATGACTCTGCTGTCACTTCCTGAAAATTTTCCCCTATTTTTTTGATGCCCCCCTCAGTGAGGACAAGTGGTGTTCACCCCTATATTTTTCCGCCTTCTAATTCTTCCTTCCACTTGTTGTAGTCATTGCAGGTGTCCTCTTTTTTATGATGAATGATGATTCCTCTATTGGTTCTATGTCACTGAGAGGGTCCTGGGTACCTTTTCCCTGCTTTGGCTCTATCTCTTTTGCGTATTTGTCTTTTCCACTTGTGCCTGCATGTTGCGTAGTGTCTTCCTCTGCTTCCCTGTCTCCTATGGTTGGAGTCATCCACTATGCTAACCAACATTCTATTATTATTAGAGGTTCATATTCAGTGACCAGATATGACAGACGATTCAATGTATCCATCGAATCCTTCTGAGCCTTTATGTATATCCTGTGAAAATTTGCCTTAAAGCCTGCTATATTGTGAAACTGCTCAAACAAACTTGGTGACAACCTGGGATGCTGGTTCACCACCATGCACAAGTCCATTTCCATGAGTACAAAGAAAATATTGTTCTCCTATGCATGCGTCGGTGCCTTGGTATGCCAAAGTGAGACATACCACGTGGCTTCACATACATCTAGTTCGACTGTGGGAAACTAAGTTCTCCAGTTCTTTCCATGTTAATAGCGCGATGATCAAGATCAACCATGTGTAGTGAAATTTATTGTGTTCTTCCTGTGCTTCTCAGAAATCCTCCAAAAACTACCAGCATAAATATACGGCCCATTTAAACTAAAACCCTTTTTACTACACTACGTGGCAAAGGAAACCATGATTGTGGGGACTTATTTTGCTCTGCACTTTTGCATAATCTTTCCAGCCAAGATATTTGCGGTTAAGAACACTTCTTGGTCGCAGATGGAGTTAATGTCATAACCTAATGACTTATTAACTATCTCGTACATGTCCTTCATATTTTGTGCTAATTCCTTGTATTGGGTTTTTCAAGAAAACTCTTCGGTGGGATCCTTTCCTTGGTAAGGCAGCCAAGTAATCGTTCTTATCAAAATATCATCAATTGGGATCCTCTCTCCCAATTAGAGGCACACATCATGCACTAATACAAGCAATTGTCAAACGCATACCGTGTTGTTGGTACTTCTTCCAAAGTGTGGAACATTTAACATATTTAGAAAGCCTTCTCTCTGCAATCCTTCAACTCATTGGTGTGGCTCCAACCTGGTGACTTCACTCTCGGGATAGTATACCTAATGTAGGTACCTGTTTCGCTCAAATTTTGGGTACGTACTTTGTTCATTGAAGTCCCATTCCTCCATCGTCAATTGTGGGATTTTTCCAAGTGATTCTCCTTCAAATGGCACTTTTCCTCGTAGCAGTGACATGAAAATTCAAAACTTTGTGTTTTTAGAGTCTTTAACCAGCTTGGCACTTGGCTTATTTGGTGGAAAATATGGTGGCAGCACAGAGGGAATTTTTTCGCCCTCTGTCTCCATCTCCTCCATCACAACTTCTTCCTCATTGTCATGAATTTGTTCTTGTTCCTTCTGCATTGGTTTCTTTGCCTTCTTCGCGGGTTTCTTATCATGTTTTGTCTTTTTCCATTGTTATTTTTCTACCTTAATTCTCGAAGATGTACTTACTACATAGGCTTCAATTGGTCTCGTCTCTTGTCTTCTCTTGGACTCTTCTTATGTGGAAATTTTTTTTTACGGCGACCTCATGCACCTTGGGGACACAGGTACACTTGGTGTTGCGGATTTTCTAGCCTAGGCTTCCATGATGCCTACTAGTCGTTTCTTCACAAACTCTCTAGAAATGTCTTTGAAACTTCTCTCAAACATACAACAACACCTATATCTCACACTTGGTCGCAAATTCTCAATTGAATTCTCTAGAGCGCAAAGTTTAAAATGTGGAGTGGGACATAAATTTTATAGCGAATTTGACTTTTGAACCTCATGAAAGCTGAGACCTTGTTCATTTAATGCATATATGGCACTAGATACGACTAGTTTTTCTTCATAATTTTTTTTTCTCCCGTGCCTCTTAACAATAAATTTCTTTTAACAGTAACTTTTCCCTTCCAACAACCATATTTTTGGTTATCTTTGACACTGTTAGCATAAAATATTTCGGCAAGTGTACCAAAAATATCTTACTTAAGCCATGAATTATTAATGGTCCTAAAAAAATATATGGGCATATAAATCATCAGATATACAACAGAAAGTTAGAATAAACCTGCAAAATAATAGATATGTAGCAAGAAAAAATGTTAAACAACGAAAGATTTAACTAATGTAAAAAGCCATAACATAGAAAAAGAAATATAAAATAATGAATGATATATTATAAATTTGTTATACCTGGTGAAGGAGACTCATATGATGGCTATAGGTCCCCCTCAAATGGGATGGGTCCTTTGGCTATCATTTATGCTTTGACAATATTCTAGATCTTTCTCTGTCTATGATGTGTGAAACCCAAAACGTGTGTTGAACTCAGATGGGAGCTCGAATGCAAAAATAAGATAATAATGATGATGATAGTGATCATGGTGAGGAATGGATGGAAAACCTTCCTATTTATAACAAAATATTGGGTTATTCTCGAAAATATAAAATAATAAAATATTATTAACCATAATCTAGATCTAACCTCTTGGAATATTTTATTATGTGTTTTGGAGGGAAAACATATTTAAATTGGTTAAATGCCTTTATTTAGAAATACTAAACAAACAAATTATTTATTTATTATTTCAAGTAAGTGGTTAAGGAATAATAAACAAAGAATTATTTGTTTAATCATTCCTACGTGATTTAGTCAAATTTGACAAGGAGTATTTAACTAAATAATGATTCAATTAATTATTCCTAGAGAAAAATAAAATAAACAATGATTTATTTAACTATTTCTCATAATCGGATCAAATATGACAAGGAATAATAATTAAATAGTGATTTAATTAATTATTCCTAGAGTATAATCAAATAAATAATGGTTTATTTAATTATTCATCATGGGGTTTCATGTTTTAATTAGAAACAAGTTAATAAAATATGGTTTATCAAGTTATTTCTTGTCGTGAAAGCAATTTTACTATGGTAAAACTCGTCATACATGCTATATTTCGATCCACTTAGTTAGATATGGCTAAGTCATCATTTTTTGGTCATAACAAATTTAACCCCAACATACTAGGGTTAGGAGCCAATTGTATGACCGAAATACATTGTAAGAACACAATCACTAGACACCAAAGGGGAGTCGAAGAGAAAGAGAGACATAACTGAACCAAAGCGAGGAATGACTTGAGGGGGCGAGACCTACTAACTCACATAAGTCTCCTTTTGGTTTGGAGTACATGACCTCAATGAGGCGGGGGAGGCATACCCATACTTGCCGAGATAAATGTGTACAAAGAATAATGATGAGCCCAACAGTGTGGGCTTGAGTTACAAAGTACATGATACATGATACCTAACATGGTGGCATCAATGGACCAAGAAATAATACAATGGATCCCATATATGTAATGTGCATGGGAAAAGAGATGCCATGAATAAAGACATTAACATCTGAGTAAATGAGATGTAATTCCCCTTCATATGACATGGGGAAGGGGGACTACAACCAAATAAGCCATGTTGAACAGGAATGAGCTTTGAAGATATGAATGGATCATCTAAATGAGACATGCATATTCAGGGTGTTGCAAGCGGCTGGAACCAAACCCATCAAATCTGTGGAATTGAATCTAAGGCTGGAGCGTGATCTGAGGTCATCTAGGCATGTGGGGGGGTACCTGAAGGGAAACTCCCTCATGAGGTCGGAAACATCTCATACATACCTAGGAATCACCAGTACAATCTATTGGATCATCGAACCATCAAGTGTACAATTATCAATCCTGCGATAATAACTTGGGTCAAGCACATGAGAAACAACCAAGACAAAGGGAAATAATGATTCCCTTTGCTTGATCTGAGGTGTCGAACAATGATGAAAGTTGGAACCAAGGTACACCGCCCTCTAGACTATTATTCTGGGATGAATGTGTTGAGGTCAAAAGAATAGGACCTTCCATAGCTGAGGCAATAAGGAATCCTCAACTAAGGCACGAGCGAGCATAGTAGAGTGACTGATGGATTGACACCAGGGATAATTATGGAAGGAGTGAAATTGAGAGGCAGACTAACAACTTCACTTGTCAGAGCATAAAATGCATGTTTGACATGGCAGCAACTGACTCGATTTTGGAGGGGATGATGAGAGACAGTATGGATGGAGGCAAAAAATGTGCAACACAGGATGAATTTGATGCAAACATGGATGGAGTAATGTAACAAGAGATAATGGGGACTCGGGACAGACTCCATGAATGCGAGGATGAATCAACTCGTATGCTCTGAACAAGGGTGAATCGATGATGCTACGACACACGACAGACCTAGGGGGACCATAAAAACATGAGTAAATAATTGTTACTCATGATGAAAATCAACACACGACGAGAAAATTTCCAAGGCAAAGTGGTACCAAATTACAAGGGGCTCATATGAAGAAAGTTTGTTTAAATTGGCGACAAAGTGAAACTTCATGGAAAAAATGGCTTCCAGGTGAAGTGTAAAATTACCAAAACCAGAGAAAGGCCCACTATAGTACTCGGTGAGAGATTTATAATGGTGCTAACGGTTCATCAAACCGAGCTACGGTTTGGTCGCAATGGGCCACAGAAAAAACTAGGGTTTTTCCTATAAAAGGGTGTTTTCTCTCCAATTCCAATTCATTTTATTAGTGATTTATGGTGAATTTGGAGAGGAGGAGAAGGACCTTAATCTTCTAAATAGTGTAGCAGACAAAAAAACCATCGAAATCGAGATCTTTCAATTGGAGGTCGGTGGCCTAATCTTACTCTGCATTTCCAGAGGATTGCCTTTTCAGATTAGGGTCTCAGCTCTCACTGGGAGAAAGTTGGCTATAATCACAGTTGGATCACACTTTTTGGGGCTTCTTCTATGATCTCGATCATAGGTATGGGTCAAAAAAGTCTGAGCTGGAAGTTTTGAGGGAAAAAATGCGCTCTGGATTGAAAGGACGGGTTGGTTTGTTTTCCTAGTGGGGGCTCAAAAAAATTTTATTTGATGATGATATTCATCTATGAATTGGAAAAAAATATGGTGCTTGCAGGTATGGCAGAGCCAAATATTGATTTTCATGAACGAGACTTGGACACTCTTCGGAATGAGATTCAGGGGAACCAGGCAGTGAGAGCAGGATTAGCTCATTATGGGGTTCTCAAGTTGTTGGAGAACACATTGATGAGGGTAGGTGAGCCCTTAATATCGAGGACTGTGAGATATTGGGACCTAGACCAGGAAGATTTTATAGTGTAGAGATGTATGATCGAGCTCACGATCCATGATATCTAGTTTTTGACTGGATTGCCCGCTTTGGGGGTGGTAGGGGATATACTGATGGTGTTGCCTCGTGGGACTCACATAAGAGAGTTTGTTGAGCACCATGACTGACCTGGTGGTTTTGCAAAAGGAACGACCATCCCGATCAGGGACCTGGAGTGCTTAGAGACATAGGCTATTGTCGCAATAGTGTTTTGGATCTTGGGTAGCTATGAATTCCATTATTTGACTAGGGGAAAATGATGTTGGTAGAGAGTGTTTTGAGAGGGACCTAATATGGGTGGGCCCAGCTGATTCTTTCGTCGTTGAAATGGAGATTGACACTATGCAGGTGGCAGGGATAAGGACATGGGGGTTCCCTTTTGTTTTTTGTAACATGTTATGGGCATGTCGAATGTATTTAGAGTAGTGGACTCAAAACACTTATGTTTTATGTGATGATACATAATATGGATATGCATATTTTTATATGACGATTGTGGTTCACCATTTATTTTTATGGTTTTCTTGTGTTAAATGCATGTGATAAATGCAAATATAGAATGTTATTTTCAATGGTATCTACATATTGATTTTTGTCTCTAGGGACATGAATGAATGTAATGGATTCATATTCACGTGCTAAAAATTTCACTCGTAGATATTTTCTAAATAGGACATGGTTATGCACACGATAATGCCATTAAATTTCATGACAAGTAGCAAGGAATATAAATGAACATGAAGATGAAGGATGTGATGATCAAGGGTATCAACTAACAAACCTACCACTACATGATATTTATCTTGGTTATTGGTGGAAATTAAAATGCATACGTTGTTGGAGTGAACTAACGAATGAAAAGGGGTAAAAATGGCCCAAGCTATTGAGGCTTGATTTTGGGAGAAGAGCCTCGCACCATCGACATTTCCAATATATGGTGTGGACGATCAATATGAAAGGTGCCAAAAGACAAAAAATGAGATGGTGATGGGTTAAATCTACCTAAAAATAGAAAATAAAACAAATGCATGCACTTCTATGGGAAATGCTATGGATAGAATATCTTCAGGTAAAGTGCATTGTGAGGGTTAGGAAGTGGTTGGCCTTCAAAATTCTCTAAAAGGTATGACCCCTTGCCTAAATCCTTACAAATTATGTAAGGTCCTAGCCATAATTATTCAAACTTCCCGTGCCGCAGGACATCATGAGATTGGTCATACACAAGAACAAGGCCAGCTTCGTGAAAGGTACGAGGGTGGAATTTTCGGTCATACTGGACTTTGGTGCACTTTTTGGCCACTTTTATGGTTTGAAATGCAACACGACAGTCTTCATTGGCATGCTCAAGGATGATAAGTTGTTTTTCTAAAGGTTGGGTGTCTGGGAGGAGTTCAATGACAAGGTGAAGGGAATGTATTTCACACTCGATCAATATGATGACTTCCTCTCCCAAAACAAGGTGGAAAGGATTAAACCTAGTGGCGGTTTTAACCAGGGTTCTATAGGCCCACAAATTTGGGAAGAGAATAAGGTGCCAGTTGGTTTTGTGCTTATTCATTGTCCACTGAACCATGGTTTTAAGGATTTTATTGACCGCTTCGACTTGCCCATTACCTTTGGAATAATAAGACGATGAATATTGTTGCTCAAAGTCCAGTAGAGAGGATAGCTCATGCCATATCTCATCTTCCAAATGTTGTCCATGGTCATAGGAAAATTTTTTTTGAACCCTAAATTGAGCGATGACATGGTTAGATAAAAAGAGGGCAGCGGGAGCCATAGTGTTATTGAAGGGTTGCATAGCCTTAGCCCATTTGGTGAAATAGTCGATGATCATGATAATATTCTTGTGATTATTAGTATATGGGGGTTGACACCAAAAAAATTCAATAGCCCATTTGTATAAAGGACCAGTTGATATGATAGGATGAAGGGGAATAGTAGGAGCTCTCGTCTTTAGGGAAAATAGCTGGTAATCAGGACATTGTTTGACTGCTTCAATATAATCGATGAAGAGAGAAGGCCAAAAAAAACTAGCAGGCATGGTTTTATGGTCAGTGCCCATACAAGAGATGTGGCCTCCAAAAATATCATTGTTGCAGGCATTAATGACTTTCTCAGCTTCAACATGAGTGAGACAACAATGGAGGATAGTATCAACACCGCGACGATAAAGATCATAATAGATGAGAAGGTGGCGAGGGGCTTGGTGTCATATATATCGTCGATCATCACGATTGATATGGGGGGGAATTTCTGGGTTCACGGATATGTAATGATGTCACCATACAAGGGTCATCGGAAGTGATGGAAAAAAATGTTCATCAGGAAAATCATCATTAACCGATGGATCACGCGCACTAGTAGGTAATTCATAATAAGTTCGACACGAGTCAAACCTTCCTTACTCTTTGGTGTGATGAAGTCAAGATCAAATTCCTAGAGGATAATGATCCAACAGGCACATTTTACATTAACGATCCGTCGACTTAAGAGGAAATCCATTAGGTTGGAATTGGTCACGACCTTGGTGGTACGCGTAAGGATATAATGATGAAGCTTTTGGACCGATAACACAATGACCAACGCCAATTTATCTTCATGTGAGTAGGACATAGGGGACCCAAAGAGGTTCTTTCTGACATAATATATAACATGCTTGATTCCGGAAGAATCTTCTTGAATGAGGACCCCGACGATCGAATGGGCTTAAGCTGATATGTACAGGATGAAGTCCCTAACCAAGTTAGGTGGACTAATTAAGGTAGCGGAAGTGAGAGCATGTTTCAGGGCATCAAAATACTGTTGAGCATAATCATCCCTAAAAAATGGAATGCTAGATCGAAGGATTCTAAGAAACCGATGCGCAGTGGTTGCATAGTTTGGTACGAACCGACGAAGAAAATTGTCTTTGCCTTGAAGGCTTTGTAACTGCTGCAAGGTTCAAGGAGGGGGCAGTTCAGGAATGGCTTGAAATTTGAGAGGATGAAGCTTTATACCATCTCTAAACACTATGAAGCCCAAAATATGGCTAGCAGGAATGCAAAAGACACATTTCAGCAGGTTAAGGTCCATATTATACTTGCAACATTAGAGGAAAAAGGTATAAAAATCATGAATGTGTTGCACCTGAAGCCTAGAATGAGCAGTGAGGTCATCAAGGTAATAAGGGATAATATCAACCAAGTCATGGAAGTAGTAAAACATGGCCCGCTAAAAAGTGGCTCCGGAATTCTTTAAATCGAAAGGCATGACCCTATAAGAAAAAGTGCCCCATGGACTAATGAAAGCAGTTTTAAGCTTATCAACACGACGAATAGTTATCTAGTTGTATCCAGAGAATACATCCATAAAGGATAGAACCTCATGCCCCACACACTCATCAATAATTTGGTCAATAAACGGTGTGGGGAATTTTTCTTGGGTACAAGCTTTGTTCACTTTGCGAAAGTGAGTGCAGACATGCATTAGAGAACTTTTGAGGTCTAAAATGGGCCTCCTACGAAAAATGTACAACCAAAATAAACTTTATAGTAACCAATGGGATTTAAGATGATGATGTAAACCATGGGGGATGATTCACCATTTTGTGGTAAAAAATTAAAATATTAAAAAATAATAAATAATAAAACTACTTTTTCAACTTTTATTTTCAATTTGTCTCCCTAAGGTTTTACTCAAATTTTGAGTGGGAGTACTCATTGGATGAAAAAATTGACCCTAATACACGAAAAATGAGAAATACATGAAAAATCATGATTGAAATCATGTTTCCATGTATTTCACATTTTTCGTGTACCAGGGTCCATCGAAAGTATGCAACGTGGGTACTCCTTGGATGAGGAATCAAAATTTGCGTCCAAGGAGTGCTCCTGCTTGAAATTTGAGTAAACCCATAGGGATATAAGTTGAAAATACGAGTTGAAAAAGTAGTTTTTTCTTTTTTCCCTCTAAACTTTGATGATTTAATCATATGTAACTTTATTATTTCCACTATTATTCTATAATCTCCTTAGGAGGCCCCTTTTAGGCCTAAAAATTACACTAATTAATGGGGCCTTGTTTCTTAAGAACATGAACCAAGTTGGATACCCATGTGGTATATTCAATGGGATAGATAAAGCCAACCTGATTTAGCTTATTGATTTCGGCTTTGATAGCCTCACGACAGATAGAGAATAGCAACTGACAGGTCCATCATTTTGACATCAAGGGGAGGTATCATAGTGGGCAGATTAGACTCCTCTGATTTTGGTGTAATGGTTGAGCCAAAATTCACAAGTAGTGGAATAAATGATGCACTACGAGTGACCTCTATTTCATGAAGTGCCTAAAGGGTATCATGGGTGGTTTTTTTTTTAATGACTTGTTTCTTTTGGTAGACTCAGGTAAGGTAACATAAACCTTTGGGATGCTAGAGTTAGTCAAAATATCATCAACCGCAAGTTTGAGATGAGGGAGCTCAGGGAAGTTATTTGTGGCATGCCCGACAACATCACACAAAGCGCACGAAGGTGTCAGATTTGGAGGATTAGGTGGAGTTGGAGTTTTTTGGAGAGCCTTTTCCTTATATTCCTTCTTTTTGGCTTTTCCCCCCTTTCAAGATTTTATCAGAACAAGAGTAGGTTCCTGTTGATTGAGGTTGTTGTGGAATTGTATCAAAGGAAGGGGTCATCGCGGCCAGTTGAACTAGGGTCAAAGAAATATATGGTTTGATTTGATATGGTGTAGTAATTTTTTGGGGATCAATGTACCGGATAGGGATCCCTAGGGTCAAATTCGGTAAAATCAACATAGCCATTATTGTTGTGGATTAGTCGCACAGGTGTATGAAATCACATGATCTTAGAGAGTGTGGTCTACTCTCTAAACTATTGGTAACAGGAAAAAAGTGGGGTGAGCTCAAAAGCATAAAACTTGATGGAAATAATATGTTGAAGTATGCTCTAGTTAAACTAAAATTAAAAAACACAAATATACAGAAGCTATATAGAGAGTTCCAAATGATAATAATGCAAACGATGGCTCGATGGCCTCTTCTTATTAAACATTCAAAATGGAGAAGAAATTTTACCCACTTGCCAAAGGGCCCCTAGGAAATGGCTCTATGTCCCGGTGCAATGATGTTGCCTTCCAAGCTCTGCCTTTGATGCAGTCTCACTCTCTCTCTGCTATGGTGGACTAAGATGTTGGGTGGCCAACTAACGAGTCATCTTTAGCTCCATCTTCGGGTCACACACAATGCTGGTGTTGCTTGGGAAACTTTGGCCAGCATAACACTGTGATCACCATTTCTTCATCTCTTGGTGGGTTTATATAGGTGACCTTCAAATCCTCCTTCCCTCCCTTTGTACATGATGGATGGTTACCCAAGGGAGAGGTGTGATTCCATTGTGTGCTGAAATATTCTTTGTGTGCTCACATAATGTCTAAAGAGGCACTGGTGGCTGTCCTTAGGTGGCTTTCACATAAGGAGTAACTATCCTTTGCTTGTTGTGGTCTCGGAAAGTGACTTTTTTCCATTTCCAAGAATGCGCACTTATCGGGAAAAAATGCGCATAGAAGGCGCTCTTCTCGAAGGATGAAGTGCGCATTTGAGCATTTATGACTAGTTCAAATCTGATTTTCTCAAAACGTTAGAGATTTTAAATAATTCTTGATTCCATAATGTATTCCTATCCTGTAAATCCTTGGGTTTGAAATTAATTGATGTCGTCTTCTACTGTACGATTTTCCAGTGTTAACAGTTGCCCCCTAATGTGTGAGGTCTAGGAAGAAATGTATATCCGAAATACATTATAGTTTCTTTTTTATATCGTACGCAGAGAGAGAGAGAGAGAGAGAGAGAGAGAGAGAGAGAGAGAGAGGTCTACATGTATTTTGGAATTGACAAAACCTTGCATCATTTCCAAGATAACCATGACTTGAGGGACCCCCTGCAAGTAGACAAAATATAAAACATATTTACAGAATTTCAACGAGGTAGGCATGCCCCATGCTTGTGATGCTATGGCTAGTTAAACAAAAATGACAGATACATGTGCTGTCTGTTCCACTACTGTGGTAGTGATGCTAGTGGTTGTTGATGACGACTACTGACGCCCTCAGGGGCGTTTTTTCTTTGACGATCGGTGGAATGTGGTACCCATATGCATAGTCTTGGTATGGCATATCGTTGTGCAATGTACACATATGTACTAGCTGGGACCTTCCCGTGTAAGCATTGTTTGTCCGAGACGCTTATGGAAGCATGGGTCTTCGACAGATCTGATCAAAGTGAAATGGTTGTAAGGTACGATACCATCATGCCATGAAAGCTTTTGCTGTGGTCGAATGTCAGGAGGATTGATGACATCTGTGGACAAACATGTCTCCCACAGTGCCACCCAAGGATAACCCTTTACATGGGGAGGGATTATCCAAGGTACCGCTTCCTTTTTGGAAAATAGGTATTGAGGTCGACAAAAAGGAAGCCTTCACCGAACCATGAGTCACCGACCTGAGGGGTCGGTGATCAAGATATGATGGTTTTAACATAGGCATGTTGATGAGAGGTGACTGAAAATGGATGATGGGGGTTCAGTGGCTCGAGGTCGAAGTATACTGTAGCATTTTGGCGGCAGTCATAGGTATTTCTGAAGGTAAAATTCCTGGAGTCGGTAGGACTTCCAGGGCGGGTGTGAACCGGCTATGATTGTCGTAACGGTGCGTGCAAGGGGGGTGAAATACTTCGACCAAGGGAGATGAGGGACTGTTGCCATGGGAGAAAAGGTGAAATATGAGGTCGACGTGGTGAAGAGCATCGTTTGCGGTCTTTGTACACTTACTAAAGGAATAAAATAATGGGATTTGGTTTGTACAAAACACAAAAACGGGTAATCCAAAACATGAAAGAGGGTCGCTCACCGAAGGTGTGAGGACGGTGTTTTGCTAGGGGTAGGGGTCCCATTGGCTGGTCTCATGTGCGGGGTTGATGAAGCGGAAGATGTCGTAGATGGGATTATGCTGATGGAGGTATGGCGGGCCAAATGTGGTGCACAGAGGTGCGCTTTCAATCTGCTTGTACAACCTGATCGTCCAAGAAGGGGGTTGATTTTGAACGGTGAAATTGACCTTATGCATGATATATGGATGGGCATGAGGTGCTTCCCAGAATAAAATGGTATGGCCATGGCGTCACTTGTGGGGTGATGTATGACCTACTATGGATGATGATCGCCATGGAGGGGAGTCTCTACCGACCATCGTAGGCGTTTATCATATGCAGGGTGAGGTGATGATAAATGTGGTCGGGTATGAGGACCCTATAGTTTATTTCTAATGGAGAAATGATGTTAGGATATGCAAAGTTCTTTGGGACTCTATCATGCTAAGGGTAGAATGATACTTGCTCTAGAACTTTCAGTGGATGGTGCTGTGAATAGTTTGCGGGTTCTTCCTGAAAAAACAACTACCTCAAGTGAAAAATCTTCTTTTCATCCAATATTATTGAAAAACATGAACTTTGGAAATGAAGATGGGAGGGTGCATACCTGCCAGAGTTGAAAAAAATTATTTTTCTGAAAAGCGAATGTGGGGCATCCCTTTCGTTTGTCATGGCATACTGATGATGGTGCAACTTATGGTTTGAGGAATGGACCTTCTGATCTCCTGTTATGGACCTCCAAAGTTCTTGAAAAGGGTGATAAATATGGGATTATGGCCCTAATCCTATTCATTTGTACTTGCTAAGTTTTGGGATATCAGAGGTGATTACAGAGCCTTTCTTGCCGTTGCAGTTAGCCTGTGTACTAGGGATTAGCGATATTATGCGGAGGTAACTTCCATGACATCCTACATTTCAATTTTTTCAGTTTGATGATGTTGAGGGCCGTAAAAATTGGGTTTGTATGGACTTAAAGGGAAATTTTGTCCTATATTGTGTGGGCGATCTAGGCAAAGAGGTGCCCCCCTTGCACCTATTTCCGAGGGGCAGCCACGCGAAGGCGCACTGTTCCCTCATTTTTGCGTGCAAGGGCGCACCCGTCTAAGAGACATGCGTGCAAGGGCAGGGTTTTTGTAAAAACTTGGGTTTTTTGTCCCTTTTGATGTTTTTCTCTATACTGATGGGTGCCTATTTCTTGGCAGGTTGGTGTGGAGGGAGTGAGACTAGTCCGAGATCCGGACCGCTCTGGCTGCTGATGCTGGGGCCCACCATCAGTTGGCCACATGGGGCCTTCTGAAATTTGCTGAGAACGAGTTCCTTCGGTCAGAGGACCAATTGTTACATTATATTATATAGCATTGGTGCAGGAGGCACAATATGTTCATTCTAAGGGGGACGACCTTGATTATCCATCCAGAGACGGATATATACTTTGTGACCAGACTACTGCCTCAAGGTGAGGCACTGAGGTATCCACTCCCTACTCAGAGAGTGAACGTGGATAGGTTCCGGAGGAGGCATTGCGATGGTGTGCCTCTTACTGGGGGGTGCATCAATATTGCATCAGTGACAAATTTTGCCGAGCATTGTGCTCTTGCCATTATTGTGTGACTGGCAGGGTCGTTTTCCCCACATCGAGCATAAGGCCCACAGGTGGGAATTTTATGCTGTTTGAGGAACATGCATTTTTTCGATTTTGCCCGATTCTGTTTTGATGGTATGGTGTCACAACTGAATAGGGTCCAATGTGGACCAAATCATTTGTGTACGCTAGCATCTTGTGCAGCATTATGTAAGAGAGGGTGGTGTTGCTGAGGCCCATTGTGGCAGTGCCTATTGGGGGGCCGAGGGAGCCACACATGAGGAGCTGGGTTTCAGTGATGCCACACGACGGTGGTGGCATGGTGGGTTGTTATTGGAATGACACAATGGAGGCCCGGTTCGAGGCCAATCCACAGATTTTCTTTCCATACCCGTACGCAGGGATGGACTTTCAGGGTGATCCAGATATCGGTCTCCCTTTCGGTTATGTTTGGGGTCTCGCAGGTATGTGCTATATTTTTTCACTTGTTCAAGTTTTTATGTACTTGAGTGTTTTTTTATTGACACTAAAATTATTTTGGTTACTCGTGCATATGTTAGCGAGGTGGGATGCCTAGTGGCCCGACTGGTGGGTCATGATGCTTTGCCTCGACTGCAGGGTGGTCAGGGGGGAGGTGCCACAGGTGGACTGAGTGGTGGTGCCGGTGGACCTGGCAAGGATGGTGCTGGCCCTTCTAGTGAGGGCAGTAGCTTGGCTGCAGCTAAGGTAGTGGTCGAGCGAGCTCGTGCTGATGCGACTGAGGAGCACATCACATTACTTACAGTCAGGTGGCCGCTCTAGAGGACTTACGTGGTCTACTGGACCATTTGACCCATGGGATGCCTACCTGAGGTATTATGGATGACCTCGAGGAGGCTTGGCTAGAGATAGTGATGGCTCGCGAGAGGGATTACTAGCCCACTCTATGACGGGTAGCTATCGCAGTGGTGACAATAGCTCCGGTGGTGGCCCCAGGAGCAGTGGTGGGCTCAGGTACTCCTTTTGAGGGGGAAACCCCTTAGAGTATTTTTTTACACAGGGAAAGCACCCGTTATGAGGATGCTTCCCTTATTTTTGATGACCTTTGTATTTTTGGGCTCGCCAATGGGCCTATGATACTATTTCTGTACTCAGATACACATATTTTTTGATATATATATGAGAGATTATTTTGTGGCTCTACATGGTGTGCTATCTATTTTGGTTTATGTATTTTGTGTTATGCTGATGGACATCTATGTTTTTGGTTTTTTATGTATGGTGGTTTATTCCCAATGCATTCCAGTCTAAGATATTGTTAGCTATGTGATCAACTGCTTGGTTTTGATTCCTTGATACATTTGAAAATGTAATGTAATCACATTGTTTGCTTAATCTTTTGGCACGCAAATATTTTTTGAATAGGTTTGTGTCTCTGGTTTCAAATGTTTGGTTTAACTGTGATACCACTAACTGGGAATTGACATAGATATGCATATGGTGGATGCCCTGGTGGAGGGCCTTGCACAAAATTCTGATAACAACATCATATTCTGCCTGATTATTGGTTGGTGATCTGATGCACACACCGTTTGAACACAGTGGTGATCGGTCAGGGTGGTAGATGACCAAGGCGGTTGCAACTAAGTTTTGAGGCCATTGCGATGCTCCATCAGCAAATTCAAAATAGGGTTCAAGTTGGTGATCCATGGTGGCACTTCGAGCGCATTTAGGTCCTTGGGTAAAAAATATTTAGGTATTAGGATTTTTGCGTTCCTTAACTCTAGGGGATAACGGCTACTAGGGCCCTTATGGGTAAAACTTATTGAGATAAAGGTCGTTGACGAGGTTAGTGAGGTAGGTCCCGTCTGTTTCAGTTAAGATGTATGCCACCTGTCTGAGACAATGTTTAAATATATAGGGCCCTTTCCACAAGGCTTCGAACTTTCCTAGCCCTAAGGCTTCTTTTGCAACATCATAGCGAAGGACTAACTATCCCTTGGTAAATGAGAGAGGGGTGATGTGGTGGTTGAATGATGCTTTTACCCTTTTCTTATGGGCCTTATTATGTTGTAGTTATTTTTTTCGACTTTTTGTCAACTAGCTCGAGCTGTACTAGGCGTTGTTCTAGAGGCTGGGTGTCATCAAGGAGTTCGATGGCGGCATGCAAGTTGTGGAAATCAATTCAAAAGTGTAAGGTGCTGGTCTTTTGTGACAGGAATAAGGCGGAATTCCTGTGACGAGGTGGTGGTTGAAATCCTATCTTGGGCATGCGATGATACGAGTCGTATGAGGTGAATTGTGTCGCTGACATGCGGTGAGGGAAGGATCTCGGTAACAGAGTCCTGTGTGAGCCTGAGGTCGGCTTTCCTGCTACGATAGTCAATTTCCAATAGGTGGAAGTTGTTTTTATCATAGAGGTGCCTGAATTCTTTTAGCAGCATGCATGCCTTTGGCGCGTGCTCATGACCAGTGCAAATGGTGCATGGTATAACAACGCTGACAGAGTAGATAGTGTGAGATTCTACACTACTTGATGTTCCTGATGTGGACACTTGGAAAGGGTCGGTTGTGGACCAGGTCGTCTTCTGCTTCCATTTTTGCATCGTAGGTTGAGACTTGCCTCCCTTTTTGGTGGGTGGTTGACTTAATGCCACTCTAGCTACTCTTAGCTTGGGGAGATGTCTACACTTAAATCTATAATAAAAGTGTGAGAAAATTCGGCAATAAGTGAGTGTGATTTTCTTTTAATTAGAGAGAATTTTTTAAGGGAGAGGCGAGACTATGCAGAGACTGTTTGCAAGGGGTTTGAGTTCTTTGCATTGGTTTACTCGGTGATCGTTTAGATCACATAGGACACATATTATCCTAGGTTTGGCCCGAGGTATACATGGTTGGTGTGTGGTCTTATCAGGCTTGACACACCACTATGGTGGTGGGGACGCTGGGTCGGCGATGTATCTTTTATGCCATTCTTGGAGATCGCTCGTCTATTTTCTACAACATTAATCATGTCGATAGTGGGACGGATCCATGAGACATAAGTACAATTTTGGTCATAATGACTACCCTAACATGTCAGGGAAAATATCCGTGATATGGGGGTCTCATCGTGTGTCGTCTGAGGCCAGGCGGGGAACCAACGTCGTAATGCTGTTATGTCAGGGCAGTGGATGACTATATGGTCCGTCTGCTTGCATAACGTACATGTGGATGGGTTTCATGAAGTGCCTTTAGGGGTAACTAGGGGTTCCCCACTCAGCTATTCTTCGGCTGACAAGAACATGATAGACTCGATCATCTCCTCTGCTTGGGTCATGGTGCTGCCGATGGACTCGGTATCCATATTGTCTTCTTGGGAAAGACGAACTATGGCTGAGCAGAGGCTAGCAAGGGCTAGCCGGAAGCAAGGTATGTAGTGACAATCCTCCAATAGGTGATTGTCGGTGCATAATGGGCATATGAATTGTGCTGCCCGTACCCTAAGTAGTAAACCCTTTCGATTAGACACCATCTGTGAATGAGTTCCACTGTGGCACACTCTTCGAGGTACTGGCCACATTCATCGCATAGCATGCAATGTATAATGGGAATTACTGGGGGTCTTTCTACGAATCTATGCTCCTCTTGTAAGTATAGGATGGTACCTGGCTCATCATTGATAGACTGAATGGAGGGATCCTCTTGATAGGATCACTCGACTACATGTAAGGCGTCCCTATATCGTGGTATTTTTGGACAATGGTGGGTATAGTTCCCATAGGTGTCACAGATAGCGCATGCGTCATTGGTATGAAGCGGTTTTATTGTGCTTTTGGTGGCAAGTTCCTTTTTGTGGGAATGTCATTTCGAGGTGCCTACCTTGTAGCTGAGGAGTGGTTTTAATTCATCCAACTCCGAGCATATCTGAGTAGGGTGTCCTGTGACCTCACATATAGCGCAAGCTAATGACTCCCTTTTCACGGTGGGGGTCACCACTTTCTTTCCTTTTTTGGCAATTTTCTTGGTCGTGGTCATCGGTTTCGCAATGGGAATTTCCCTTGTAAGGGTGGTTTCGACCGCTTCTTGGGTAGGTTGGGGCTCCTCGGGACTGGGGGATTTAACCCAAAAGAAGTAACGTTGGTAGCTACTTTTCCTGAAGGGGGAATGAGGTACCAAATTGGGAATGACAACGATATGTTGGGTAACACCAGTGTTGCCAAAACCTGCTGGGAAGTGAAGCCAGGAGGTGGGTAGAGGAAAGGCGTTTGGGAGGCGATGTAGACTAGGGAGGCTACTGTGGCTGATGCCTCGGTGTCATTACTTCTTGAGTCCATGTCCTAACTAACCTCGGTGCTTGACGTGGACATCATGCATACCAGGGCCCATGTGGCATCGGGCGATACCTCAGGGATAATGGGAGGATCTCCTAGGAATGACCCTAGGACGGACGACGGTTTGAATTGGCTAGGGCCATATTCTTGATACCATGAAATACCATTTGTGATTGTATCTACATAGGGTAGAACCATATCCGTTTTGGTCAAGGGATGCTTTTCACTGTGCATCATCTGGTCTACTGTGATGATTCGATCCTCATGGGGGAACACCATGATGCGAAAGATGGAGGATGCTATGGTAGACATGGCGTACATGTAACTCTTCCCAAGGAGTATATTGTAATCCAAGTGAGCATCCAAGACTTCGATGTCTATGTGGACCATCTTGCCGGCTAAAAATACCAGTACATTTTGGAAGAGACCGACAGGGGTCGAGGGATGACCATCATATTCTCTGAGTGTGATGGCGGAAGGTTTGAGTTCAGGGGCTACTAAATTCTTCCATATGTTCTTTAACATGATGCATGTGGATGTACCCTCGTCAATGACACATTGGTGAATAGTGATATTCTATACCGATACTGGTTTTGGAAGGCAACCATGGAGGGAAGCCTAGGGGTGGCTTTGTCTAAGTCAAAAGCCATCATGCACATTTCGTTAGGGTCGATAGTGCCTAATGCGAAGAGTAGGGATTTCCGTTGTTTTGGGCATGACTAAAGCACTTCCAATGCGAACATAGCAGCTAGTGATTGTGCTAAATTGTCTACGATGCTATAATTGTGGGCTGCTTTGGAGTAGTTACCTGCTCGCCTATTAGGCCCTTTTACCATTTTTGGCAATGGTTCGAAAGGAATATTTGGAATGGTTAAAGGTGCAGTCGGCACAATCATACTAGCCCCTGACGTACTAGTGTCAAGTGGGGTGTCATAGCTATGATTTTGAGTTTGGAAAAACATTTCTTCCCTAGCCATGTAAATTTCATGGTTGTTTTTCCCAGGATCATCGGGGTTTTGCTGCTGAGTGCTGACCGTTCCTTGATGGGGGAAGGGTTCTTGCATCACCACAGTTGTTTGGGAAGATCCTCCTTATCCTCGATTAATCTAAAGATTTTTAAGCTTAGGGAGTTCGGGACAATGGTGAGTATAGTGTCCGTTCTCACCACATATTGAACAAGAATGGTTTGTTCATACAGGTGGCATTTTGCCTTGCCTTTGGGCATTGCTTGGCTCTTAGTTCTGATTCCGGTTGGAGTTACCTCTAGCCTGGGATCGCGGTGGAACTGTTGGTTATTTCTCCGTTGTCCAGGGTTCCCTTTGGGATTTCTTTTTACCTTTTTCTTAACCACGTTAGGAGGGTAATTCGCCTGATCATACTGGCGTGGTTGATTTTGGGACGGCTGCACAAAGTTCACCTGTGCATTGTTTTGCATAGGTGGGTTGTGTGCTTGGGACTGAGAATATTACTATCCCATGTTTTCACTTGGCCATTTGGGGGAGTTCTTCCATCAATTTTTCTTCTTGCGTACTGGGTTCCCTCAGCCAGAGGATAAGGTCCTCCTTGGTGATACGTTGGCGCCCTATTAGTCAAATTTTGTTGCTGCATATGATGACTTTGAAATCCAGGTTGAGACAAGTTCTGGGTAGACCCATGTGTGTAATCGGGATTCTGATTGTTGCTACCTAGGTACCCTTGGGTCATTGACCCAATAATTTCGTCTGTAGAGTTAGACGTGCTTAGAAATTCTTGATAGGATTGCAGGCGCGGGGCATTGGGCAGGATATTGTATATGTATCCTAACTATGTGTAGATCAGTTTAAGCTGTTGGGATTTACTGATTGCATCCTCTTCGTATGTGGGGTTACGTTGCGCCACATCCTTTGAAATATTCTTCGTCATAGTTTTCAAGAATAAATCTAAAAGGACTTGGTCGTCAAGTTTTTGTTTGCATAAACTGCGACACCATCTCCATTCATGGAGATGCTCTGAAATATGGGTAGAGGGGGATTGTCTGAAATGGGTCAGTAACTCCATTCCCGAATCGTGGTGAATGGGAAACTGAAAGTATGTGAGGAATGTGGTAGTGAGGGCGCTAAAGGTTCCATGTGAAGCAGGAGGTTGCTCCACGTACCATTTTGCGGCCACTCCCGTAAGAGTGCGTTGAAATAGCCTCAGCCAAATAGTATCGTCTATGATGCTATTCGATTAGCACCATAGGTGATAGGTCATTATATGATTTCTTGGGTCTTCCGCTTGCTTGCCTTCAAACTTTGGTATGTCCAAAGGGAGCTTCGTGGGCATGGGAGGCCAATTGGGGTCATGTGCGATGGGTTCATTGGTGAGCTTGGTCAAATTCGGTAGATTCAACGCTGCTAGAAAGGGTGACTGGGAGGTTCACTCCATGGAAACATGTAAAGACACGAAGTTTTGGTTAGAACGAGGGTTAGTCTGTGACGTACCCTGTTGTGAATTCAGCTGGATTCCCGTATGGAATGCACTCCTCTTCCCCCTAGGGGACGAGGGGGGAGTGGTGTGCGGTGTGGTGTTGGGAGACCGATTAGGGTTCCCAACTAAGGTTGCTCCAAGAAAGGAGGAACCAACTAATATGGAAATGTTCCATCTTTGACGCCTAAATGGCGAAAGACCTGGAACCCCTCTCAGTAATGGGGGGAGGTCCAAAGGACGCCTAGACCGACGAGGTTCCATTGGAACCATTTGAGTGTCGACCAGGTTAGGTTTTGGAAAAATTTTGAGGGGATTGAGTCTGTTATCACGAAAAATTTATGGCCACATACATAAAACAAAGAAAAAATGAAATGAATTTTCCTTTAACTTAATCTATGTGATCAATCAAGAAAAAAATGGTTTTTTTTCTTTGCGCGTGATACTCAAAATCCTAGAAGACCTATTACGTCCTCACACACTCAAACGTAACTAGACCTTGAGAGTATTTCTCACGAGTGCTGTCACAACGTCCTGTAAGATCTGGCAATGCCCCTAGTTAGTTGAAGAGATTCATCTAAGGTAAGGGTAGAGGGTCTGGCGCTTGCCTACACCATCACCTATAGGGTAAAGGATGCCCTAAATTTGGCCACTAAGAACCATCGTCCCACATGAGCGTTCGAGTCTTGGGCTTCTTGGTAGTCAGCTAACAGTACTAATCCAGGTGGATATCGGTGGCCTCCCACCTATTCCATTTGGACCCACAGCATCAATTCTTTCAATTTTTCAGCTTCAGCACATCTTACTATTTTTAGCAGGTTTTCAGGTCCTGCACACCCGGAGCTGTTTTGGGGACTTAATGATCCAGGTGGATATTGGTGGCCACCCGCTGAGTCCATTTGAACCCCCACCATCAGTTATTTTAGTTTGTAATTTTCAGCACAACTTACTATTTTTAGTAGCTTTTCGAGTCATGAACTTCCAAAGCCGTTTTGAAGCCCTAAACGACGTTTTTGGGGAAAACGGGGAGCAAAATTGGTTGTAGTTTTATTCCTCGGATATATCTTTCTAACGAGCTATTGAGCGTGTCAAACGGAGATCGGATGCCAAAGTTACGTCCCCAGGAAGTTGAAATACTAATTTACCCAAACGGGACCCATAATTTTGGCGCTTCATCTCCTAGGGCTATGTTTTTGGACGTTTCAGATTTTACATTGTTTCCCAACAATAAATAGGCCTTCGACCCTCATTGTAACACAGTTTAGGGGGTTGGAAGCCAACACATCTCTTCTAAGGGATAAGCGCTACTAGTGCCCTATCTCGCTTTTTCTAATCATGTCTGTATTGTAACACAGTTCAGGGGGTTGGCAGCCGACACATCCTTCTCAGGGATAAGCACTACTAGTGCCCTAGCTCACTTGTTTTGATCATGTCTGTATTGTAACACAGTTTAGGGGGTTGGCAACCAACACATCTCTTCTCAGGGATAAGCGCTACCAGTGCCCTAGCTCGCTTGTTCTGAATCATTTTTGTATTGTAACAAAGTTCATGGGGCTGGGAGCTGACATATCTCTTCTCAGAGATAAGCGCTACCAGTGCGCTAGCTCGCCACATCTCCATCATGATTGCATTATAACACAGTTCAAGGGCTGGTATCTGCCACATCTCTTCTCAGGGATACGCTGCCAGTACCCTAGCTCATCTATTTCCATTATGTCTGTATAGGCCTCCGAGCCTCAATGTAACACAGTTCAGAGGGTTTCGTATGCCAAATCTCTTCTTAGACATACGCCACCAGCCCCCTAGATTGTTTCCATTATTTTTTTAAGATTATTTCAATCATTCGTTTATTAATAAAATGAAGCATTATTTCCGCTGCATCTCTATGCTTATGGTTATATCTGTATTCTGTTGCGTTCCTACATAAAATAAAGATCAGTGGTATTAGAGCGATCTACTCTTTCTCTGTTTTTCTTTTCATGTCCCCAACGCGGCCATGGTATAAGGAGTTCAACCTCGCAACCTCGATGACCCCCCATGGTGGAAAGAAAGAAAGACGAGGGAGAAGGAGATCCTATCAAAATATTGCTCGAGGATGCCCTCGAGAAAAAAAGGAATGCGATGATGGATAACTTTGACCAGATTCTTCAATGCCTAGGGATGGCATATCTACATCCAACACGTCTGCCAACAGGTCCACGACATCCTGGACAAATCCAATACCAAGTTCAACAAAATTTCCCCCCCCCCCCCCCCACCCATGGAGGAACTTAATGCAATGGAGACCATTGCTTCCTAAAGAGGGAGGAATGATCCAGGTGGATATTGGTGGCATCCCACCTATTCCATATGGACCTGCAACATCAATTCTTTCAGTTTTTCAGCTTCAGCACAACTTATTATTTTTAGCAGGTTTTCGGGTCCTACACACCCGGAGCCATTTTGGGGAGTTAATGATCCAGGTGGATATTGGTGGCCACCCACCGAGTCCATTTGAATCCCCACCATAAGTCCTTTCAGTTTGTAAGTTTCAACACAACTTACTATTTTTAGTAGTTTTTCGGGTCCTGAACTTCCGAAGCCGTTTTGAGGCCCTAAATGATGTTTTTTGGGGAAAACTGGAAGTCATAGACTGATGTTGCTCGCTCAAAATTTGTAGTCCTTGGATAGATCTTTCTAACGAGATATTGAGCGCGTCAAACAGAGATCGGATGCCAAAGTTACGTCCCCGGGAAGTTGAAACACCAATTTACCCAAACGGGACCCACAATTTTGGTGCTTCATCTCCTAGGGTTAGGTTTTTGGACGTTTCAGATTTTACATTGTTTCTCAATAATAAATAGGCCTTCGAGCCTCATTGTAACATAGTTTAGGGGGTTGGCAGCTGACACATCTCTTCTCAGGGATAAGCGCTACCAGTGCCCTAGCTCACTTGTTCTGATCATGTCTGTATTGTAACACAGTTCAGGGGGTTGGCAGCTGACACATCTCTTCTCAGTGATAAGTGCTACCAGTGCCATAGCTCGCTTGTTTTGATCATGTTTGTATTGTAACACAATTCAAGGGTTTGGCAGCCAACACATCTCTTCTCAGGGATAAGTGCTACCCGTGCCCTAGATCGCTTGTTCTGATCATGTCTGTATTGTAACACAGTTCATGGGGCTAGGAGCCGACACATCTCTTCTCATAGATGAGCACTACCGATGACCTAGCTCGCCACATCTCCATCATGTCTACATTGTAACACAGTTCAGGGGCTGGTAGCCGCCATATCTCTTCTCAGGGATACACTGCCAGTACCCTAGCTCATCTATTTCCATTATGTCTGTAATAGGCCTACGAGCCTCAATGTAACACAGTTTAGAGGCCTGCGTATGCCACATCTCTTCTCAGAGATACGCTGCCAGCGCCCTAGCTTGTTTTCATTATGTTTGTAAGCTTATTTCAGTCATTCGTTTATTAATAAAATGAAGCGTTATTTCTGTTGCATCTCTGTGCTTATGGTTATATCTTCTATTGCATTCCTGCATAAAATCTAGATCAAGTACTGAGTATCAGTCGGGTCAGGTAACCCCAACTGATATCGCACACACTGCGCCTAAGCCTAACCCCCTCTGAATCGGGTCTCTGCCACGCTCGGATTTTCTTTTCTGTGGGCTAATAGGTGGATTTTAAAGCTCCCGAAATACAAAACTTATATGTTTCAATGTGAAGTGTGATCAAGGCGGCTTATTGGATGCCTACCCCCTTGATCCTAACTTAATATATAAATTCTCTTGTGGCCCCTGTGGGGAGAATTTAGTGAGTTGATTTAAATTATTTTTAGGTGGCTTTCTTTTCTTAGTGGGTGAATGTGTGTGAGCGTATGGTGAACAATCTCATAATTTGAACATATGGATATCGGTGATCCTTTACAAAATTCTTCTAGTTAAACTATGTGATGTTGTTCCTTGCTCAAATGGAAAGCATTTGCGGATAATGGGCTGCTTCCAAATATTCCTAGCTAGTCTATATGAGTGACTAAAGGGAGATGGTGAATCATGAATGTAGAGAATTCATATGCTTGTCTATGGTCACCAAATGGTGCAAAGAAAACATAGATTAATTTCTCTAATTGGTGATTAAATCCTAGTCCCGCAATTTCCTAAATGCAAAAATTGAATTTAAACTAAACAATTTATACACTAGCTTATGCATGTGTGATCATGAGCCACTTACTTGGACTAGTTAAACTAAGTGTGCATACCAGAATGTGCAAAAAACATAAATTGTTTGGAAAGCAATGGTTAATTCGCCCTCTACTTAAACTATGTGAACACTTTTTGAAAAAACCAACTTAAATGAAAACTAACTAAATGCCTACAAAAAGTAGAAAAAAGTGAGTTCTCAGAAGCTGTGGGGTATCAACACAGGTGTTGGAAGATACATTAGGGGCTTCCCTACACACTTAAAAGAAGAAACAATGCAGAAAATAGGGAGAAAAAATCTCTCTGCAATTTTCACACAAAATCCCTTGACAGGTGCGCCTTCATGTACGCAGGTCAGTCCTGAATGCATGCAATGCGGCTCTGTGTGAAAAATTTGCACGCAAAAATCCCACAAGTAAAAGATTAGGAGCTGCCTTCTTCAGTCTGTCACTTCAATGAGTCTAGGGACTACAAGATGGGTCAGAGGACTGTTAGCTCCACTCCAGCATAGACAGAGGGTCTCCTGCAAAAGATGGCACAACCACATAAACTTGAAACACATTAGTGGAGTCGTCAGTCCCGTTGTTGTGGATTAGTCGCATGGGTGTACGAAATCACACGAACTTAGAGAGTGTGGTCTACTCTCTAAGCTATTGGTAACAGGAAAAAAGTGGGGGGAGCTCAAAATCATAAAATTAATGGAAATAATATGCGGAAGTATGCTTTGGTTAAACTAAAACTAAAAAAACACAAATATACAAAAGCTATATAGAGAGTTCCAAACGATAATAATGCAAATGATGGCTCGATGGCCTCTTCTTATTAAATGTTCGAAATGGAGAAGAAATTTTACCCACTTGCCAAAGGGCCCCTAAGCATTGGCTCTATGTCCTGATGCAAGGATGTTGCCTTCCAAGCTCTGCCTTTGATGTAGTCTCACTCTCTCTCTCTGTTGTGGTGGACTAAGATGTTGGGTGGCTAACTATCGAGTTCTCTTTAGCTCCAGCTCTGGGTCACACACAATGCTAGTGTTGCTTGGCCAACTTTGGCTAGCATAACACTGTGAACACCATTTCTTCATCTCTTGGTGGGTTTATACAGGTGACCTTCAAATCCTCCTTCCCTCCCTTGGTACATGATTGATGGTGACCCAAGGGAGAGGTGTGATTCCATTGTGTGCTCAAATATTCTTTTGTGTGCTCACATAATGTCAAAGGAGGTGTTGGTGGCTGTCCTTAGGTGGCTTTCACATAAGGAGTAATCGTCCTTTTCTTGTTGTGGTCTCGAAAAGTGACTTTTTTCCATTTCCTGGAATGCGTGATTATCGAGCAAAAAGGCGCACAGAAGGCACTCTTCTTGAAGGATAAAGCACACATTTGAGCATTTATGACTAGTTCAAATCTAATTTTCTCAAAAAATTAGAGATTTTAAATAAATCTTGATTCCATAATGTATTCCTGTCCTATAAATCCTTGGGCTCGACATTAATTGATGTCATCTTCTACTGTATGATTTTCCAGTGTTAACAGCCATGAAAGGCATAGAAAAGACTCCATATGGGGAAGCTAAAAATGGTATATGACCTGAAGGATAATGGCCTGGTGCAATAAATATCGGATGATTAAGACCTGGGGGAGTTGTTCTTGGTTGAAAAATATGAGTAGAGACACCAACAAAAGGAGAAGGTCCTTGAGGAGCTAGTCTTGATGGCTTGGTTGAATGAACAACCACAAGTTGTGAAGGTGTTGAATACTAGATAGTCGTAAAAGACTACTTGTGGCTAGCCCGTGATTCTTGCAACATGAAAATAATAGATGATATGGGCTCATAAGGGGTAGGTCTTGGACCATAATAAGAACCAAGAAATGTGGAATCTTTATAGACTCTTGGAGAGACATGAGTGAGAGGCGAGACAGGTTTAATGTCAGTCATCAATGAGATGGTATAATGGGGTGATTTTTGAGACTTTGGATGTTTATATGTCAACTAATTGACGGTGATGATCTTTCCATTATGGGGAAAGCGCATCTTGCGGTGAACCGAAGATACGAAAAATGACATCACATAGGTATAGCTATGACCCAAAAGAATATTGTAATCCAAGGGGGCATCGATGAATTCCATGTCAATACAAACATTCTTACTAGAAACTGTGATAGGAGAATTGTGATACATCCCAAGGGGATGTAAAGGATGACCATCCCAAGTGCATAAAGTGATGGCAGATGGGGATAGATTAGGTTAACTGAGTTTTTTCCAAATAGTGGTGAAAATCACACATGTGGATGCACCTTCATCTATGATACATCGCTGAACAATGGCATTTATAATGGCGACTGGTATTTGAAAAGCAACGAATGAGGGTAAAGGGGGATGCTCTGACTTGTGAACATCAAAGGCGATCAAGTGATCACTTGAAGGGTACATAATGCCTAGAGAATGTAGTAGATAGTTTCATTGGGATGGCCACAACTGGAGAAATTACAGCGTTGACATGGCAGTATGAGACTACGCCAAGTCATCTACGACATTGTATGCTTGCGCAATTATGGCTAAAGCAACATTACGGCATAATGGCCCTTTGGGGATTTTTGGTATGACCTCTGCCTTAGGATGAGGGATCTGTAAGGGACCATTTGGTGTTGGAATAGACTTATTGTACACTTTGGGTTGGGAATCGATTGCAGATGTAGCAGGTTTTTTGTCGTAATGGCGTGACTAGGTCTGAAGGTTGATGTGAGCGGTATTGACCTTGTTAGAGTTCATCATGAGAATCTGGTAATTAGTGCGTCCAAAATGCTGACTTGGAGGAGCAACTTGAAATTGAGGAGGTTGGGAGGTGAGATATCCTTATTGAGGGAAAGTATTAGTGAGCATAAGCAGTTGAGCTGAAGCAGTGTTAGGAGGAAGCGACATTATGGGTTTTTGTCCTCAAAGGAAGTGACACTATGGGACAATCATTAGTGTAATGGCCATATACGCCATAACATGCACAAGGCTTATTCGTACAAATAGCCTTGTTCTGCTTAGGTTGACCGCCTTGGTGTTTGGTTGTGGTATTTGGCTAGTTGTCGTGGGGTGCATTCTGTTGAGCACCTTGGTGACCTTGGTTACCTTGTGATTGTTTGTTCTAGTTTCATTTCCCCTTATTCTTTTTCTTCAAATTAGGGGGACTAGCCATGCTCTATTAAGCATACACTTGACCTTGATGAGGAGGTGGTTTTTGTGGTAGAGATTGAGAAGGCGTGAGAGGTGGGGGCGCTACTTCCTGAGGGGCTGGAGCACTAGGAGGTGCATAAGGATAAAAAGGATCCAGAAAAAAGTTATGGTAAACAAGTTGAGCAATATTTTCCCCTAGCATCGGCTGATGCGGTTGGGAAAATGCATATGACGTGCTTTGACCGGGATACAAGTTTCCCAGAGGGGGATAAGTGTTGGAGGAACTGGTCCCCTCTAAGGGTTACCATAAATTAGGTGAGGAGGCACATATGGTGATGGTTGTGAAATGGATCCAACAATACCATCGACGACTTGAGATGCCCCTGGTGTAGTGGCACCACTAGGTCTAGTAAGGTCTGGTAAAACAGTATAAACATAACCTGACTGGGCATAAATCGAGTCATATTTTAAAGCAATCTAAAGAGCTTCTTCCTTGGTCTGAGGAATGTGACATGTGAAATATTTACCTATGGGGTCTAAGAGAATTCTAAGAAACCAATTCATATAGACACAGTCATCGAATGTAGGATCTCTACACATGATACTCCTTCTACGCTATTCTTATGCATGGTCAGAAAGGTGGGTGGAAATTTTTTGATGGAATATGGTGAACAACTCGATATCAGTATCATAATGGAGGGGTAACTAGAAATATGATAGAAACACTTTAGAAAGAGTCACAAAATAAGAATGAGATGTGGCGAGTTGTTCAATGAACCACTTTGCAGCTTTTCTAGTGAGCGTACGTTGGAATAACCAGAGATGAATGGAGTCATCGGTGATGGAGTTTGATGAACACCACATGTGGAAGAAGTATATCAAAGTCCAAAAGAACCATGGCAAAGGATCATCATTGCATGATATTCAAGAGTATGTTGAAGTTCAAAATAATCGCAACGAATTAAGGGTCGAATCACAGTCACTCATCAATATATTTGGACCATCAAATCTAGAAACAATATATTCAAATATGAACTTCACAGTGGTATTTACACTACAATCCTTCACTGGCTATGCCTCGGTCCTCGTCATCAAATAATAAGTTGCAGTGATTATGTATATTGCGCCGACCTTATTATCTAGTAGATTAATAGGTCCAACAAAGTCAATAGCCCATTTTTCAAATGATTTCAATGTCACCTATGCCTTTAATGACATTTTGTCTCTTCTAGATGCCTTTCCTGTTATTTGGCATACATCACATGCTTGACAAAACTCTTTTGCATCCTTATGCACCGTGGGTTGAAGAAATTATATGCACTAAGCATGCATATGTCCAAGATCCACCTGATCTCACACTATTTAACTTTATGCAAGATACTGAATCTATTCCACTTGTTAATCTTTTGCGGAAAAATTAATTTCACACACATGTGAAGCATAAACAAAAATATTCAATCGCACATAACACAGTTTTTAACCGAGAAAGCCTGAAGCCGAAAACCCCAAATATATATTATGTAACATGGAGATCATATGAAAATCTCATACAAACATACAAAGCTTATCACAAGCTCTCATTACATTTCAATCGTCATACACTAATCAGGCCTAATCTTGCAAATCCATGCACCGATCTTTGCCACCTGCTATCCTGCCTCCACTGCGCAATATCTGCTAAAGAATAGCTCTGAATGAATTTAAATTACTCCATCCTTGACTGCGCAATCCTCATTGGCATCTCCACTGAGTGTGTGATGCAATCAATGCATCACTATAGTCACAACAGATAGTCTATCTTTCCCTTTCACCTATCTCTCCACTGGCCTCCACTGAAACTGCCATGCACTGTAGTTAACTACTATATTGTTTAGTTGATTAATGAGTTATTATTTGTGAATTAATTAGCTAATTAATTCACTCCACTCTCACGAGTGTATCAATCAGTTAGACTAGATACAACTAGCTCAACTGAGTCTAACTGAGTTAAACTAAATACAACTCCATAACTACTTCTTCCAACTGTGTCATAACTCTGCCACTTGAGTTCTAGCTGAGCCTTCCATGAAATAGCTCCAGTAAACCCTTAGGAATAGTGTAATTCCTCCTGTCAGCTATTGTGCCACATATTTGCATTGAACTGAAGTTCTCCAAGAGAATAAGTTGCGCTTTAGAGTCTGATTATTATTAAGAGCTAATAATAATCAGCACGCATCTATTTTTAGATTGACGATCTATAAATAGACTTCGCCCAATATTATAAAAATAGAATTTCATCTATTTTTCCAACTTGATCAACCATCCACAAATAGCATCCTAGAACTTCTGAAATATGATCATCATGTCTGAAAATAGACATAGTCTAGACTTGCGCCAAAAATAGCCTGTGGGCCCACTTAGTGAAGGCGACTCTTTTCACTAAGTTCATCATCTTGTTGAATCTCAACACTCAATCTCAACAAGATAATGGATTATCCTTCACCTCGATCCTGCCTCTATGGTATTCTAATTTTCTCTTGGTGAGCACCTTCATTAGAATATTTGCATCCTGATGGTCCGTAGGAATGTATTGAAGTAACATGATCTTTTGTTGCACACAAGATCTGATATGATGATACCGGATGTCAATATGTTTAGATCTATCATGAAACACATGACTAACTGAGAGTTTAATGAAACTTTGATTATCACAATGTATCACTGTGGGATCTAAATGTGAACCGAACAAACCAACCAGAATCTTCCTCATCCAGATAGCCTCACATGCAGCTAAAATTGCTGCCATGTATTCTGCTTCCGCTGAAATGAATGCGATAGATCTTTTTTTCCTACTATACCAAGAAAATGCCGTAGATACGATATTGAAAATCCCTCCTGATGTGCTCTTTCTGTCTGTTGGGCTTCCTGCCCACTCTGCATCTGTGAAGCCATGCAACTTCACCTCATCCGTTTGTCTTTACCATAAACCATACTTAGATGTGCCCCTGAGATATCTTAGGACATGCTTGCCTACCTTCCAAAAGAGCTTGGTAGGCTTAACCATCTCTTGTGAAAGCTGGTTCACTGCATAGCATATGTCCGGTCTTGTGTTGACTAAATACATGAGCGAACCCACCAATTGTCAATAAACAGTGGCGTCCACTACCTCTACCGATGTAGCATCCTCTTTCTTCCAATTTCCTAGAAGAGGAGTGTCGATAGGCTTGCAGCCTTGCATGTGAAATTTCTCCAGTATCTCCTGGGCATACTTTCCTTGAGACACAAACAATTCACCTTCCCACTGCCATATTTCCAATCCAAGGAAATAATGAAGAAGGCCCAAATCCTTCATCTCAAACTACTTTGCAAGATCAGCCTTGCATGAGTGTATCAACTGCTCATCACCTGCTAGTATCAAATCATCAACATAAAGTACAATGATTAAAAGTTTTCCCTCAACCAAAATCTGGTACAGGTTTGCATCCGCCTCACTCTTGGTGAAGCCAAGTCCAGTGAAATAGCTATCGATCCAAGTGTACCAAGCACGAGGTGCTTGTTTTAGCCCATACAATGCTCTTTTGATTCTACACACATGTGGCTCACTATTGAAGATCTCAAATCCTTCAGGCTGCTCAATGTACACCTCTTCCTCAATGATCCCATTAAGGAAATTTACATCCATCTGTTGAATGTGCCAACCCATCTGCGCTGAGAGAGCAAAGATGGTCCGTATGGAAGAATACCGTGTGACAGGTGCAAAGGTTTCTTCATAGTCAATCCCCTCAATCTGTGAGAAGCCTTGGGCAACAAATCTTGCCTTATAATTATCGATGCTCCCATTAGCAGCTTGCTTTACCTTGTAGATCCATCTTGATCCTACAACTGATTTTCCCACCGGCCTTGGAACAATCTCCCAAGCACTGTTTCTGACAATGGAGTCATACTCCTCCACCATGGCATCTACCCATGTGGGCTCCTGCGTTTCTTCTTCAAAAGAAGATGGCTCTGTCACAATACACTTGCTCATAAGATCCATGTATCTATTATATCGGTCAGGTGACTATCTTTGTTTGCGTTGTAATGTAGGGACTCCTACATTCTGTGCCGCATCAATCTTCAGTCTCTCAGCTTCTGTGGTACGTTTTCTGCCTTGTCTAATGTTTGGTTCTACATGAGTGGACTCCTCCACTCCATGACTCTCCTCCTGTGTCTGATCCACATCCAGAGGCTCATCATTGGGAACAAGAAGTTCCTCCTCCGCATGCAAGTGTAGCTCCCTCTCAAGCGACAACTTCATGGCTTTCACCTCATTGAATTTTATATCCCATCGCATAACAATCATCTGACTGTTTGGAAAATACAAACGATAGTTATGGGGTGTTTCTATGTACCCCACAAATATCCCAACTTCTACAGTCGACTCCAACTTCTTCTTGGCATCCTTCGTCACATGAATGTAAATAGGAGAGCCAGAAATATTCAAATGAGAAATATCAGGCTTCTTACCAGTAAAAGATTCTTTGGGTGTACTCATGCCAAGTACTCTACGAGGACAACGGTTTTGCACATAAGACGTAGTGTTGCATGCTTTTGCCCACAAGTGCATCGATAGGCCCTAGTCATGTAGCATCGCTCGTGTAGCACCCATGATCATTCTGTTATTTCTCTCTGCGACCCCATTATGCTATGGGTTACGAGGTGCTATGAGTTCTCTTCGAATTCCTTCTTTGCTACAGAAGTATTTGAATTCACCCGAGAAGTATTCACCACCATTATCGCTCCTTAGAGCTTTCACTTGCTTCCCCGACTCCTTCTCCACCAATGCCTTGAATTCACAGAACTTTGAGAACGTTTCACTCTTCTTCTGCATGAAGAAGATCCAGCATCTACGAGAATAATCATCAAAAAATATCACATAATACCTCTATTTTGCTGTTGAAGCAACCAATAATGGTCTACACACGTCTGTGTGAATTCTCTCCAGGATCACCGAAGCACAATTCTCCTTCTCATGAAAGGTGGTCTTCAAAAACTTACCCATTGTACATCCTTTGCATTGATATGACTACACAAGAGTACCCTTGGGAATTCCAGTAGAAATTTGCTGCAAAATCTTCAAAGCGCCATGGTGAATATGGCCCAATCTCCTGTGCCATAATTCACCCTCATCCCAGCTCACCACTTCTTCTGCTTTACCCACCATCGTAGCACAACCATCTACCTCTAGCTTGTAGAGATTCTAAATTCGAACCCCTATCTTCTTGGTTTGACATGTTGTTTTATGTCGAAGGAAGGATTTTCCCTCACTGAAAACAACATCATAACCCTTGTCTTCCAGCATTGTGACTGAGACCAAGTTCTTCTTCAGACCTGGAACATGCATGACACTCTTAAACAAGAACAGATTATCGGACTCCCTCTCAAAGGTAACGGTCCCAATTCTAGTCACATTGTACTGACCATCGTCACCCATCTCTATATGCATCTGGAGGTCCTTCTCCTCCATGTCACTAAACAACTCTTTGTCTCCCGTCATATGGAAAGATGCACCACTGTCAAGATACCACACAGATCCCATGTAGCTTGAAACCAAGCATGCGTCAAGGAAATATCCATCTCAAATTTCGAGGTTAAGGCCTCTCCAGCTATAGATCCAGCAACCTGCTTATTATTCTTCTTTTGTGGACAATTAGTGGTGAAATGTCCATGCTCGAGACAGTGAAAACACTTCACTTTGGACAAATCCTGCTTCTTTCCTTTCGCACCGGACTTAGAAGAATTTTTATTCCCCTTCCTTTTCCTTGCTTTGGAAGCCAAAGAAAAATTCTCTTCATCTTCATTCTTCGATGAAGATCCATCCCTGGTACCCCACCTTATCTCCTCCTGCGCAAGATCCAACCAAAGTCGCTCCCATCCTGGCAGTTTCTCCCGTCCATTGACAGAGTCTTCATAACTATGCCAACTCTTTAGAAGCCCAAGGAGAGCCAAGCTCACTAAGTCTTCTTCATCAATAGTAACCCCCACACTTCCCAGCTCATCCTTGCAGTGGACAAACTTCGTGAGGTATTTTGGAATAATGTCGCCTTTCTCCATTTTTATTTTTCTGAGCTTGTCTTTAAGCGCCAACTTCCTCTGGTCACTTCTGCTTTGGAACAAGTCTGTCAAAGCCTTCCACATTAAGAATGGAGTGGCTTTCCCGTGAAGTCTGGACACAATATGGTCCTTCACACCTTCTAACAGAATCCTTCTTGTCTTTGTTGTCTTCTTTTTCCATGCATCAAGTAATGCATCATTGCTAGATCCCAACTTAGGAACATTGCTATCGATGAACTCCTTCAGCCCATTATCCTCCAGCACCACCTCCATCCTGTCCTTCCAGTCTATGTAATTCTAGCTCCCATCAAGGGCATACTCCAATCTCAACCTGTTGAAATACATTTCAATGTATACTTTATTTCTGCACCAAGAATATCCTGTAGCAAATTCGAATTGTCCACCAGCACAAACTCACTTCACAATTGCAATCTTCAATAAAAAATGCTCTGATACCATGTAGAAATTATATGCACTAAGCATTCATATGTCCAAGATCTACCTGATCTCACACTATTTCACTTTATGCAAGATACTGAATCTATTCAACTTGTTAATCTTTTGCGGAAAAATTAATTGCACACACATGTGAAGCATAAACAAAAATATTCAATTGCACATAACATAGTTTTTAACTGGGAAAGCCAGAAGCTGAAAAACCAAACTATATATTATGTAACATGGAGATCATATGACAATCTCATACAAACATACAAAGCTTGTCACAAGCTCTTAGTACAGTACAATCGTCATACACTAATCAGGCCTAATCTTGCAAATCCATGCACCGATCTTTGCCACTTGTTAGCTTGCCTCCACTGCGCAATCTCTGTTGAAGAATAGCTCTGAATGAATTCTAATTACTCCATCCTTGACTGTGCAATCCTCATTGCCATCTCCACTGAGTTTGTGATGCAATCAATGCATCACTATAGTCACAATAGATAGTCTATCTTGCCCTTTCACCTATCTCTCCACTGGTCTCCACTGAAACTGCCATGCACTGTAGTTAACTACTGTATTGTTCAGTTGATTAATGAGTTATTATTTTTGAATTAATTAACTAATTAATTCACTCTACTCTCACTAGTGTATCAATCAGTTAGACTAGATACAACTAGCTCAATTGAGTCTAACTGAGTTAAACTAAATACAACTCCATAGCTACTTCTTCCAACTATGTTATAACTATGCCACTTGAGTTCTAACTGAGTCTTCCATGAAATAGCTCCAGTAAACCTTTGGAATAGCATAATTCCTTCTGTCAGCTGTTGTGCCATGTATGTGCACTGAATTGAAGTGCTCCAAGAGAATAATTTGTTGTTTAGAGTCTGATTATTATTAAGAGCTAATAATAATCGACATGCATATATTTTTAGATTGACGATATATAAATAGACTTCGCCCAATATTCTAAAAATAGAATTTCATATATTTTTCCAACTTGATCAACCATCCACAAATAGCATCCTGCAACTTCTGAAATATGATCATCATGTCTAAAAATAGACATAGTCTAAAAATATACTTGCGCCAAAAATAGCCTGCAGGCCCACTTACTGAAGGCGACTCTTTTGAGTAAGCTCATCATCTTGTTGAATCTCAACATGGGTCACCATAAAATAGCTCTCAATATTTTCTACGCAGTGGCCTTCCCTCCATAATGTCCACCTGTGACTTCTTCTTGATCTTCTTCTATAACAGTTTTCCTTTCATGTTCAGGGACGTATTTGCGCAGTATTTCAGCCTGCCCATTTTGTAGAAATGTCCTGCAATCAACGAGAAATTGTCTGCTTTTTCTACCAGCTCCTTCTTTTGTTGTGTAGTGTACTCTGTGGGTTCCATTCTTATGGAAAAAAACTGAATAATATCCGCAAAGTGATCATCTACGACCTTGATTGAGAATAACTGCACATCGAGTAGGTTATCCTCAATACTTGTGGGTTCTTCTCCTGTCTCCAACCTTGAAATATGATCAAGTCTGACATTCAATCTTCCTGGTTTAAATACAACTTCAAAGTTGTACTCTTGCAACAACAACAATGATCAACATGTTTTCCCTCCTAAAATAGGGTTATTCACCAAATATTTCAGCACAAAGTGATCACCATCAACATATTTTCCCTCCTAAAATAGGGTTATTCACCAAATATTTCAGCATAGAGTGATCAGTGAACATATTGAAATGCGCTCCCAACAAGTAGTGCCTAAAATTTTGTAATGCATAGACCATAGCTAAATATTTTGTTTTCATCGTAGTATAGTTATTTTCTGCCTTGGACAGTTTTATTCTTGCAAAATCGATGGGGTGATCAATTTCTCCTGCTCCTGGTTATTCCAGTATTATACCCAATGCTATACAAGATGCATCAACATGTACATGAAATTCCTTATTCCAGTCCGAGAAAACTAGAATAGGCGCAGTCAGCATTTTCTCCTTTAGTATGTCGAGTCTCTTCAAGAATTATTCATCGGACTAAAAAGTGACATCGTTCTTCAATAAATTCTCCATTAGCACATTTATCTATGCATTCCCGTTTATAAAATTTGTATAATAGCTAGTGTGTCCAAGTTTCATGCACAATGGTCTCACTGCCTTAGGTGGATCCAAGCTTACAATAACTGTGATCTTCACGGGATCCACCATTAATCCCCGCTTACAAACAACATGGCCCAACAGTATGTGAAATGGTACGCAAAATATACACTTCTTCAAATTAAATGATATTTTGTATTTCCTAGATGTATCTAGCATCAACCTCAAGCTCGCAACATTCTTTTTCAATAGCCCAAAGACTATCCAGTCATCGAAGTAAACTTCCAAGAATTTCTGTATATATTCTTTGAAATATGCAACTATAACTCTAGAAAATATAGCAAGAACATTATTTAGCCCAAAAAGCATCACTCTGTACTTGTAAGAGCCCCACTATGGAGAAAAATTTGTCTTATTTATATCTTATGGCTCAATTCTGATCTAATGGTAATCTGAAAAGCCATCTGTGAAATAATAGGCCTCCTGTCCTCCTACATTGTCTGATACTTTGTCTGTAAATGGTGGGGGAAAAGGATCATGCAATAATGCATCATTCAACTTTCTGAGGTCTACACATATCCTAATTTCATCCTTTGCTTTATTTTCCCAACACCACCATAGGACTTACCCATTTAGACTCTCTGACAGTTTCGATGATCCCAACTTTGATCATTTTATTTAACTCCTCCTTCACGTTTTCCTTGTATTTGGGATTCAACCTATAGGGTATTTTCTTTACTGGATTCGTTTAGGTTTTAGGGAAATACTCATAACTTCTAGGTCCCTTACTATGCCCTTCAATTCAGAACATTTCATGGGGAAGATTTCTTTATACTCGTGGAGTAGCTCTTTAATTAGTAATTGTGTCTTCATCCCAATAAACTCCAATCATTGCAAATTTTGGTTATTCCTCTCATCTGATATTCACCTTATTCATTTTTGCAAGGTTAGCTATATCGAGTATTTCAAGTTTTGTTCCAACAACTTCGTGATGTCCTTCTGACTCTACGATATAAATACTACACAGATCCTCATCATCTTCTTCTGCAATCACATTATAGCACCGCATTGTTTTCTCCAACTGCGCGGTCCAATATGGTTGCTTCCATGTTAGCGAAGTTGTGTTCTCAAAAACCTTTTATATGACTATCTGAAGGGTTGAATCTATGCATGGATAGTCATATTCAAAAGAAAATTTTTGTATGAAACCTTCAACCAAATTTTTCCAATTTGCAATTCCATGTCATAGTTTTGTCTGAAGATACCAATTCATAGGAATTGTTTCTAGTGTGTGGATAAACCCATGTACCCACTCTTGTTTTGGAAATTATTTCCAAGCTGAAGTGAAACAATGAATGTGATTCCAGGGGTCATCCTTACCATCATAATTTACTTTGAATTATGTATCTACTAGCCCAAATTTGACCCACATTAACCTTCGATACTCTTCCCAACTTCCTATACTCCTTTTAAGAGTACCCCACCATCTAGCAAGTGTAGATCTCAGGGCTACATCCAAATCTTTCAAGATCTATTATTCTGGTATTTTTCTTTCATACTTATTAAAAAAAGTCTTAGATATCCTATCCCATCATAATAAGGCAGATTACATACCTTTGAAGTTATGAAGCGAAGTGATTTTGTGATTTTGGCACATCGTCTGGTAGATATTTCATGTAACCTATTCTACAAATTTCCCAGTTCTTCCTCAAAATCTGAAGTACGTAAATTGTCTTGTTTCTAGCTTAGTTTACCATCCATAGTGGGATTAATCCGATCTTCCTCCTTATTTGTTATATGATAAATGTTGTCGACATCTACGTCGTTTTATTTATCCCAAATGGCCTTTGTATAGCGCACTCCTTCTGATGGGTCTAAAGAAAGGATGGCCCACATATTGGCTTTTTCGAACACCATTTGTCTCTTTTTCAAATTAATTTTTTCCACAGTATCGAAAGCCCAAACCAATACAAGAAATGATGGATAGGGGTTGCTATAATCTACAATTTCAATAACCTCGAAGTCTGCAATAGCGCACACTCCTTCAATATATACTAAAAATACATGTAACCTTACCATAGGGGGGATCTTATGTTGGTTTTCTAACCTCAAATGGTTCGGTGATCATTGCAACTTTGGTATTCCCATTAACTCCCACGTTTACTTAGGTAACATGTTGGCATCAAATCCAAAGTCTAGGATTATCTGATCCATATCATATTCCTTGATCTGTGTTGTTAGTCTCATTTCCATCCTCATTCTCTTCTTATTTTAATGTAAATTGTTTACGGTGCACTTTTCACTTTTGTGGCACTTATTTATCAGCATAGGTGTCTATCAACTCATGGAGTCCTTTGAAATCCCTTTGATTCCTCAGCAACTTCATGCAAGTCTGTAAGAATGATCTTAAATTACTTAGATCTAATTCTTTCGTTGGATCAAATAATTTGGCGTTGTTTGCCTTTGGTATTGAATTTGGTATAGTTTGTGCTTTAGATGTTGAAGCTTCACCAGGATCCATGAAGCTTCGCTTCATGTACATGAATATTTCGTTTTCCTTCTAAATATTGAACCCAGGGGATTTTTCTGCAGTCTTTCTCACCCATGTATCTTCCATTTTCTTCTTACCTTCTGCTTTATCATCTCTTATCATAGATCCACTCCTGGTTATTATGTTGATGCATGGTTCATCCTCCCTTGGTTCAGTGGTCATGATTTGAAGATTTTTTTTGGGTTGTTGGTTCATTTTCTCCTATATATTCGCGATATGGACTGAACATTCTTCTATCATATGATCAAACTATTTTGTGTACTTACAAGTTGTAGTAGGATTCAGAAAATCTCTTACGTAGTGTCCTTTCTGTCCATAGTTGTAACAAATCATATGGCCGCGTCCTCGACCAACTCCTCCTCCTCCTCCTCATCCTCATTCTTGGAAACCTCCTCGACCAGCATGTTTTCCTTGATCCTTGTGCAAATATCCTTCCTCTTTCATTCTATAAGCATCAAAAGTGTGTTCCATCATCAAATCATAACTTTGACAATTTTTCTCATCATGGCCCACTGATTTACAAAATTTGGAAGACAGCTGCCTTGCAGTCTACACATACTTATGGAATAAATAACACTATTTTAGATGATTTTGGCCTGCATTTATACATATCTCACACCACATGCTTGATCCAAAATTTAATGGATTAGGTGATCCACTAGCTAAATAATCTCTGAACATAGGCCATTGTTCCTTAGAATGGCCCTCTGCTTTTTACTTTATACACCATCCTTCCTGTCTAACTTCATTACCTTTCTTGAGATCTTGAAATTCCAAGGTCAAATTTTCTAGTTGACTTTGAATCTTTTGTACTCCTGCATGAGTATATCCTAGATTGGAGATTTCTATGGTGTAGTTTTTCAGAGGTAAGACTTAGAATATCCATAGTAGTCAGTTTTAGTCACCTACCGGAGAAGCTTCCAAATTCATTGCAATTTCCAAAGCTTCGTTTTGAGTTGCTATTTTGTGTTTTGTCAAGGGTAACCTGATATGAGGCAACAACCCAGCTATAAACCATTCCTTGTGCTGTGCTAGGCGTATGTAAAAGCTTACTTGTCCCATTAACACCTTAAATCTTTGATCCAAATCCAGAAATATTCATTATTCATTTGTTTTATTTCCTTCGGCTCAGTAATGTATTGCGACTCAGACTTCGACTTCTTGAATTCTGATACCAGCGCTTTCTTAACATAATCCGAGGAAGCAACTTGATTAGTCATAGAATACTTCATATACCAGGTTAACACTCTTTTTCATAGCTCCATGATAAGATGCGAATTATTTAAATCCTCATCACTAACATTTCTTTCTTTCCATACTGCATTAGCTACAAACCAAAACTGCTTAGGATCGTCTGATATGAATCCTCTAAAAAAAGGTAACTTAATGTCATTGCCCATTTTTCTCCTTAGGGTTTTAAGGGGAGGGGTAAGGGAATTAGGGGGAGTGGGGTGGGGTGTAGGGGAATTAGAGGGAGGGATGGGGAATCCCAAAGGTGCCCTGATTATTCTCAGCACCATTAGGCCAGGGTTGGGGATATCACGAGGTTGTGGGGCTACTTATTTCTTCTTCACTCTGAGATTCACCCAATAAGAGACTATAGTGAGTCTCAATAAAGTTCTCTCAATCTACTCTATATCACTTTCCACTTTGCATAGAACCAATTCTTGGTTTAGAATTATTACCTCTTCGTCCAAACATTAATATAATTGCATTTGTATTATGCCCTTTTCACATAAAAACATTTTAATCCACAACTTCATATAATTTAGATACTTACATCGTGGTCCCTTGAAGAATATTCACTCAGCTTCGTTGTAAGATAGAGTTGTGTCTATGGTGAATTTAGTGATAAATCCTCCTAGGATACTGTCAATCCAAAAATTGATAGCTCTTGAGATGTTCTTGCTGGTATCCTTGAGTCGTTGTATCAATTCAGGGCTCCACGCAGTAGGCTCGTCATTTAAAAAAAAGTCTTATTCTTAGTTAACCTCGTAAACCACTCATGTAGTTCATTAGAAAACAACACGAAGAAAATAACATGATGTTATGTAAAAATATACCTCTGCAACCACGTTGCAGTCGTCAATCGCAGATTTTTGTTTTCCTGAGCTGCGAATTCTTGTTCTTTTTTATCTACCCAATCTTGTATTTCCTTCTTTGATGGATGCCACATCCAGATGTACATAAAATAGATCTCAGTCCTGTAAAAGGACCCATTCGTTGGCTTGTTTGGGATGACCAAGGTTCGGCTTGTACTTGGCACCAACAAAACCCTCAGACACTAGCCCTTTGGCAATGACCCACAAGCAGATCGAAGTCTCACTCAAGGGGGATATGGGTGGTTGCAGAACAAGGTTTCTCCAACCTTGAGGGACTGCGCAAGGTGGATTTTACTTTACTTTTATGTATTTACTTAACCTTCTAGCATACATATAGCTATTTCTTTGTATAACTTAATCATTTACTTCATCATATTTAACATAAGCATATCACATAATAATGTAAATTGTGTTATTTACTAACAATAAGTACTTCCCATCCACAAATATAAATCAAAACATAGCAATACGCATAAACAAATAATATTTCTCAACACTTCTTCTTCTTTATTAAGATAAATCCTTCTAGTACATTCAGCTTCTCAACTTGTGCACACAACTGTAGGTGGTCTACACACTAAGATGCAGACTCTCCCAAGATCTCTGCAAACCTAGTCGTAGAGACTTTCCTTAAGGACGAATCATAGAAATATAGACATAAATAACCCTTGACCATAGATTTACTTCATGATGATCTCTTCAACAAAGAATTGCATCGCTTTATATAACATTCATAACTACAAATGACCATGGTCCACATACCATGTGATCGACAAAATAATCAACTAAAACCCAAATACCCGTTACAAAATGAGGGGCTTCGACCCACCCCGAAGCCCCTGCAACTCCGCATGGTAGATATGACCTCCTGGTACCACACTCTCTGCTCCTCAAAATGTGGAGTCTTTGACCAAAATTGGACCAATTTTGGCTCCACCCAACGATGTGAACATGATGCGATAGAAATTGATAAATTGTTAGTTTTTTTTTCAAATTCAACTTACTTTTGATGAGTTGTGCTTGTTAACTTGAAGTCTTTCTTACAATCTTCTATGTCTATTAATTTATAAATTAATTTTAATCAATAATATTGCTAATTTCAAATTCAAACAGTTGCTAATTTTGAATAGATAGTTCCAAATGAGAATTAAAAATCCTAAAAGGATAGTTTCAACTAGAAAATACATATTCTCCACATTCACGATGAAGAAACACCTATATAATTTTCAACCGTATCGTTACTACAAATAGCAACCCTCAGAAAATTTAACACCTTTTAGATTGTGACATTTTTTTATGACATCATAAACATATAGGTAACCCTATAGCGAAATTAGAAAATCGATGTTGTGATTAAACTCCCAAGTTGTAGGAGTTAAAGTCAACAATGACATCCCACTAGGGTTTCAGATGTGCCCATGAAATTGCAAAGGCTAAGTAATTTTATAAGGATAATACCTATATTTTTAAGTATAATTCACTTCATCACTCCTTTACAGTACCACTTGCTTTCAAAAACATAAACCCTGGTGAACTCCATTCTACATCTCTTTGATGGGAATAGTTTTAAATCATAAAAGCATTCATTACTTTACAATATCATATGGTTTTATTTACAATAACATAGTGTGGAAATTACCATCATTCCTATGTTTTGAAGTGACTCCATCAAAAATTAAGCATGATACTTGTTTATTCTTTAAAAACAAATTGTTTTACTTATACGATAGGTCCTAGATTATGACAATTTGCAGAGGTGGTAATTTGTTTTTCCAATGGTCCAAAAGAAATGTGTAGAATGCTGAGGAGCTATTATTTAAAGTGATTCGGGTTGTTTTTTCACTATTTGAAGTGATTATATTGTTTTATTTGTTTGGTCAGTTTTACATTAAGTATAATACAAATTATTTTATTTCTTTGCTCAATTTTACATTAAGTATAATACAAATTGTGAGCTTTTGTAATTTTAGTTTATGTGTTTTCCTCAGTATAATACAAACTGTGAGCTTTTGTAAATTTCTTGTATGTTTTTTTCCTCCTTTCTACCCTTATATTTTGGTGCCTGCATAGCATAAGGCCTCAACATGGGTATTTCATGCGAAACATATTAATGGGCATATTTCTTGACTCAGAAATGTTGTGATTAGGCCTGGTCATATTAATGGGCATGTGTCTTGGCTCATAAATGTTTTGATTAGGCCTGATCATATGCAGGTGTTTTTTGATTCACAAGTCATAGTAACAAAACAACATGAAGGTTTTGTTTATTTGTGGATTTTCTAAGTGTTATTAGAAAAAACCAAAATTAACCATGCCAGTTAATTTTTCTATTTTTCAAACTAAGCTAGAGTTAAAAGCAGTTGATATTATTAACTACTTTTCTTTCACAATAGGGTTGATATTGAATTAGGTAAAACACAAATGCTCAACTAATTTGGATGCTCATTCACATACAATAATTCGTTATTGAACTATTAAAAAAGACAAAGTGATGAAATTTATTAGGAGAACCATAAATCAATCTATGATACCTAATAGGACCAGAAATAGAGAGGATGCTTATATATGAAATTAGGGTTGAGAAAAAATATGTATCTTTAGGCGTGGGGATTCATTCTTTTTCTAAAATGAAAGGATAACTTCATAGAGAGAGTATAAACAATCAAGTTCATAAAATTAAGATAAAACATATTTTCACTTTTCTCTAAATAGGATCTTCTCAATCTTAGCTAGAAGAAGAGCCGCTATAGTGCCTCTATCTCATTAGTAAGTTGAATGGAGACTCTAAATTTTCTTGCCCCCAATTTCAGTAAAATTGTTCTTCTTTCCTATATACTTGATAAAGCACACTTTCCCTCTAGCATGCCTTTAAAAGGAAAAAAACACTTTTACCAGTCTCACAAGACCATAATGGAATGATTTTTGACCAATTTGATTGTAAAATATAGAGAATTAAAGTAACATTTGGTTGATTTGATTTTAAAATATATAAAAACTAGTGTAACATGACCAAATTTATTACATTAACAAGTCCTTGATCCACTCCTCGTCCTCCTTTTCATTTCCCTTTTGACCAAGGGATTATTCTTTTCGAGAAAAGCATGGAGTTGCTATGAAAGAAATAATAATTTTTGTTCCATTTTTTACATCAGGGCTGCTCTAGTTAGCAATTGATAAGAGAATGAACAATATTTGTTGTTGGTGCACTCAAGTACATGAGGCATCCCATTTCAGAATCATCTCCATAGGAATATTATTTGCAAGAGATGGTGAACAAGTTCCATTCAACATTTTGTCACCACAACTATGGTGCTCACTACTAATTGTAGAAAAGGGCTTTGGGTTGTTATTCAATACTCTAGCTTTCCTTCAGACTTGCCTTGATTTCCTTCCCTCAGCCTTCATATGAGATGATATAGTTGTTGTTGCTCTTAGATGAATGCCTTGCTTCGCCTCAGCTTGACCTAATCTATCGGTCAAGCACATACATTAAGAAATGTCCTATCCCTCCATAATAGATAGAGAGCATAGGAAGACGAGTGTTAAATGAATGACATGACATTGAGCGAGGGAGCGACTTCTAATTTACATAATGTTGAAGAGGCAGAGAACAAAGAATCTGTGACTTACAAGTGAAGCATCTCTGCTCCCCAAAAGAATCAGTCCTAATATTCTGTGTAGGAAATCTGCTAACTTTTTTACATGATTCAATTGTAGAAACTGGAAAAATTTATTCTATAACTTTAATCCATTAAGTTGATGTTCTATGATACTAGTACTAGAGTACTGGATCCTATTTAAAATATACTTTTCAGGTATCCTATTTAACAATTTCTTTCTAATGAATGTGTTTAGATGTTTGATTCAATCGTATCATCTTGTTGATTTGGAGTCTACCTATGGTGTTTAGGGTGATGAGATGCAAGTGAAATTGAACAAGTTTACCTCCACCAAGATACAATTGTCTTATGATTTCTATTATATGGACTACTCTAACAAAATTGAAATTGTCAACAATGCTGAAAATCTAGGGAAAGTTCTTTAGGGTGGCTGCATTGAAAACTCTTTGTATGTTGTGACTATTTTTATCAACTGGGCTTCTTTTTTCTTATTATTTCATTTTGGCACTAGGTCTCCATGTCATATTTTTCAATTATTAAAAATTGATGTATTCATGTATCTTAGTTTCAAAAGATATCAAACAAGTTGTGTAATTATGTGTGCATTAAGAAAATTGGCTCAGTTAAAAATAAGTAATATTATTTTATATTAATGGAGAAATGGTTACATTGTTGTAACATAGCTCCTTAAGTGAGGATTAGTTCCTAGGATATAGGAGTTTTTTTACAACTTCCTACTCCTTTATGATGTACTTATAGTTGTATCATTTGATTAATTAACGTAGAGTGTACTCTCCATTTTGTGTGCAATCTCTAGGTGCAGTACTCACCTGAGAGCTGGATTTCTATTAAATTCATTTTTTATCATGGTATCAGAGCTCAGACCAGGTGAGCCTAATTTCATTTAGAGCCCTGAGTGGCTGCATAGCCCTTGCAGCTACATAGCTTTCATGGCTACGATGCACACAGGATCTTCAATGCTCATAGGAGGAGCTGGTTTGCAGCAAACACCTCAGTCATAGGGTCTCAAATTTTTTTTCCTGAGCACAAGCGAGTCAATTCATTTTACAGACTGATAGTCATGCCAATAGGCGCAATCAGCGAGATTATTAGGGCCATACCTGCATTGATTTTGGGTCACTTATAATGATTTCAATTCAGCACTATTTTTTGTTTCGAAAGGCGTTCACCTCCTTTTTGGTGGTTCTGCACATGGAATTTTCCTGTTTGTGGTGGATTTGAGTCACAGACACACTTTTTTATAGTTCTGCACATGGTATTTGTCTGTTTGTGGTGGATCTGAGTCGCAGACCCAAAAAATCTTCAGATCGGTGGTGGATATGAGTTGCAGACACAAAAAATATTCATATTGGTGGTGGATTTGAGTTGCAGTCATAGAGATCATGTCGGATCGGTGGCAGACCTGTGATTAGGTTCTGGTATGTATTGAGTTTTTTTTTAGTGTAGCTTGTAATTATTCAGTTGTTTATAATTAATTGAAGGATCAACAATATGATCAGTCCAGTATGAATAAATTTATAGAAGCATATCTCAATGAGTCTAGGAAACTTGATGGGTCAAATTATACCAATTGGAAATTCACACTACAGACACTTCTTGAAGGAGCGAATGCACGGTCAATTGTCAGCGGTGATGAGTAGAAACAAAATATTGTAACAAGGAAAACCACACTTATACAAGATTGGGATAAAAGGGAGAACAAGGAAAAATTCTTGTTGAAGATGTTTGTTAAAGACAATATTATCCCACACATCAGAGATGGAAAATCATCCACTGAGATCTAGAAGACTCTCAAGAACTTATACCAGACCCAAATCACAATCACATTTTGTCTCTAAAAGGCAAGTTGTTTTCGATGAGGATGGGGAGAATGAATCTGCTGTTGGATTCATTACAAGGGTTAAAGATTTGAAGGATAGATTGGGTGACCTCGGGGAGAAGGTGTCTGATTCCAATCTAGTCACAATCACGTTGAACGGAATGAAGGATGAATATCAGATGTTCATCACAGGCTTGGAAACACGAGATACATCCCATGCATTTGAAGAATTTACAAGAATTATACTACAAGAAGAAGATCGACGACAAAATTTGATACCTCAGAGTGCCGATCTTGCGCTGATGGTGAAGAAAAATCCATACAAAGGGAAGCAGCTATAGCAGCAACAGAAAGGTGGAAGAAATTTTCAAAAGAGACCATTCAGAGGTATGTATGAAAACATTTTTTCTAGCATTAAATGCTTTTATTGTGGTAAAAATGGTCATCAAGCTAAGTTCTACTTTAAGAGGCAGATATATGAAGCCAAGAATAAACGGAGTAAGCACCCAGGGTATTTTGTTGATGAAGGTCACAATCATGATCTTCAACTGTTATTAGATGATTGTGCTATTTCAACTTCTTAGGAGGATGAGGATGACATATGGTATGTTTATTCTGGTGCATCCTCATATATGACATGTAAGAGAAATTGGTTTTAGTTTTTTGAAGAAACCTCTTGCGGATATAAAATATATCTAGGAGATGACAAAGGCTATGCGATCAAAGTGTATGGTGATATTCCGGTAATGTTTCCTAGCAGTAACATCAGACATATTAAGAATGTGATGTATGTGCCCGGGATTAAGAAGAAATTAATCTCTGTATCAATGATAACTGATCAGGACCTGTAAGTTGAATTCTTCAAGACATATTGTGTCATAAAGGACAGCAATATGGAACTAGCTACATCAGGAGTGCATGTGGGGAGCATGTACAGATTGAATGTCAAGAGCATGCCACACCAAGCTCTCATTTCAATAGGATTGACAGCCAAAAATCTCTGGCACCATAGATTCAGTCACCTTAACTTACAATACCTCATGCTACTTCAAAGAAAAGGTATGGTCGATGGAATCCCTGCTTTTCATAATGTTCAGTAAAATTGTGATGGATGTGCATTAGGGAAAATTAATAGAGAAGAATTTCCTTTGCATGCTAGGAAGGAAAGAGATATTCTAGAGTCAGTGTATACAGATATATGTAGAACTATGCAGACTAGGTCACTAAGTGGTGCATATTATTTTCTACTGTTTACTGACGACTACACTAGATTCTCTTGGAAATATTTTTTAAGTTAAAAGAGTCATACCTTTCAATGTTTTAAAGAATTTAAGACTCTGGTGGAGAAGCAGACATGGAAATCTATAAAAATTTTGCATTCTGATCAAGGGGGAGAATACAGGTTGGGTGAGTTCATGAATTTTTGCAGATATCATGGGATTGTTCAATAGTTCACAATGTCACACACTCCGTAGCAAAATGGAGTTGCAGAACAAAAGAACAAAACCTTGGTGGAGTGCACACGAAGTATGATTCAAGGTAAGGGTCTATCAAATAGTTTTTGGGTTGAATCTATCAACACTGTTGTTTATTTAAGGAATAGGAGTCCTACTAAATGTATTAACTTTAAGACTCCGTTTGAATCACTTTATGGATTTAAACCAGTAGTGAGTCATCTAAGAGTTTTTGGGTCAAAATATTTTTCCCATATACCCAAGGAGGATAGAAAGAGGTTAGATCCTAAGGCCATGAAATGTATGTTTGTAGGATATTGCACTAACTTTAAATCCTACAAGCTGTTTAATCCCGTGACTCATAAAATATTTTCTAATCAAGATGTTATATTCCATGAGTAGGTTGAGGAAGGAAAGGAAGACAGTCATAAATAATTGCACACTCCATTGATGGAAGAAAGTAGTGAGGATAATCAGCAACAGGAGCAGAAATATGAAGAAACAGGTGATGTAGTCAACAAGGGAATCTCGCATAGGTCTGAAGCAAATATATTTGAGGTGAGTCCTCTACCGAGATGATCATGTAGGCAGACTCAATTACCAGCCATATTGAAAGAATATGCTTTAATGTTAAACATTTTAAATATTATAGAGCCCACAAGATATAAATAAGCAAGTAAATCTGATGAATGGAGGGATGCAATGAATGAAGAAATAGAATCAATTATTATAAGCCATATTTGGGATCTAGTAGAACTGCCTAAAGGAAGAACATCCATAGGTTTTAAGTGGATTTACAAACCTAAAGTTAATGCAGATGGGAATATGGAAAATTTTAAATCTAGATTGGTAGCAAAGGGTTATTCACAACAGGTGGGAATATATTTTGAAGAATCCTTTGCTCTTGTAGCCAAACTGAATACCATTAGAATGTTAATTTCATTATCAGCAAAATATCAGTGGAAGATACATCAGCTAGATGTTAAGTCTACATTTATGAATGGTGATTTAAAGGAAGATATTTATTTAGTCTATCCTGAAGGGTTTGTTAAAGAAGGGTAGGAACATCTAGTGTGTAGGTTGAAAAAGGCACTATATGGTTTAAAACAAGTACCCAGGTCTTGGTACGAGAAGATTGATTTATTCTTCTTACAACATGGATTTCATAGGAGCATGAATGATCCAAATTTGTATACCATGTATAGTAAACAAAGGCATATTATTTTGATTTATTTGTATGTGGATGATATGATTATAATAGGTAATGAAGATGCCTTGATCAAAGAAATCAAATTGTAGATGTCGCAAGTTTTTGAAATGAAAGATATCAGAAGTATACTGATCAAGATATCATGTCCAAGTTAAAAAATTGCTTAAAAATGGTTGTAATCATAACGACTGGAAAGGCCTCGTCGCTACGATTATGGCGCAGTGAACGGTTCTCAAAACCGAGGTCATATGTGAAAGTTATTGAGGTTTGAAATCGTCCAATAAACTCCAAAAAAGGACTGTTTGACTACATTTGACTTTGGACATTTATCCAAAAAAAATTAATATTATGTTTAAAGTATTTTTTGAAGGCATTGAGGAATTTTGGGAAGGCTAATAGTAGGGCGCCACGTGGCTTGCTTGGTGGCTGCCACATGGTCCCAAATCCAAAGGCATGAAGGTAAAAAAAAAATTGGTTTAGCTCGATACCATGGGTAGTGCTACACGAGGGCTCGGGTCACTCTACACGAGATTGCGTTCAATTTTTGTTGGACAACAATCATTCATTCAACCAAAATTTTGTAGCATCGTAGGGGTTTTAACACGGACCTCCTACCCATGAGCGCACAGGCCCACCCGCTCGGGCTGTGCGTTGGTCCTTGTTAAGCATATCAGATCATACATATTTGAATTTGTAATTTCTTAAGGGGCTAGCCCCAACACCATGCAACCTCCACCCGTGACTAAGGTTTAAGGTTAAACAGTTAATCAACAGCTAAGCTTCGACGGGTTCGGGCCTATGTGGCCAGTTCCCCTCCAAATAATTAATGTGACGGTTTATTCCGTGACTTATCCAAGCGGCTTGGATGCGGCGGTGACATGTGACAGCCCATAACATTAAAATTTATTTCATCTGCTAATTTAGCACGCGGTTCCACCATTTCCACTTGTCCGCCATTTTTGGAGCGCTAACTAGAGTTCCTCCAGTTTTGGAGGAGGATTTTGGGGGACACTGGGAAAAAATTTGTTTTTGCCATAACTCCTTCATTTTTCGACCAAACAAAATGAAATTTTAGTCAATTTTGGGTTTCTTCAGCATTCTGAGTAGTTTGGGATAGGTCTTAGAGTGAACGGAGGTGATCTAAAACATATTTTTCTTCATGGAAGATGAGGGAGCCATCAGGGCCATCATGGAGAAGGCACTGTATTAGGTAATATTTCACTGTTTAGTGTGAAACAAAAGCCATTTATAGCTATTTTCTATCTTCTGAAGCTGAATTTACAACTGATTTTTCCTATTGAGGCATATTTTTACTTGTGTAACCATTTTTATCAAATTAATAGAGCAAGGACATGCCATTGGGGAGCCTTGGTCAGGCAGATGTAGCCCAGGAGGGTTGAACTGCCTCAAAAATTTGTTATGTTATGTGACGGTGAATTTTCTTGCTTTGTATTTCTAATGTGCTATATTAAATAGTAAATTTAATTAACAAATCCTCACACATAAAACTCAGAAACAAACCAAAACTACTTTATTTAACCTGCAAGTCATGGAGAACACTTTGCACACTAAATTATATCAGAATGGATACTTTGCATAGCATTACAAATAGTTCCATTTACATATCAAGTTGGTATTAGAGCTAGAGTTTTGCTTTGCATTTGTTCTTATGCAAAGATATCATTGATTGTTTGCAAGTTTTAATGCTTAAGGCTTAATCTCAAGAGAGCCATAAGCATGTCTTCAAGAGAAGGAGAAGTTCTTGAGGACATTGATCCCAAAGAAGAAGAACAGTTGTTGAGAAAGGCAATCCTAGACATGACTGAGATGGTGAGGATACTCTACCAAGAAAGTAATGAAAGGCTTGAAGGAGAGGGATCTTCAGGAGGAAAGAAAAGTGATGATAATTCAAATAAAGGACATGGAGGAAATGGTGATCCACCATCCCCATCTTCATCCTCTTCCTCTACATCGTCATCCTCAACTTCAGTGAACCAATCTCACAAGTCCAAGAACACTGATAAAATTTCATTTTTAAAGCTTGATGTTAAGTTTGAGTTTCCTATGTTTAATGGTTAAGTCAATGCAAAAAAAATTGACAATTGGATAAGGAAGTTGGAGGTTTACTTGAGGATACAGACCCTTCATGATGATGACACCAAGATTCAGTTAGCCTCTTTGAGAATGGATGGTGCAACATTGGTATGGTGGGAAGCCCAAACCAAGGATGAGATTAGAAAACATGGTAAGATCACTTTATCATGGGCTAATTTTATTTCTGCAATTAAAAATCAATTTTATCCATTAGCTAATTTACAAAATGCTATCATGAAATGGAAAAGTTTTAGACAACTTAAGGGACAAAATGTACAAGATTACACCCAAGAGTTTAGACGAAGGGCTCTTTTACTAGGAATTGATTTGCATAGCCAAGAAACTTTGCTGAAATATATAGGTGGTTTACACAACTATCTTATACATACTATCCTTATGTTCAATCCTACAAGTCTAGACGAGGTTTGTGTCCAAGCCATGCATTTAGAGGCTAGAGGTAAAAAATATTTTGATGGGAATGAGGATAGTGAATTTAAAGGCAAAGGGAGAACGCGAAATTAAAACTCTAGGTAAGAGAAGGAAAAATTATTTTGTAAATACTATTCCAAAACAAGCCATGATGAAGACCATTGCTGGAAACTTCATCCGGAGTTGAAACCAGAAAAATTCAAAACCAAAGATAAGGCCAAAGAGAAAGGCAAGATGGTTGCAATAGCTGAACAAGACTTAGGGTCTGAATCAGGAGATGAAACTAAAAGCATAGCTATGGCACTAAAGAACATAAACGAGAAAGAGATTGTAAATGAAACAAATCCTAGTTCTATCATTTCAATCTATCACATAGAGGCTCCAAATGACGAGGGGAGGATTGAGATGTTTCATGTGAGGATCATTTCAAAACACAAAAAGATAGACACACTATTTGACAGTGGGTCACAAGCAAACCTCATATCAGAAGACTTAGTCAAGAAGCTGAATCTTGAAACCATTCCACATCCTAAACCTTATCCTCTTGGTTGGATTTGCAAGGATACAAATTTACAAGTTTCAAGGAAGTGCATGTTGCACTTCGCCATAAAAGCTCATTATTTTGACATGGTTGAATTAGATGTGGTACTGCTTGACATTACAGGTGTGGTGTTGGGAAGTCCTTTACTTATATGACAGGAAAGCGATCTTCCATCGCCGTGAGAACGAGTACCATTTATTCAAGGATGGCAAGGAGTTTATTGTGAAAGCACATCGGAAAAAGCTAGAATCATCTTTAGTGAATGCAGGGCAGTTGAAAAGGCTTGTCAATGCAAGTCAAAATTTGACTTTGTTGATGATTAAGCAAAATGAATTTTTACATACTCCTTTTCATGTTATTTCTTATGTAAATGATGAGATGTTTCAGTCTAAAAGAAAGTCGTCTTTGGAAGTAGATGACAAGAAGTTGTAGCAAATGTCTTTGGTGTCGATCGGTGCAGAAAATAGAGTGTCGGTGCAAAGTGGTGTAAAAATACAAGAGTGGGTGAAGCATGCAAGCAAAGAGGGCACAAATTTCAGCAAGGATCATTGTTGGTTTCAGAATGGTAGAGTACTATGACGAGGAAACTTGGTCGGGAATCGACACAAGTACATGGCTCATTCAGAAAAAAAATGCCATGAGGACAGTTGGCAAGGTGAATCTCAATTTCAATTTCATTTGAAGGTAGACCAATGTAGGAAAAAATTTCAGTTGCTGTTCTACAAGTTTCGATAATTTTCAGCATGACACATTCAAAGTTAGCAGCAGTTGGTCAACAGATTCAAGGAAGAATTTATCGTTTTATGAGAAGCTCAATTTAATGAAATCAGGGAGATTTCAGTGGATCAAGGCCATAAGAGTGGAGAATCAGTCTCCTCATATTCAATTTCAGTAGTTCAAAGAGCTTTTGGGGTTCAAAAGCTTCCCATTGGGGAGGTGTGATCAGTAGATCATGTCCAAGTTAACAAATTGCTCACAAATGGAAGTGCTCGGAAATGGTTGCAATCAGAACGATTGTAAAGGTCTCATCGCTGCAATTCTGGAATCGTGAATGGTTCTCAAAACTGAGGACGTATGTCAAAGTTATTGAGGTTTGAAATCGTCCAATAAACTCCAAAAAAAGACTGTTTGACTACATTTGACTTTGGACATTTATCCAAAAAAAATTAATATTATGTTTAAAGTCTTTTCTGAAGGCATTGAGGAATTTTGGGAAGGCAAATAGAAGGGCGCCATGTGGCCTACTTGGTGGCTACCACGTGGTCCCAAATCCAAAGGTATAAAGGTCAATTTTTTTTTTGGTTTAGCCCGACACCATGGGCAGTGCTACACGAGGGCTCGGGTCACTCTACATGAGATTGCGTTTAGGTCGGGTCGGAAAATAGTCACTCATTCAACCAAAAGTTTGTGGCATTGTGGGGGTTTGAACATGGGCCTCCTTCCCATGAGCGCACAGGCCCACCCGCTTGGGTTGTGCGTTGGTCCTTGTTAAGCATAACAGTTCATACATATTTGAATTTGTAATTTCTTTCGGGCGAAAAATAAAAAGGGCTAGCCCCAATGCCATGCGACCTTCGCCCGTGACCAAGGTTTAAGGTTAAACAGTTAAGCAACGATTAAGCTTCGAAGGGTTCGGGCCTATGCGGCCAGCGCCACTCGAAACAATTAATGTGACGGTTTATTGCGTGACTTATCCACGCGGCTTAGGCGGCGGCTTGGACGCAACGGTCACATGTGACATCCCATAACATTAACATTTATTGCCTCCATCGATTTAGTGTGTGGTTCCGCCATTTCCGTCTGTCCACCATTTTTGGAGCGTTAACTGGAGTTCCTCTAGTTTTGGAGGAGGATTTTGGGGGACACTGGGAAAAAAATTGTTTTTGCCATAACTCCTTCATATTTCGACCAAACAAGATGAAATAATAGTCAATTTTGGGTTTCCTCAGAATTTTGAGCAGTTTGGGATAAGTTTCAGAGCAAACAGAGGTAATCTACAATAAATTTTTCTTCGGGGAAGATGAAGGAGCCATCAGGGCCATCATGGAGAAGGCATTGTATTGGGTAACATTTCATTGTTTAGTGTGAAACAAAAGTCATTCATAGCTATTTTCTATCTTTTGAAGCTTAAATTATAGCTATTTTTGAATATTGAGGCATATTTTTACCTATGTAACCATTTTGAGCAAATTAATAAATCAAGGACATGCCATTGGGGAGCCTTGGACCGGCAGATGTAGCCCAGGAGGGGTGAACTGCCTCAACAATTTGCCGTGTTATGTGATGGTGAATTTTCTTGCTATGTATTTATGATATGATATGTTAAACAATAAATTTAATTAACAAATCCTCACACATAAAAGTTAGAAAAAAACCAAAAAATCCTCACACATAAAACTCAGAAACAAACCAAAACTACTTTGTTTAACCTGCAAGTCATGGAGAACACTTTGCGCACTAAATTATATCAGAATGGATGCTTTGCATAGAATTACAAATAGTTCCATTTATAGATCATCTAAGTTATTGCTTGGGTATGGAAGTATGGAGAGACTCTGGATAGAATTTTCTTACTCAAGGGAATTATGTCAAAAGTATGCTCACAAGGTTCAGGATGGAGCAGTTTAAGACAAAATCAACACCTTTGCAACAGAATTTGAAGTTATGTAGTAATGATAGCTCTAAGGAGGTGGATGCCACTTTGTATAGACAACTAGTTGGTAGTGTGATATATATAACTACAACTAGACTAGACTTAGCATAATATGTTAGTGTGTTGAGCCAATTCATGTCTAATCCACTCGAAATTCATTGGACGATAGCAAAAAGTGTATTCGGCTATCTTAGAGGTACTAGTGATTATGGTATTTTATACACTGACACATCTAATGTTATTTTAGCAGGTATTTCAGACTCATATTGGGCAGGAAATCTGGATGGTTGAAGGTCCATCATAGGTTATTCATTTGGTATTGGATCTAGGGTCATATCATGGTGCAGTAGAAAGCAAAGTATTGTGGCGTTATCTTCAACTGAAGCCGAGTACCAAGCATTATGTGCAGCTACATGTGAATTTATCTAGTGGAGAAGGCGTCTCCATGATGCAGGATATAAGCAGAAAGAAGAAACCATCATCAAATGTGACAATCAGAGTACCATCAAGCTATCATACAATTCATTATTCCACAACGAAACGAAACACATAAATACTCAGTTTCACTTTGTTCGAGAAAAATTCCAGTCAAAAGAAATATTTATTGAATATTGTAAAACTTGTGACAATATGGCAGACATTTTTACTAAGCCTCTTGGGAAAATTAAGTTTGAATTGTTTAGAGGGATGTTAGGAATTCAGGACAATCATTTCTTCGTTAAGGGGGAGAGTTGAAAATAATTAATATTATTTTATATTAATGGATAAATGGCTACACTGTTGTAACATAGCTCCTTAAGTTAGGATTAGTTCCTAGGATATAGGATTTTGTTTACAACTTCCTACTCCTTTGTGATGTAGTTATAGTTGTATAATTTGATTAACGAATGTAGAGTGTACTCTCCCTTTTGTGTGTAGTCTCTAGGTGCAGTACTCACCTGAGAGTTGCCTTTATATTCAAGTCGTCAAAGTTAGAAAATTAGTTGAAGGATAAAATAGATGCTAAATATCATGTCAACATGTAAGTTTGGTTGATTTTAAAATAAATCCAAACATTTTATTTTTACTCTCTTTTACTTGGCATCTGTGACTTAAATTTTTAGCTTTCCCTCCTTATCCCTCATTTAGTTGGAGCACTTTGTTTTGCACCATCAAGATTGCAAATGAATATTTACAAGTTGCACACTCACCTATTTTTCCTATTTTACTATTTCATGAATCAGAATACTCGATAATCTTCCTTTAGTTATACTATGGAAAAGGGAAAATGGAAACCAAGATAATTTATATGAACACAGTTTCTGGGTTGGTTTCAAAGCTAGTTATGCAAGGATAATTATTTGATATAGCGTGGATAGTTAAGCATTGTTATGAGAATTGAGTAAGCATTGGAATTGTTTATTTAATATTTTTGTTGATTGATGCAGATTGTAGAAGACAGATACTTTATCCACAAACATCTCACTTTTATTATAAAATAGTAAATAAGGAAAGTGAGATTGATACTGCACGCATGGTTGGTTTTGAAGTTGTAACAAACATTTGTGTCTCAACTTTCTACTCTGTTTACATTGAAAGAATTTATACCGATCATATGTGCTTAGCACCTATTGTAAATAGAGTGGTTGGTAGAATTGTTTTATGTGAGGCTTCAATATGAGGTTTTTTGTAGTTGGTGGTAGAAAACATTTTCATGATGCTAGGAGAGAAACTCCAAAGGGAGTTTCAAATTTTATGAGAATTTTAAATATGTGATATGCGAAAGGGAATATGTACAGGTGTTGGTGTCAAACAAAGATAGTGCAGTGGAATTCCTAGAAATTCAACCAAATTCATTTACTTCAAAGGCATCCAAGTGGTGATTTCATGATCACAAGAGATGGAATTGTCAATGAAGTAAATTCTGACTATCGATTTAGGTTTGGCTATGGTGAAGGTGTTATAGGTTTGCTTCATGTGATGAATGAAAATTTATTTCCATTGTTCTTTACTTTTACTCATCAAGGTGCCATAGTTACATCCATCAATTCGGGTTATAGTAAGCTATGTAGCTCTTGTGCATTAGAACTCATTGATCTAGTAGAATGTTAAAATTGGGGAACCATACTAGGCTTGACGAGTCAATAAAAAATACTTTTTTTCAAGATTGTGCTATGGAACTTTATTAAATTTAATAACGAAAAGGTCGCACATTCGAAAAAATAATTGGTTTTCAATGATTTTTCTTTATTAAATTAAACTAAAATGTTTTTTAAATGAAAAATCTTGAGATATATCATGGAGAACTTGTGTTTATCAAAGTGTTCAATGACACATACTTATAACCCTTCTTAATTCTTAGATATAAGGATTTCAATGTCTTGAGATAGAGCATTGAAAAATTTCCTTTATCAAGTGTTCAAAGGCACATACTTATAACCAGTATTATATCTAAACACAATTGTCAGTGGCACGTACTTATAACGAGTCTTAATTCTTAGATATAAGGATTTTAAAGTCTCTAGATAGAAATTGACAAAGCATTGACAACTTGACACATACTTATTGTTATCTCTAAATTGGTACTAATGGGCTGCTCCACCAGACAACTTAGAGTAACTATTTCAAACCAACTTTTGACTGAGGATTAGCCTCTTCAGCCTTAGAGGGCTCTCTCAACTTATCAAAGGATTTACTCAATTAGGTCCTAAAACATATGGATAAATTTGTGAGTGTTTTAGTGTATGCGATTTCAAGTGAAAAATGAGGAAGATTCAACTACCATTGGGCACATGGAGTTAGTAAAAGGGATTGAATGAAAAACATTCCTACTTATGGAAACTGAGGCTTTTTCTATTTCAATGATTAAACAACATTCAAACATATGGATAATCAGTAACTCAATGCTAAAAGAAAGTTAGAGCATGTATTACATGAATTTTGAGTAATTTAACATCAATACTACTGGAAACAAGATATAAAAGAAACACATAAAGCCATTGAAACACATCGAGAATCTCAGGTGAAGTAGGAAATAGTCATTGTTTGTCTATTACTGATATGAAGAAAATTTACAATAATAGTTTTTTCAAAAACATTCTCCAACAACTCTATCATTCGATATTCTGCCTATTAATAGGTTTCATCACCTTTACATTGGATCCGCCTTCAAGCTAGAACCTTCGAATCCTTCTCTTGACACATAATCTAACTAAAAGCCAAATACATGGTAATGATAATGACACATACTGACTTTATGACTTAGATACCTATTAGGACTCTTCCATTTATTTATTACATTCACTAACTGATGGGACTGCATAATTACATAAAAAATAGTTAAATACTCAGGTGGCAGAGGTTGGTGAACTAAATTTGCTACTAAAGTACGCTATGAAATTTCCTATTACACTATGTTTTTGCAGCAAAGTGTTTTTTGTTGTATTTTGATGTTTGGAAAGCATATTGAAGAGAAACCAACCACGTGGAGGCATTTAAAGGTGGCAATGGGACACTCTAGGAGGGATTTACTCCTCGATAGATATGTCACCTTTCCAGCTCAACAATGAAGACAATGATTAAATGTTATTTATATCTTCTCCTTAAAAGTAGGATGATTGGTTGTTATATCTAGTGGAGCGATTTGTGGCAAATAATAGTTTCAATGAAAATATGGTACACGTAAACGATACAGAGAGAGAAAAACATTTTAACATCTAAAGGATTATTTCATTGACTTGTCTGATGTTGACTCCATTTGCCCAATGGTAGCAACCCTTTATATTTTCAACCTGTAATCAATCATAATGAACTTACAGTCATAGATTTATCCATCTAATTTGGTTTTCACTAAAAATCATAAGTTACCTTGAGAGAGCCCTCTTAGACTGAAAAGGCTAATATTTAGTTCAAAGTTAGCTGAAACAGTTACTCTAAGTTGTCTAGTAGAGCAACCCATCAATACCAATTTAGAGATAACACTTATAATGAGTCTTAGGCTTTAGATATTGGTATTTCAATATCTAAAGATTTCAGAACAAGCATGGATTACCGCTTCCTTCAGTCTTGGTTGTTTAAGAAGAAATATTGAACTAATGAAACCAAGCTTACACAATAACAAAGAGTAGTGATTTTTCCTCAATTTATAAAAGAGAGGACATTACCACGAAAACCAATTAAATAACTTATTTACAATTCAGTGCATTTAATGTTAATAAATAAATTATAATTATTGTCGTAGAAGAGGAATATAAAGTAAAAAGAGGGGTGAAGATAAAATAAACATGTAATCGTATAAAATCAACATGTTAGAAGTTAGCGGCTAATTAATTTTATCAGCCATTTTTTTTTTTCGTTTTCTTTTCGAATAAAAAATAATACAAACGTAAAATCAATTATTATACATTTGAGAATTAAAAATTATTGTTAGAATAATGGAATGCCATTTATGTAATTTAAACTTATTCAATGAAATATGGGAGTAGGGTTGATTCTTATTATCCTTTCTTGGTTAACAAAAAAAAAAATTGAGAATGATCACAATAAAGAATATTTGTCATTGACTACATTCTTGTTATTCATATTTTATACCATTCAAAACTGTTACATTATCACTTTGCATTCAAAAAGAAAAATTCGTCATTTTTCATCATTTAAGTTATTAATGGTCTTTATCATCCAAACAAACTCAAGTAACTAAGAAAATATAAAATTAAAATGACCTGATTAATATTAGACATATTTAAAATGATTAAAATAATTATATGTTCAATAAATTTTGTGTGGTTGTTAATGAATGAAACCAACCTAGATCCATCTTAACCTTGGATCTATCTAGCATCGAAAGGGATCAAATCTATCGAGATGCAAACATTTCTGCAAGGTTTGCACTCAAAAAAGAGTTTTGAATCTGAATTGATTTGATCCCTCTCGGCGCTTGTTATATCCATGGTTAAAATGGATCTAGGATGGTTGAATCATATTCTTTTGAAATATATATATATATATATATATATATATATATATATATATATATATATATATATATACTTTTTAAACCTATTATAAATTCAATATTAAACAACAAAAACTTTATAATATATACTATATATGCATAACATCAAGGAGAATTTATCTTAGAGTTTAGAAAGCGAGGTTAATCTTACTACTGCTTAACATGTAAACAATACATTTTTTGGCTATATTTTTGTAAAAATATTTAAAACTATAATTATTTTATCCAATTCCACAAAAAAAATAGTGATTTGGAAGATAAACTAATTGTATATTGTAAAAATCAGGCCAATAATTTTTAGAAAAAACTAGAATTAGCTAAATTTTTTGTTGAAAATGAAAAAAACATGGAAAATTAATCTGTTTATTAATATTAGATGTTGAACTGCATTTTTGTCCATGTTTTTATGATTTTTATCAGATAATTTTGTGATTGTACCTAGTGTTTTAATCCATTTAATATTATTATGTTGATGAATAGAGGCATTTATAATTAAATTATAAATTCTTGTTATGAATTAATTTAAAATGTGTTTTTTTTAATAGTTTCATTAATAAATACCTTCTTGGTGGCAGGTGATAGTAGTGCAAAAACACATTTAAGTACAGATTCATGCATAGGGGCAGAAACATACTTGAGTACGGATTCACCTTAATCATAGAAACTGTTAGCGCTCGAATCTGCCACAGGCTGAAAGAGGCGAGGTTCGAGGCAACATCAAACCAACCTTAGCCTCGTAGCTAGCCCTACGAGGACAGGAGAGGGCTCTCTCCGGGTTAAACTCAGCGAAGGATCTTCAAAGGGGCTGAGATAACCGATAGTAAATGCTGATCTTAGGCTAGTAAACTGATATGAAAGGGTTTTTTAATAAATAATGGGGTTTTTCTGGGCTGCATGGGGCAAATAACAGCTTGAACAGAGAAATGTAATAAAAAAAACACAGACTGTCTCCTGAGGCAAGGTAGGCAAGAAAATTTAACATCAATTTGAGATTAAATGGAATGGCAAGACTGCTGAGGAGCCGACAAGGGCATAGAGGATGAATCCTTGTCGAACAGAAGAAAACATTAAATATGAACAAACTTAAAGGCAGAGCATACCAAATATGAATTCTACCTTAACACTTCATTTGTTCAATTGAAAATGATTATGAAATGACATGAACACATAACAGGCTGCATATGAAACAAAAGAGGACACAAATGTTAAATCTCATGCCACAGGAATCTCAGAAAACAGAGCTATACTTCTCCATTAAAATCTCTGTCTAAAACTGTACAATAAAACTCTATTTTTCTCCACCAGCGCTCAGAACTCTCCTCTCTTCCTTTTTACAAATGATTATTTTTATAAACTATTCTAAAACAAAAACAACAGATCGGCCCAACAATCAGGGCGCTGTTTGAACTGAAATTATAAAAATTAGAAAAGAGAACAGCCTTCTATTTTAAAATAATACAATGTCCCTCTAAAAAACCTCTGATGACTAATAAACATGGAGCGTAGATCTTTTTGATTTCGGAGGTCTTGAAATAGGAAATTGGTTCCTATTTTTCTGTTGCAGTTGATGTCTTTGTGGCGTGAATGAGGACCGGATTTAGTGCCCTGGCGGGGTTGACATCACCCGATTCCATATCTAAAGAGAAAACCTTTTTTATTTGTAAATATCTCAAAGGAAAACAGGCCAGCCATAATTCTGAAACGTTTTAATCTCCCCACCAAGCCCTGCAGTCACAATTACTAGACCCCAGGCAGCAGTTGAAGACTGGTCTTGAATGGTATTACCGTCTCCAGTTTCATAAAGACTGTTCTGGGGTTCAGCAACTGATTGGTTCGATGGACCTTGAATGCTAAAGGGAGAAAGCTTCTCCTCCGGCCATGTTGCTGAACCTTTAGACAAAGTCTCGGCTGAAGACCCGTGATTCAGACTCGAATGATCCAGGGTTCTATGAGAAGCAGAAGAGGCAGTTAAGTTGGCCTGAAGAGAGCCTGACATAGAATCTGAAATAACAGATGCATCACCTCTAATATTACCAAAGACACTCACTTTACCATTACATGACAAAAATACATGTGGCTTCACTGTTTCTGGAACAGATCCTTCACTTCTATCTCTAACCCTTGCTCCTTCCAAAATGTTGCCATTTCCATCAGCACTACTGCCCCGAGCCTCTGAGTTGCCGGATGTTGATAAATAAGCACTCTGCATGCTAGCCTCCAAGTCTCGACAAATTTCCACTTGCTGAAAGGACCCACTCTTTCGTCCAGTACCCACTGTCCCTTGAAACAGCAGTTCGGGATTGTGCCTCTGACTAGGAATTAAATCACATTGGCGAGATACAAGAGGTTCCGGCTTCATACCAGACCAAGGAATTGCAAATGACACACTCCGAAAAGGGAAATACTCATAAGCCCGACAAACCCCTTGGTTTCTAGCAGCTGAAGTGTTCGGAGACTCATAATTCCAAATATACACATACGAATCTTCACTTGCAGATATGACATATTTCCCATTTGTAAACGAGGAAGCTATTTGACTGTTGGTGTTGAAACTGGGCGCTCAACATGTCTTTTAAGATCTGTTTATCAGTGGGTGCAGCTCGCCCAAGACCCTGTCCACGATGTTTCAAAGCTTGAAATCTGTCCTGCAACTCCAAATCTCGATTTGTATGCTGCAGATTGGTTTCCATTTGATCTTGCAACTGAAATGCTAACCATACTTGAGATACCATGGGCTCCTTTTAAATGAGCAAAATGTTTGAAACTTCTCTGGCATAATTGAGTTTTCAAGATTGATCAATCTCACTGGAAATTCAAAAGCAACGATATTGCCCCGCTGATCACCAAAAACAAGTAGCTGATCTACAAGGCTCAAACCATATGAGCTTCAAAACAAATCGAACCATTAAAATCATAGATGCAAGCCACAGGTACAGGGATTATATACGATCCTTGGATGCCACAAAGTGCGATGATATGAACCTCAGAAAAACCATATGCAAAATATAAAGAAGGAAGGAGTAGTAGAAGAGAGGACTCATTAAAATGTCCCTGCATGTAAAATGATCCAATAATGAAGCAGCTTATGCACATTCCTCCTGCAGCAATCATTAGAAGTAAGCGCCTTCCATATTTGTCCATAATCAATGATGAGAACACCGCCACCATCTGATGAAATCCTCTTTGCAATATTCTTGCCAATTATGCTCCAACACATTATTACAAACTACTAATCTGACATTCTCTTCTCCAAAACAGGGTTTTGGAGAAGAGTCATCCTTGATTATTAATAATGATGAAAAAGAAACTTATTGAACCTTGGTGAGTTTGCCTCTGAAAACTAAACCCTGAACTGCAGAATTACTCTTTAATGACTGCAAATAAGGAGAAATGAACCTTGGTGAGTTTGATTGCAGCAGTCTGACAAGACGGAGTCTAACATTGGCTCCAATGGGGATGGCAGCTGCCGCTTCTTGGAGGTGCCAAGAACCGCAGAGCTTTGGAAGAGCAGACAGTGCCTCCATCCATTGGGCTATGGAGTCATGATCAACTTATTAACTGAAAACTGACTGAAATGATTTGAAAAACTGACTTGGAAAACCTAAAACTAAACTGTAATGAAACTGGAACGAAATGCTGCCTTTTGGCTGCTTATTTATTCACAAAATCTACCCTACTCTGCTGCAAAAACAATAGATCAGGTAATACTGAAATGCCAGATTAACCATTCAAGTAAACCTGAGAATGATGTCGCTTGAGAATGCTTCCACCAGGACACGGATGTAATTGCTGGCAGCCCTTCATGCACATAATGAATCTGGCTATGTATGAGACAGCTTGATCTATCAGTCAAACTGAAAAACATTTCCATGTATGCTGCAATAGGATCGCAAAAGCCAGACTCTGTTTTCTGCCCCAACTCCGCAATACATACCTCCAGCTGCACACTGTCAATGCAAACATCTATAGGCAACCCTATTGTCTCTTGTTTCGAAGGAGGAAGAGTTTCCAAGAACTTTTTGGGGTCTCGGAAATCGTATGACTGGATCTGCTCATTTAAATACTGAATCTCCTTCTCAAAATTTTCAACAATTAACTCACAGAACCTAGTTTTAGTTTCAAGAGGAAACTTCGGAGATTTCAAACATTGAAGCAAGACTCTGACAAATTCTTCATTAATTTCAAAATCTGCTAACTGATCTCTAACATCTTCTACAGCTTCAGAAAGTGCAGGGTTTGCCACATACCCTACCATTGCATGAGTGGATCAGCGAGCATTGGAATCTCTGGATCGAGCTGGAGTCGCCGGGTGAATGTTTCAGCCTTCATATGTGTCTGACTGCTGTCCACCATCAGCATCAGATCTGCAACTTGATTTCCTGCACTGGGGCAAGACAATCTACAAGTCGACTGTCACATCAACAGCAAACCATCGTCCCCAGTATGGTCGCCACTATGTTAGCGCTCGAATCTGCCTCAGGCTGAAGAAGGCGAGGTTCGAGGCAACATCAAACCAACCTTAGCCTCGTAGCTAGCCCTACGAGGACAGGAGAGGGCTCTCTCTGGGTTAAACTCAGCGAAGGATCTTCAAAGGGGCTGAGATAACCGATAGTAAATGCTGATCTTAGGCTAGTAAACTGATATGAAAGGGTTTTTTAATAAATAATGGGGTTTTTCTGGGCTGCATGGGGCAAATAACAGCTTGAACAGAGAAATGTAATAAAAAAAACACAGATTGTCTCCTGAGGCAAGGTAGGCAAGAAAATTTAACATCAATTTGAGATTAAATGGAATGGCAAGACTGCTGAGGAGCCGACAAGGGCATAGAGGATGAATCCTTGTCGAACAGAAGAAAACATTAAATATGAACAAACTTAAAGGCAGAGCATACCAAATATGAATTCTACCTTAACACTTCATTTGTTCAATTGAAAATGATTATGAAATGACATGAACACATAACAGGCTGCATATGAAACAAAAGAGGACACAAATGTTAAATCTCATGCCACAGGAATCTCAGAAAACAGAGCTATACTTCTCCATTAAAATCTCTGTCTAAAACTGTACAATAAAACTCTATTTTTCTCCTACACTAGCTCTCAGAACTCTCCTCCCCTCTTTACAAATGATTATTTTTATAAACTATTCTAAAACAAAAACAACAGATCGGCCCAACAATCAGGGCGTTGTTTGAACTGAAATTACAAAAAATTAGAAAAGAGAACAACCTTCTATTTTAAAATAATACAATGTCCCTCTAAAAATCCTCTGATGACTAATAAACATGGAGCGCAGATCTTTTGATTTCGGAGGTCTTGAAATAGGAAATTGGTTCCTATTTTTCTGTTGCGATTGATGTCTTTGTGGCGTGAATGAGAATGGGATTTAGTGCTTACTGGTTTATGACATCACCGATTCCATATCTAAAAGAGAAAACCTTTTTATTTGTAAATATCTCAAGGCAAGCAGGCCGTATATAATTCTGAAACGTTTTAATCTCCCCACCAAGCCCTGCAGTCACAATTACTAGACCCCAGGCAACAGTTGAAGACTGGTCTTGAATGGTATTACCGTCTCCAGTTTCATAAAGACTGTTTTGGGGTTCAGCAACTGATTGGTTCGATGGACCTTGAATTCTAAAGGGAGAAAGCTTCTCCTCCGGCCATGTTGCTGAACCTTTAGACAAAGTCTCGGCTGAAGACCCGTGATTCAGACTCGAATGATCCAGGGCTCTATGAGAAGCAGAAGAGGCAGTTAAGTTGGCCTGAAGAGAGCCTGACATAGAATCTGAAATAACAGATGCATCACCTCTAATATTACCAAAGACACTCGCTTTACCATTACATGACAAAAATACATGTGGCTTCACTGTTTCTGGAACAGATCCTTCACTTCTATCTCTAACCCTTGCCCCTTCCAAAATGTTGCCATTTCCATCAGCACTACTGCCCCGAGCCTCTGAGTTGCCGGATGTTGATAAATAAGCACTCTGCATGCTAGCCTCCAAGTCTCGACCAATTGCCACTTGCTGAAAGGACCCACTCTTTCGTCCAGTACCCACTGTCCCTTGAAACAGCAGTTCGGGATTGTGCCTCTGACTAGGAATTAAATCACATTGGCGAGATACAAGAGGTTCCGGCCTCATACCAGACCAAGGAATTGCAACTGACACACTCTGAAAAGGGAAATACTCATAAGCCCGACAAACCCCTTGGTTTCTAGCAGCTGGAGTGTTCGGAGACTCATAATTCCAAATATACACATACGAATCTTCACTTGCAGATATGACATATTTCCCATTTGCAGTAAACGAGGCAGCTATTTGACTGCTGGTGTTGAAACTGGGCGCTCAACATGTCTTTTCTGAATTCTGCTGTCAAGTGGGTCGCTCGCACCCCAAGACCCTGTCCACGATGTTTCAAAGCTTGAAATCGGTCCTCCAACTCCAAATCTCGATTTGTATGCTGCAGATTGGTTTCCATTTGATCTTGCAACATACTTGAGATACCATGGGCTCCTTTTAAATGAGAAAAATGTTTGAAACTTCTCTGGAATAATTGAGTTTTCAAGATTGATCAATCTCACTGGAAATTCAAAAGCAACGATATTGCCCCGCTGATCACCAAAAACAAGTAGCTGATCTACAAGGCTCAAACCATATGAGCTTCAAAACAAATCGAACCATTAAAATCATAGATGCAAGCCAGAGGTACAGGGATTATATACGATCCTTGGATGCCACAAAGTGCGATGATATGAACCTCAGAAAAGCCATATGCAAAATATAAAGAAGGAAAGAGTAGTAGAAGAGAAGACTCATTAAAATGTCCCTGCATGTAAAATGATCCAATAATGAAGCAGCTTAAGCACATTCCTCCTGTCAGCAATCATTAGAAGTGGGCGCCTTCCATATTTTTCCATAATCAATGATGAGAACACCGCCACCATCTGATGAAATCCTCTTTGCAATATTCTTGCCAATTATGCTCCAACACATTATTACAAACTACTAATCTGACATTCTCTTCTCCAAAACAGGGTTTTGGAGAAGAGTCATCCTTGATTATTAATAATGATGAAAAAGAAACTTATTGAACCTTGGTGAGTTTGCCTCTGAAAACTAAACCCTGAACTGCAGAATTACTCTTTAATGACTGCAAATAAGGAGAAATGAACCTTGGTGAGTTTGATTGCAGCAGTCTGACAAGACGGAGTCTAACAGAAACTATTGCATGAACATTATCTACGGGACCTTCGACAATTAATAAAAGCATCAGACCATCGCCACAATCCTAGAGGACCAGAAAATGACTGGGATATCAAGTTTAATTACAGTTGTGGACAACCTGCACCAGAATCTATTACTGATAAGTTATATGGCAACACTCTATGTATTTCAAAAATCAAGATGGCAAACATTTTAGATATGGATTTGTCTAGATTGGGAGTTACCAAGTTTGGCAATTTTACTATAGAAGTTGTTGATCTTGTTTCTGATTATATGGAGCTATTATAGAGTGTCTTTGATTTTGAACTTATAAAGACCTTCATAACACAGCCAGATTTAAGGTTCAAAGTTGATGCTATGCATGCCATAACCGGTGCCTATACAAAGCCTATATTTGGGGATCGACTTGGAGAAAATGCAGATTTTATATCTAATGGAATTCCTTTAGAGGATTTTTGAATGGACATCTAGACCCCAACCTAACATATGCTAAGGAGTTGGAAACTATTATGTATAGTGTAGATGCACAAGATTTTGGAGTTGCTAGTATGGTGGCAAATCTCAATCTTTGAAGGAACACATTCCATCACTCGACAAGGATCACATCCACATCACATGAAAAAACTTCCACAAGCACTCCCATGGCTTATCCTGAGTGGGCTGCACCAATACAGGCTCTATATAATTTTGGAAAGACACCACCTCCTCTTTTTCCATATTCGACTTACGCAGAGTGGAAAATTAAACTCAATTCCCTTTCCTCGTTGTAGGGTATCCTTTCGCTCGTTCTCTCTTTCCCGCTCTCAATTCCTGTACAGTAACTAATAATAAAATTGCGTAGGAGTGTGTGCTTTTCTTAGGATCTGAAGGTTATAATTCAATATTCATTCACATCTATCAATTACAGAATTTTTTTCTGTAGATTTCAGATAACATATTTGAGGTTGAATCCATGTACAAGCATGATGAGGAGTACTATGATTTGAATGAAAAATGGAAACAAAGAAATCGAACATCTTCGATTAGAGAATGTGTCCCGCAGAGAGTCACTCAAAAATCCAATATGTTCAATATGTGGAAAGCGAGGACTTAATGGGGATCTCATGTCATTCGATGAACAACAACTACAGCATGAGAATGATCACCTAAAATATGAGTTGGATAGGGTTTGTGCTTTGGTGGAGAAGTTGTCCGGTCGATCAAATTCATCCATGGCACCCACCTCCAATTCTTCACTGGACCTCACAGTGGGGTTAAGCAGACTACATTCGCATGCCATGAATAGTATTAACCAGCGTGCTATGGTGCTGATGGGCAGATTGATATTATGGTGCTCCAAGAGTCATTTATTTACCGATGACCTTGTATGCCTCTTTGTTCAGAAATACAAGGGATTTATATTAGCAGAAATTATTATTTCTTGAATTTTATCCGCAAGTATTATGGATGCCAAGTCATGGACCTCACACATGACCTCTACTAAGCTCCAAGATCTCTTGAACACAGATCAATACTTTTTCCTTGATGATTTGAAGGGAGTTGTACTTGACATACTGGCCTCTGCTGGTATTATCCGCTCCCACCATTTCTAGCTTGACGTGGAACCCATTCAAGAGGCTTTGAAAAATGCGCTGATCTATTTGGAGATGTTGGTATTTTCTGTTATGAAACAATACACATACCATGTTCACCCATACACCGGATAAGTTCATGAGTTTCTTAGAAAGGTAACGAAGGTTAAATTGCCTCTAGAATCCAAGATTGCACCTTCCAGCAACAACAACATCCCAGAAAAAGAAGAGCGATTTCCTAATTCAACATTCTGTTTTGAAACTAATTCTTATTCCAGAAAATTGTTAAAACCAATAATATTCTATATTTTAATTAGCTGATTAAAGTCCCAATTTGTAAATCTGATATATATATATATACATATATATATATATATATATATACATATATATATATATATATATATATATATATACATATATATATATATATATATATATACATATATATATATATATACATATATATATATATATATATATATATATATATATATATATATATATATATACATATATATATATATATATATATATATATATATATATATATATATATATATATATACATACATATATATATATATATATATATACATACATACATACATACATACATACATACATACATACATACACACACACATATATATATATATATATATATATATATATATATATATATATATATATATATATATATATATATATAAGTTGTTGTGATCAAACGAAGGGGAGAGTAGTGAGTCTGTCAATTATAGGGCAGAAGTTCTCAGATGTAGAGAGGGAAGATGTAATTAGTGTGAGTTTGTAAATTAGATGGAGGGAAGCTAGGATCAATAGGAATAAAACATGAATGTAATTGGTAGCTGGTAAAATTTCTCAGGACAAAATTTCTCAAATGTAAAGGTCAAATTTTGAGATGTAGAACAGGGATTAATTCCAGAGATGTAGAACCAACATCAAATTTGTAGAGCACAATAAATTGTAATGGAGTATCAACTGATGTATTTATTAATTGATATTTGAAGTGATGTGTTTAGTTGATTTAATAAAATTCTGGTTCCGACATTTGTTTTTATGTAAGTACCATAATTTTATTTATTTTTCAGCATTGAGTTAGTTTAGGACTTTCTCCAGGGAGTGGCAAGGATCCACCGCAACTAGGAGTCAAGTCCCTCGTTCTTCATAGATTTAGGAATTGTGATTTAGTGTAATTTGTAGAATTATATTTTGTTTTGAATTATTTTTAAATAGTATCTCATATTTCCTAATTCTGCACTTAGATCGTTATTTTGTTTTCCAATTCCCGAGTTTGATTCAGGAGTTAGAATAGATTTTAATGCTTTGAGTTTTAGTAATGGTTTGCGTTACTTAGCTTCATTTGAATGTTTGTAGGATTTAATTTGATTTGTTTATGCATCGCGGGACTTTGCTTAATAATTAGATTTATTTTTAATTAGAATCATTCTTGTTTTCGTAGTGTGATCATTTCCTTAGAAGAGCAAGTTTGAGTGCAGATTTAATTGTGCAGGTAGAATGACTTCGTTTTCATTATTGAGTTACATGATTTTGATTTAGTTTTCACTATTGAGTTACATGATTTGATTTTGAAGATTGAGCTTGTTTATTGAATAATTCATTTCATTTAGTTCAAAGTCTTTGAATTAAATGTTTTTCTTAGATTATTTGCAATGATATTTTTAATAGGATCTTTTAGATGTTATTTTACATGAACCTGAGTGGTTTTCTTCTAGAAATAGTTAGAACTGTCCTTTGTTAATTTTAATTTTGATTTTGTTATCAAGAGTAGTTTAGATAGTTAGTTTCAGGTGTGAGTTATCAATAGAATAATATGTTTGTCTTTTTTCTTATCTCAAGATTAGTTTTAAGTGTTAGTTTCAAGTTGACGAGAGGGATAAATAGATTAAGTTTTTCAACCTATCATAGGATATTTAAAAAATACAATTCGATTGTGAGAATGTCATATGATTTAGGATTTCTTTGTATTTCCTTATAGTTTAATTATAGTACGGAGTTTGTAGTGAATGAAATTGGTTAAGTAGATCTCCCTTTTCAATATTGTTTATTTGCCAGCAATTGTGTGTTTCATTCCAGTACCTAGTTTATATTACAAAGGAATATATTTATACTCTGGCCATTAAGTTGAGCCAAGACGCAGTACAACTTGCGTTTACAACTCCCGGATTGATAATTAATATTGAGAAGTTTAATCTGACAATTAAACCTCCCAACATCTTGGCATCATTGTCAGGGAGTTGTATTTGGGCTCAGGTAAAATTTTCTCACAGAGTTTCAAGGATATTGCAGGACGTCAGAGGGCGGAGAGTGTACGGTAAGACATGAGTGAAAAGCCATGCATCCACTATTGTGGGGTTGCTCAAAAGTCTGGCCATCTTGCTCATCTCTTGAAATTTTATTTTCTTTCCTGTAGAAGCATGCTTTAGACATTTAATTTTCAAATTGCTTTTCTTTTCATAGATTAAATAGTACTTTGATTCAGAATTTTCCTTTCATGCAAGTGTGGTGAGTTTTTTAGCTGATAGCTTTTGAATCCATCTTCAGATTCCAACATTATATCATTTTTTGGGTACTGTAAGAACACTTACGTACTAATCTATGTGATGACAGAATGTGTTAGCCACCTATAAAATTTGTCATACAAAATGGTGGCTAAATCATTTTTTGAGTCTTCAAGAAACAAGTTTTATTGCTACAAATGTTATCTCTTGAAGAAACCTGAAGACATCATGCCCTTTGTTCAAATCTTCACTGCAATTTCCATTTTACACTCATAAATTCTGTTGATTTCATAGAGGAAAGACTGCTGCAAAACACCATTTCTCCCTTTCTTTCACTTCCAACTAACCTTCATTTTCTACCCTTTTCATTCCCATGTAATTACTCTATTTTCCATTTTTCTCCATTTTCCCCTTCATAAAATCCCCTTTACAGAGTTTAAAACTCCTTTTTAAAACTCTGCCGAAACCCCCAAATCCATCAAAAAACTCCGAAAATTTCATAAAAAAATACACTTTTTGTATACAGGCTTAAGCCCCTTTGGGATAAATCCTAAACCACTTCCCCACATGTGCCCGCGTGCTAGAACCAAGCGTTGAGTCCATGTGGCGCTTATCACATCGGAAAAAATAGAGCGCACAAGTATTTTTGTTAAGTTGAGACCTCTAATGCGATTGGCCTTTTATTACATAAGCCCTGGGCCTATCGCACTCCATATCAACCAATGGCCCTGCAGCTGAGCGCCAAAACTTTTCATATATATATAACCCGCCCCAAGCCACGAAACCTTTGCATTTCATAAAATTTTTGGTTTTGTTAACTATTAAAGGTTTTTTGCCGGCGCATGTTTTAAAACAATATTCACCGTTGATGTTAAGCCGATCAAATGGCCCGCGCATTATCACATCGCAAGTTTTTCATCAGGCGTGTTAAACATTTCTGCACCTCCAATTGGCATTCCCCGATTCATTACCTACCGTCGATCTGATCTGCAGATCGACGAACTAAAATCAATCGCTTCGGCGCTTCTATGTTCTTTTCCTCGTCGATGCCGATAACTCCGATTGCATCTGGACTGTCCACGTGTCTAGATCGGACGGTCCAGATCGATCCTTCGACTTTGGTTATATTTTATGTAGCCCTGCTCATAATGTTTTTTCAGCCAATTGTAGCCATTGATCTCTGTAGATCAACGACCCGTATTAACCCCTCTCTCCGCCTGTGTATTAATTTGTTTATACCCCAGATGCAATCTCCGTCGTTGATCCTCACATCCAACAGCTCGTACTAATCCCGACAGGCCTGCATCTTGTGTGTCCTGCCTTCTTCAAAATTTGATCTCAGCCGTCCATCTTAGATCTAACGGCTCTGATTGAAACCACCCTTCCCTCTTCCGCTTGCGCATCTATCCAATATCGTGCTCATTTTCCCATCGTTAGATCTAAGGTCCCAAATCTAACGGCCCACTTTCCACATCGCGTAACTTTCAGCGCGAAAGATAATTTCCTGAGGGTCGCGTGATATAGGTTGTTTTATAAAGGCATGTGTCGGGCGAGAACGCATATCGCATTCAAAAAGGAAAAACCACCTCCCCAGCTTGTCACAGCGCGAAACCCATGGTTTTCATTCCTGAAACCACTTTCCCTCTTTTCCCTTGTGTTTTATCGCGCGCGCCTTACACCGTTGATCTCTGCAGATCAACGACTTGGATCTAACCTCCTTTTACATATCGCCCTCTGCCTCTACCAAAGGGATTTCAATATAAAATTCCGACCGTTGATCTCATGGGCCGATCTCATCTAACAGCCCACGATCATCCTGAAACCCTAAATGCTATTTTCAATGCATTTTTCTTCACCAAAGTTTTTTAACCTTTTTTCTTTGTATTTCCGCCATTTCTCTATAAAGTGACCATTTGCATAATATTCCTTTCAATTAATCCTGACCGTCGATCTCTGCAGATCGATGGATCTGACTTATTTCTTCCCACCGCTCTCCTTTTGACCACTATACACAAATCTCCATCGTTGGATGCTATCATCCAACGACATCGCTCCTCCTCGAAACCTCCAAAGAAGTTTTTGTCCCAATAATGCAGGATTTCCTAATTTTTGATAATTTTTGCAGGTTTCAATGGTTTTTTCATTATATTGAAGAAAAGCCAAAGGATGGGGATGACGATTCCCGTGCCTTTGATTCATAAAAAGGAATCCATTCACAGGGTGCACCTCCACGTCTCATCAATGCTTCATGGGCATTTATGCCATACGAGCCCTGTGCGGCCCTGCACATCAACAAGACACAGACAATTAAAAAAAAAAAAGAGTATCAGTGTTGAAGACTAAAACATAGCAGAATGGAAGATTAAAGCCTAATCCACTAATAAAACACAGATTCAAAGTGGATTAACAGTGATTAAAGGAAAATCAAAATATCCTTAGACAGAAAGGGCGTCCACTGCCACAACAGAGTCCAATTGATTCCTCTCAGCTACCATAGTGCCACCTGTTTCCTCAAAGCATTCAAATAGAGGCCGAGTTATGATTAGAAAAGAAGATTTTTGCCTCAGCGCAGCCGAATAGATAAATCTTCCAAATGAACTTAATGTAAAATATCAGCAGAGTTATTGCAGAACTAATACAGAGCCTTAAAGTCAACAAAGCTCCCACCGAGCTTTAATCTTAAATGTAAAACATTAATACAGAAAGAACATCTGTGAACTTCTCCATCGAGCCCTTCAAAGGCCGAGAAGTCTTAAATATGTATTAATTGACCTGGGAGATCTTTTATCCCCTCCCACCTCCTCATTCCTTCTATAAATACTTCCATAGAAGATGAGAAAATGTTGGTTGTTGAACTTTGAAATATACTTGAGCTTGAAACCTCTACTTGTAAATAGTGTTCATGGGCTCTTGAAGCTCTGCTTGTGATTTGATAAGTTAGTCTGGGAAGTGTAGATGATTACTGAACTGAAACATTGGACTTAAAGTTGTAACTGGTTTGAAGCATCAATACAAGCTGATTTATGGGACCCTGGTCTATGTTGACGGTGATGTTATTTCTTATTTTAAATTGTTATTTTATTTCTGTTTTCACTTTGTTCATTTTCTCTGATAAAGAACATCAAGCATAAAGTTAGGATTTACTTTATATCAGTACCCTTCTCTGATTGCTAAGATTTATCTATATGTTTTATTCTAAATTGTGTTATTTAGGAATGATTTAATTCAGTTCAAGAAGTTAGGAATGCTGGCGTTCCCTTGTCCTACTGTTTAGCTAGACATTATTCTTGAATGTTATTTTCAGCTTATGTTAAGTAGAGATGAACTAAGGAAGTTATGGTGAGCCCTGTCCTAGTTTTATCCCCAAAGACTATCCGAAAGTTTCCCTAAGAGTGTGTTGAAAGCCGACTAGTTTCGAAGTACTTACCAGATCTTAGACCATTCTTTGTTATATTATGTGTTTGTCTTGAAAGTTTACCAAGTAAAGCAGAGCTAGTAGAGGTTTGTGGTGAGCCCTGCCCGCTAGTTTCTTCTCAAACAATTGCTTTTAAAGTTTCCCTTTGCTTTTAATTTTTTTTTCTATTGAAAGTATATAAAACGCTGGTTAGTTTCAAATTACTTACTAGATCTTGGATTTCTTTTATGTCTTTCTTAAGTGTATTTCAAAAGCTGTCTAGTTTCAAAGTACTTACCAGATCTTAGGCTACTCTTTGTTCTTCATCTGTTTATTTCCCCTTCTTTATGTATCATTTCATTCCGTAAAATCAACTTTAAAGAGATCCTTAGAAATATATGACTTGCCCCATGGACCACTCTCACCCCTTGTTGTTTCAATTAAATCCTATTATGACTCCATAGCCCAATGCAGTAAAACCAACAATTATCTATCTTTTTGGCCAAAGCTTGTTCTGATTGCTTGCAACTTCACACCTTTGAAAATATTTCCATTTATAACTTTCCACTCAAACAATAGTCATGCTCAACCATCCAAAAACAAAACAAAACCCTTAGACTTCATAACTAGCCTAATATCACTACCCAAAATCTTTTAAAGACAAATCCATATTTGCACTCATTGGAGAGACCCCTCTCCGGATTCAGGAGGGCTAGATACTAGAATCCCAAAGTGGTTGAAACGATTTTCTCCCTGCAGTTGGAATTTTTCCAATCTTGCTGATTACGGGGAGCCAACATTTCTGGCGATTCCGCTGGGGACTTGAGTCGAATTTTCATCTTAGGTTCCCTTCAAACTTAATAAACCTTGTGAGTAAAAGCAACCTTTTCAAGCACTACCAAGTAATGTTAATCAGGATGAAACTTGTTTGAGTCAGTGACAAACTAGGCAAACCCTAGGATTCTCATAAGAGTTTATCTAACCTTGAAGGATCAGCTAGCTTAGCCATACGAGTAGACTATATTTGTCTCATTACCATAGCTAAGTTTTGAAATTGATTTAGGACACTCTCAACAACCAATAGGACTGAAAAATAACTCATAAAACCCAAGAATATTTCAGATTGGTATCTAATAAACATGGTGGTGGACCATAAAACCTTTTACCTCCAAAAGAGCTAAAAACTTCCACTTGGTGACTCCACAATCCTTAATAGACCTTAACACTCCACTGAGAAGAACCGTTATATTTTTAATATCATTCAAACTTAGTTAGAGGACTGTAGGATTAAAATTTGTGTAAAACAGATTAGTTAACCTCTTAAAGATTGTCATATCTGGTTAAACTATCTCTGTTTAGTAGGGTCTAAAAAACACAGCATAGTGGCTCCTAGAAAGATTCATACTAGAGCCTACCCTGACCCAAACCCACCTGAGATAGTTGATAACCCATAAATTATCCTTAGGAAGTCTCCTAAGATAAATTTTTCAACTGTTCTCAGATCACCCTTGAGAACTAATTAAGTTCCTGAAAATCTTGCAGCTCTTCAACAATCACAAGCAGATCTGATAAATCCATTTAGAACCAGATATCTTTATTATTTAGATCAACTAAATTCTGAGTCTTCACTTTCATCTCCTGAAACAAGTGAACATCCTGGTAGTAGAGAAACAACACCACCTGATTCACATTTCCTTTCCAATTTAGGTGTCTCTCATCCAAGATCATCTCAGCAATCTATTCCTGGTCCATCCACATTTGTTCATCCTACATCCACTGTTCAAACCACTCCACTTCAGCGCACTTTCCATTTGGTTAATCCACCTCTTCTAAATCCACCTTCACTTCATATCATGGCAGCATGGTATTCTCCCTTAGTCCTTCCTGTACCATTATTCAATATTCCACAGGACTGTCAGTCCAAAATACCATTATATGATTCCAGTAATGCTACAACTACATCACAACATGTGGATAAAATGAATGACTACTTTGACAGAAATGAAATTGATGATGAATCTGTCAAACTAAGACTATTTGCTCAAAGTCTGGGGGGAGAAGTAAGAAAATGGTTTAAAGGCTTAGCCCCCCATAGTATAAATGATCTCCAGGCCTTCCATCAGAATTTATTAAACAAATGGGAAGTGAAGAAGAATCCTCTCCAAATCCTCTCTGATTACAAGAACCTCCACAGAAACACCGGGGAAATTGTACAAGCTTACTGCACTAGATTTAATAATGTGTATAATGCCCTTCCCCAAGATCTAAAACCTCCTTAGGGCTTATCATTAAACAAGTTTCTTGAAGTGTTTGACCCCGAGATGGCCTATCAGCTGAGAGAGAGAGAGATCTTACAACTCTTGAAGATATGCAAAAAGGGGCTCTTGTTGTGGAAGTTAACTTGATAGAGAAGAGAGAAAGAATGAAAAATGAGAAGAGAGTGTCCTTCAGAGAGGAATCCGCACCTTCTACTTCTAGCTCAAAGATGGAAATAATGATGGAGGAGATGATGAAGAGAATGAGCATCTTTGAGAGAGCACATTCAAGTCAAAACCAAACTACTCCTCAAAATAGAAACCAGAACCAGAATCAAAATTTTAGAAGGAACCAACCTCCAAACAGACCTAGGGAAGATGATCAACAGATCACTCCTCCCTTTCATCAAAACTATGTGAGTGAGGTTGAAGAAAAAAATGAGCAAACAGAGGATGATGATATCAACATGCTGGGAGTAGACAATGATGACTTTGAGGTTCATTATGATAGAAAACAAGGTCTTTACACACCCTATGATGACAAAAGAGATGAGGATGAAATATGTTATCAAGACATGGAGAATGTCATCATAGAATCTCAAAGGGAATATGACCTTAGAAGTAAAACCAATCAACAAACTCCCAACCCCAAAACCTCTAAAAAATCTTCACAAAACAGCACTGTAAACAAACCAAAAATTGTAAAACAAAAGGACAAAACAGTGGCTGAAAATTCTGATAGAGGTAAAAAGAAAGGCACTCAAAACAATGAAAAACGGAGTTGGAGACCTTAGTAGTTCTAACACTTCCGCTAGTACTCATGATAAAACCATTTTTTCAAATGTAAATAGGACAAACAAACACGTTGATGTTTCTGATAGAGTGGCAGTAATAAGGCTGAGACAAGTACTTCAAAGAATCAAATTCCTTTCAGCCTGGAGCAGGAAATTTCCAAAATTAAAATCTATGTTCCTCTGACTGAGTTAGCTGCCCAAAATGTATATAGGACCCAAATTTTGAAGGCTTTAAACATGGAGGATAATAATGACACAGTAAATCTCAATGAGGACCAGCCAGAGCTTATTGTTGGTCCAAATATTGAAGGTAAGTATCAAGAGGGACCTGTTCCTCCCTTTTATGTAAGTTTAAATGTTCATGACAAGATTTTTCACAATGCTATGCATGATTCCAGGGCCTCCCAAAATTTAATGCCCAAAGCTGTAATGGAGAGCCTAGGCCTAGAAATCACGAGACCTTATAAATACCTTTACTCCTTTGACTCAAGAAGAGTAAAATGTTTAGGATTAATCAAAGACCTTTGCGTTAACTAAGCCCATATTCCAGCCAAGTGTTTGGTTATGGATATTGTTGTGGCTGATGTACCCCCAAAGTATGGAATGTTGTTATCTAGGTCCTAGGGGGCTAAGTTACAAGGGACTATGCAGATGGACATGACCTAAGCAACCATCCTTGTTTTCAATCAGATAAGAATACTTTACAGGGAGTCCCATATGCAGTACATGGTTACTAGTCAAGACAGACCCCAAAACTCTCCTCTGTACTCTGTAAATATAGGCCTCGATTCTCTTATCTTGTTTAACGATGAAACACTTAGTGAACAAGTCACTTTAACAGAATTAATGGTCGATAGGGAGGAAGAAGAAAACATCACAGAAGTGTCAAAATAGTTGCTACAGACAACTACAGGTCTTGAACTACAAATCATGCATCCATCGCTTTTAAACCTTGACAGTCAGAAAAACAACCCTCAACGCATTGAAAAACCCGAGGGGTCAAAACAAATTAAACTAAGTGCCGATACTCATGAACAATTATAAAGCACAATAGTTGAAGAGGATAATAATCAAATGAAGGAACCCAAAGCTGATCCTCTATGGAGTATGCACTTTGATGGGTCATGCACTAGAACTAATGCTGGTGCAGGTGTCTGGATACGCAACACTGAGAACAAGCACACAGAGAGCATTTCCTGTAAATTAAACTTTCAATGTTCTAACAAAATAGCAGAACATGAATCCCTGATTTTAGGCTTACATTTGTTGAAAAGTTAGGAGCCAAGAGAATTAAAGTTCATGGGGATTCTAAATTAATTATTAGGCAAGTCAACGAAGAATACAAAAGAAAATCACCCGAGACTTAGGGCCTATCACGATGTCATAGATCTATTGAAAACTTTTGAGGAATCATAGTTAATTTTTGTCCCAAGGAAAAGAAAAATCGCGGCCCACAGCTTAGATTTCGTAGCTAGAACATGCTTAACGCCATACAAAACCAAATAATGCACAACTCAGATAAAATTCAGACCAACCCTTCTTGATAACAAAAAGTATTAGCAAGTGTTCGATGGAGACAAACAAATAGAAGACTTCATGAAATTAAAAAATGAATTTGAACTTCACAGTTCAGATTTAGATTATGAAACAGACTACAATAGTGAAGAAAATTTACTTGGTGAAGAAGAATCGTCTCCCGATCTTACCGATATTAATCTATTGTCTAGCAAACTTGAAAATAAAACAGAATTGACTAAAGAGTTAGAAATAGAGTTAGAAACCCTGTAGTCTAAAGACCAGAGTTTGGAAAAGGGTCTGGCCCCTTTAGAAGAATTGTTTGATTTTAACGATGTGGCCAAGAAGCCAAAACTAGAGCCTGTAGAGACTGAAGTGGAAGAGTGCAATATAAGTAGTGAACTTAAACCAATGATGATTAAATTGTCTAAGACTTTACCAGCTCACATTAAACTCAAATACATAGAGCTGTTTAAAGGATTTTCTGATGTTTTTGTATGGAGTTATGAAGATCTTAAATCCTATGACACTGAAATAATACAGCACAAAATCCCTCTCAAAGAAAACCAGAAACCATTCAAACAGAAGCTGCGCAGAATAAACCCTATTTAGCTACCATTGGTTGAGAAGGAAATCAAGAAAATGTATGAAGCTAGTATTATTGTCCCTATTAGATATTATGAGTGGGTATCCAATCTAGTGTCAATTAGGAATAAAGCAGGAGAGATCAGGCTTTGTATAGACTTTATAGACTTAAACAAAGCTTCACTCAAGGACAATTACCCTTTTCCCAAGCTGGACCATATTTTACAAAGGGTAGTTGGTTAAAAAATAATTTCTTTGCTTGATGGCTATTCAGGGTATAATCAGATCTTAGTTCACCCTAATGATCAATTAAAGACAACTTTTACTACACCATGGGGCACTTTCATGTATGTGAAAATTCCTTTTGTTCTAATGAATGTTGGAGCAAATTTTCAGAGAGCCATGGACATAGAATTCTCGGAAGAACTAGGCTAATTCATCATTATATACCTTGATGATGTTACTGTGTTTTCAAAGACAGATGAAGAGCACTTAGAACATTTAAGAAATTTTTTTGAGAGATGCAGAAAGTTTGGAATATATTTAAACCCTAAGAAGACACTATTCGGTCTCCAATAAGGTAAACTTCTTGGGCACATTATTTCTGAGGAGGGTATAAAGATAGATCCAAAGAAGATTGAGGCCATATTGCAAATCTCTCATCCTCGAAACATCAAGGAGTTGCAATCTTTCATTGGAAAGATTAACTTTTTGAGAAGGCTCATAACCAACTTGGATGAGCTCCTCAGGAATATAACAAACATGTTAAAGAAGGAGCAAGGGGTAAAATGGACCTTGGAAGCAAAGAAGTCCTTTGAGCTGGTGAAACAAGCGTTAACCAAAACACTGGTTCTAATAAGTCCTGGTTTTTCAAAAGATTTTTATATTTTTTCATTTGCATCAGAACATACAATAGCTGTTGTCCTTCTATAGAAAAATCCACAAGGACAAGAGCAGCTTATTGCATTATTTAGCAAGGCTTTGAGGGATGCACCTCTGAAGTATAACATTATAGAAAAGCAATATTTTGCTTTGGTTAAGGCTTTAAAATACTTCAGAGTATACATCTTGCATTCACACATCATTTCCTTTGTCCCAAATTCAGTTGTGAAAGACATTCTAACACAGGATCCAGAAGGTAAGAGAGCTAAGTGGATTACTGTTATTCTTGAATATGATTTAAAGATAAAGCCCACTAAACTCTTCAAAGGCCAAGGTCTAGCTAGATTAATGGCTAAATCCAATTTTGAAGTTCTTGATATTAATATGATAAATGCTTTGGATGATCAAGAGGAAATCTCAACTCCCATTATTGAAGATCATTTTATGAATTACTCTTGGTATGCTGACATTATTTATGTTTTTCTTAATTTAAATACACCTCCTGGTTCGACAAAAACAAAGGCAAGGTTTTTAAAGTTAAAGGCTGTAAACTATTGCATTATAAATAAATGTCCTTATTGGAAAAATGCAAGTGGGATATTGCTTAAATGTTTGCCTAAGTATGATGCAGAGAAGGTTAAGCATGAGTTCCATGAAGGAGAGTGTGGAGGCCATTTATATTGGAATACAACAGCCAAAAAAATATTGAGGGCTGGTTACTACTGGCCTACTCGTTTTCTTGATGTACACAAGATGATAATTTCTTGTCATAAATGCCAACTGTTTGAAGGCAAAAGGAAGCTGCTACCCCCACCTCTGCATACAATCACTGTTGAAGCTCCATTTCAACAGTGGGGACTTGACTTCATAGGAGAAATCCATCCACCATCCTCTGCCTAACATAGATGTATTCTCACTGCCACAGAATACTTCACCAAATGGATAGAAGCCATCCCTTATAGGCAAGCAAATGATTCTGTCATTATAAAATTCATGGAGACTAATATTCTCTCTAGATTTTTTTGTCCTACCAATATCATCATTGATAATGCAGCAGCATTTGGATCAAAGAAGATGGTTGAATTCTGTCACAAGTATTAGATAACATTGGGGCATTCCACGACCTATTACCCTCAAGGTAATGAACTTGCAGAATCCTCAAACAAGAGTTTAGTGAACATAATCAAGAAATTTTTAGAAGACAACAAGAAGTATTGGCACACAAAGCTTATTCATGCACTTTGGGCTGACAGATTGACTTTGAAGAAATCTATTAGCATGTCACCCTACCAGCTTGTGTATGGCACTGATGCAATTTTTCCAACCAGCCTTGGTGTGCCAGTTATGAAGTTGATTCAAGAGGTTCAGTCTGAAGAAAATGACATGATCAGAAGGATAAATTAGACTATTCATCTTCAGAAAACCAGAGAGGAGGTTTATAAAAAAGCATTACAGAAACAAGACAACATCAAAATTATTTTTGACAGAAGAACAAAGGCCAGCAATTTCAATATTGGGGACAAAGTTTTAAAGTGGGACTCAAGGAGAGAATACAAGGGAAATCATGGAAAATTTGACAACTTGTGGCTTGGCCTTTATCTCATTCATTCAGCTGCTGGAAACAATGCCTATTTCTTACAAGAGTTGAATGGAGCAGAATTGTTTGGGGGTCCTGTCAATGGCATGACGCTTAAACATTACTTATCTTCATCCTATTATGTTCTGAAAGCCTTTTTGTCTTTTTTCTCATTATAAATATTTCACCCATCATTTCATTCAAAGTTAGAAAAATCAAAAATACAAAAACAATAGAAGAAAGAAAAGAGGGCAGATTGTAAAAATAATAAAGGTATAGCCCCATACCAAAAAGAGAAACAAATATGAAAGTGTGCAAGCTTAAATGCCACTCCTGAAAACACACTTCTAATTAGTCATATAGCCTAATCTTGACAAATTAGTTTTCAATTGACTGTTGATAGTATAGTGAATTCAATTTGCCAAATAGTTTAATCTTGGCTTATCAGTAGGTAGATTAGGTTAGAAATTAAAGGTTCGAACAAACTCAAAATTTGAACCTAAGTTTCCAAACAAGAATGACTCAAATCTGTTTAAATTTCTGAGTCAAAACAGAGTTAATCTGGTTCTAATCAACTCAAAATCTGAACCAGAGAACAAGGAAAAACAGCTCACACAGTAGCGAAAACAGAGTTGTAAAAAGATGAAGGAAGTGCTTTGAAACTTTTAGATCTTAAGCCTTCCATTTTGATTTAATTTTCTGTAAAACAATATCTATGTGCAGCTTGTTTTTTATGCCATAGATCAGCAACAAGTTATACTATTCAATCCCGACTTGTATGCTTTTAAATTGATGTTTTAGAATTTAGAGAATAAAAATCTATTAGACTGTTTAATCCTAACAGATCAGTAGATTAGGTAGAGAAATATATGAACTCAACTGTTTAATATGAGTTCATGGAGAAATAAGGAATAGAATTAGATTAGTTTTATGCTTTCAAAAGAATAAAATGTTGTAAAAAGAGTTTGCCAATCCAAGTGCACTCTAATGAAGAAAAAATGTTAGATCAGTAGGATTAGGTAGGTAGAAAGTTTGTATTGATGAATTTCCATTGGTGTTTCATGGTTGTTAGCAATTTTTCAAAGCAAAATAAGATCATCTAAATAAAGAGAAAGCAGCCCAATGGATAAAGGCACTAATCAACCTTCCAGAGAATGCAAGTCTGAAGTTCTTGATGCCTTCAAGAAGGCACCATCCCCAAGTGGAGCCACTGTTAGCCACCTATAAAAATTTTCATACCAAATGATGGATAAATAATTTTTTGAGTCTTTAAGAAACAAGTTTTATTGCTACAAATGTTATCTCTTCAAGACCCCTGAAGACATCATGCCCTTTGTTCAAATCATCATTGTTGTTTCCATTTTACACTCAGAAATTCTGCTGATTTCATAGAGGAAAGACTACTTCAAAACACCATTTCTCCCTTCCTTTCACTTCCAACTATCCTTCATTTTTTTCCCTTTTCATTCCCATGGAATTCCTCTATTTTCCATTTTTCTCCATTTTCCCCTTCATAAAATCCCCTTTACGGAGTTTAAAACTCCTTTTTAAAACTCTACTGAAACCCCAAAATCCATCAAAAAACTCTGAAAATTTCATAAAAAATACACTTTTGTATACAGGCTTAAGCCCCTTTGGGCTAAATCCTAAACCACTTCCCGACATGTGCCCGCGTACTAAAACCAAGCGTTGAGTCCATGTGGTGCTTATCACATCGGAAAAAATATAGCGTGCAAGTCTTTTTGTTAAGTTGAGACCTTCGATGTGATTGGCCTTTTATTACATAAGCCCCGGGCCTATTGCACTCCATATAAACCAATGGCCCCACAGCTGGGCGCCAAAACTTTTCATATATATATAACCCGCCCCAAGCCATGAAACCTTTTCATTTCATAAAATTTTGGGTTTTGTTATGTATTAAAGGTTTTTTGCCGGTGCATGTTTTAAAACAATATTCACCGTTGATCTTAGGCGGATCAAACGACCCATGCATTATCGCATCGCAAGTTTTTCATCAGGTGCGTTAAACATTTCTGCACCTCCGATTGGCATTCCTCGATTCATTCCCTACCGTCGATCTGATCTACAGATCGACAGCCTACAATCAATCGCTTTGGCGCCTCTATGTTCTTTTCCACGCCGATGCTGATAGCTCTGATTGCATTTGGACCGTCCATGTGTCCAGATCGATCCTCCAACTTTGGTTATATTTTATGCAGCCCTGCTCATAATGTTTTTTCAGCCAATTGTAGCTATTGATCTCTGCAGATCAACAACCCGTATTAATCCCTCTCTCCGCCTGTGTATTAATTCGTTTATACCCCAAATGCAATCTCCCTCGTTGATCCTCACATCCAATGACTCGTACTAATCCCGACAGGCCTGCATCTTGTGGGTCCTGCCTTCTTCAAAATTTGATCTCGGCCGTCCATCTTAGATCTAACAGCTCGGATTGAAACCACCCTTCCCGCTTCCGCTCACGCATCTATCCAATATCGCGCTCATTTTCCCACCGTTAGATCTAAGGTCCCAGATCTAATGGCCCACATTCCACATCACGTAAATTTCAGCGCGAAAGATAATTTCCTGAGGTTTGCGCAATATAGGTGGTTTTGAAAAGCCATGTGTCGAGCGGGAACACATATCGCATTCAAAAAGGAAAAACCGCCTCCCTGCCTTCTCACAGCGTGAAACCCATGGTTTTCATTCTTGAAAGCGCTTTCCTTCTTTTCCCTTGTCTTTTATCGTGCGCGCCTTCCACCGTTGATCTCTGCAGATCAACGGCTTGGATATAACCTCCTTTTACATATCGCCCTCTGCCTCTACCAAAGGTATTTCAACGTAAAATCTCCACCATTGATCTCATGGGATGATCTCATCCGACGGCCCACGATCATCTTGAAACCCCGAATGCTATTTTCAATGCATTTTTCTTCACCAAAGTTTTTTAACCTTTTTTCTTTGTATTTCTGCAATTTCTCTATAAAGTGACCATTCGCATAATATTCCTCTTGATTAATCCCGACCATCGATCTCTGTAGATAGATGGATCTGACTTATTTCTTCCCACCGCTCTCCTTTTGACCACTATACGCAAATCTCCATCATTGGATGCTGCCATCCAATGACCTCGCTCCTCCTCGAAACCTCTAAAGCAGATTTTGTCCCAATTACGCAGGATTTCCTAATTTTTTATAGTTTTTGCAGGTTTCAATGGTTTTTTCATTATATTGAAGAAAAGCCAAAGGTCGGGGATGACGATTCCCGTGCCTTTTATTCATAAAAAGGAAGCCACTCACAGGGTTCACCTCCACGTCTCATCAATGCTTCATGGGTATTTGTGCCATACGAGCCCTGTGCGGCCCTGCACATCAACAAGACACAGACAATTAAATAAAACAAAAGAGTATCAATGTTGAAGACTAAAACATAGCAGAATGGAAGATTAAAGCCTAATCCACTAATAAAACACAGATTCAAAGTGGATTAACAGTGATTAAAGGAAAATCAAAAGATCCTCAGACAGAAAGGGCCTCCACCGCCACAACAAAGGCCAATTGATTCCTCTTAGCTACCACAGTGCCACTTGTTGCCTCAAAGCATTCAAACAGAGGCCGAGTTATGATCAGAAAAGAAGATATTTGCCTCAAAGTAGCTGAATAGATAAATCTACCAAATGAACTTAATGTAAAATATCAGCAGAGTTATTGTAGAACTAATACAGAGCCTTAAAGTCAACAAAGCTCCCACCAAGCTTAAATCTTAAATGTAAAACATTAATACAGACATAACATCTGTGAACTTCTCCATCGAGCCCTTCAAAGTCTGAGAAGTCTTAAATATGTATTAATTGACCTGGGAGATCTTTTATCCCCTCCCACCTCCTCATTCCTTCTATAAATACTTCTGTAGAAGATGAGAAAATGTTGGTTGATGAACTTTGAAATATACTTGAGCTTGAAACCTCTACTTGTAAATAGTGTTCACGGGCTCTTGAAGCTCTGCTTGTGATTTGATAAGTTAGTCTGGGAAGTGTATATGATTGCTGAACTGAAACATTGGAATTAAAGCTGTAACTGGTTTGAACCATCAATACAAGTTGATTTATGGGATTCTGGTCTATGTCGACGGTGATGTTATTTATTATTGTAAATTGTTATTTTATTTCTGTTTTCACTTTTTTCATCTTCTCTGATAAAGAAAATCAAGCATAGAGTTAGGATTTACTGTATATTAGTACCCTTCTCTGACTGATAAGCTTTATCTATATGTTTTCTTCTAAATTGTGTTATTTAGGAATGATTTAATTCAGTTCAAGGAGTTAGGAATGCTGGCATTCCATCGTCCTACTATTTAGCTAGATATTATTCTTGAATGTTATTTTCAGCTTATGTTAAGTAGAGATGAACTAAGGAAGTTATGGTGAGCCCTGTCCTAGTTTTATCCCCAAATACTATCCGAAAGTTTCCCTAAGAATGTGTTGAAAGCTGGCTAGTTTCGAAGTACTTACCATATCTTAGACCATTCTTTGTTATCTTATGTGTTTTTCTTGAAATTTTACCAAGTAAAGCAGAGCTAGTAGAGGTTTGTGGTGAGCCCTGCCCGCTAGTTTCTTCTCAAAAAGTTGCTTTTAAAGATTCCCTTTGTTTTTAAAATGTTTTTCTATTGAAAGTATATAAAAAGCTGGCTAGTTTCAAAGTACTTACCAGATCTTGGATTTCTTTTATGTATTTCTTAAGTGTATGTCAAAAGTTGGCTAGTTTGAAAGTACTTACCAGATCTTAGGCTGCTCTTTGTTCTTCATCTGTTTATTTATCCTTCCTTATGTATCATTTCATTCCGCAAAATAAAATTTAAAGAGATCCTTAGACATAGATGACTTTCCTCATGGACCACTCTTGCCCCTTGTTGTTTCAGTTAAATCCTATTATGACTCCATAGCCCAATGGACTAAAACCAACAATTATCTATATTTTTGGCCAAAGCTTGTTCTAATTGCTTGCAACTTCACACCTTTGAAACTCTTTCCATTTAGAACTTCCCACTCAAACAATAGTCATGCTCAACCATCCAAAAACAAAACAAAACCCTTGGACTTCATAACTAGCCTAATATCATTACCCAAAATATTTTAAAGATAAGTCCATCTTTTCACTCATTGGAGAGATCCCTCTCCGGATTCAGGAGGGCTAGATCCTAGAATCACAAAGTGGTTGAAACGATGTTCTCCCTGTAGTCGAAATTTTGCCAATCTTGCTGATTACGGGGAGCCAACAGAATGTACCAGTGGCTTTTTGAGAACAAGAAAATGGTATTTTGAGGAATCATTCAATGAGGCGTTTTTATGCTAATACAGAGATAGACAAGTCATCAGATGAAGAATTCCCAAGTGCAGAATTTAATACTTTTCTTGAACATAAATTTAATATAATTAAATATTTTATTTCAAAATTGGATGATTTGCAGGAGCAAGAGAAGGATGAAGAACCACTGCTTATCCTTTACGCCAATTGTCGAAAGAAAAACTCTCTTGGAAAGTGTCCACTTAGTAGTCTAAAAGTTTGTGAAATTTGTGAGGATGGTCATGCAACCGAACACTGCCCATCACTGCCACGATTACAAAAGGTACTCAGGGAATCAATTAAGGAATCGAATCAACCTCTAGGTATAACTCAAAACCTAACATCATTTTATACTTGGAATAATTCTTATTCTCTAGATCAAGTTCCTCAACATGCTTATAATCTTACATTTCCATGGAAAACATTTAATCCTCCTCTAATTGAATCTCCTACCTCATGGCTGTAGTGGCCCTCACCTTGGCCCCCATCCTCGAGCCAAATATCTCCATTCCTCAAGAATCGTTTGGATCTTTATCTCTAGGGAAATCTTCCATTCAAATTCAATCATATGAGCACCAACAACAACCACAATTTCTTTCCAATGCACCATTAAGTTATCCTCATCCATGGTCCCAGCCATATGTGCAACCTTACCCTAACCCTAATCCATACCCTAGTTCATACCCTATTCCATACCCTAGACCTAACCCTAATCCACACCCTAGACCTAACCCTAATTATCATTTAAAACCTAGACCTAACCCTAATCCACACCCTAGATCTAACCCTAATTCTAATTTAAAACCTAGACCTAACCCTAGTCCAAAGCCTTATCCCAATCCAAATCTAAACCTTAGTTCAAGAATTAACCAAAACCCTAGCCCAAACCACATCCTAAACCCTAAACTAAACCATCAGGTTGCACAACAGTTTGCACCACCTATTCTTTCCATTGATTCCCTTATTGAACAAAATGCTACATCTTCCATGTTGGAAAAGGGAATGAATTTGGAAACTTTCACCCTTTACTACAAAGCATTCACCCCGAGAAGATATAATTCAAAGAAAACTAGAGGAGCAATCTTTCATTGGAGCCTACTCCAAAAATTTTGTTGAAACTCAAAACCCTAGAATCTCTGTCAACCATTCTTGTCAATTTGAAAATCAAATATTCGAGCCTGAACTTGAGGGATTTATCTTTTGTATTTCACCAGATTATTTGTGCCTCCAAGAGAGTGAATATGGAACTGTGGAAGATTTGCATCAGTTGGAGAATCATAAATATGTGGATTCCATTGAATCTTGGTTTCAAGCAGTCATCAAGCCATCTTTTTTCTTTAGCATTCGAAAAATCTTGGTACCATATCAATTGAAGCAACTGGTTTCTCATGCTTTCGTATGTCTTGAATTCTATTCTCTAAAACTAAGTGTGAGTATAATCAACATTTTTTTACGCACATGGCTTCATTGGAAGTACTCCTATACTTAAAAAGGAGTCTTTCGCCTCTTAGGGTAAAGTAGGGTAGGAGAATAAATGAATAAAGCTATTATAGTGCTATTAGGGTTTTAAATTTTAAATAATGCATGTTAGAACTACTTTTGATCCACATTAATTGTTAAGATACACATTTGTGACAAATCTTGTTGAGTACAATTCACTCTAATACCTCATGATTTTGCAAAAGTAACCATGATTAATCACTCTAATAAGTTGTCGTCTCGGATATATATTCTCAGTTTCTCTTAGAAGGTACTATTGGAAAACCCCTATGGTGGACCACTCTTGTAAATATCATAATGAAATATTTAGGAGAACACTATCATTCTTAACTCAAATAATATTCCAATCATTGTCTGGGATATCTTTAATAATTCTTTAGGGTAGAGGAATTAGCGAGAAATGATTAGTCATTAAAACAATTTCATGCCATATTGTACTCTTAAGGAGTAGATCTGTCTCCCCACTTATTAAGTAACCTTTAAGGTTAATCATAATCAGAGCTTACAAATATTTAGGGAAGGATAGGAGGTCTTCTGATGAGCCAACCTACCACGATCATGAGACCTAACATGCATGACATTACTGCTACTGCTCACCAAGCCAGAGTAATGGCTTTTTCTCTAAAAGCCAGAAGATAGGAGGTCTCATCATAAGCCGACCTGTTCATCTATGTTACTTTTTGTGAGTGGAACTGCCATCAGCTGGTTAGCAAGCCAGGTCAGTGGTCTTCATATAAAAATTCAAATAAGCTAACTTTGAATCCATGCCTAGTAAGTGGGACACAGACATTTCGATGGGTCAAAAGACATCCCTGCCAAGGTTATGGACACCTGCAGGCAGTAGGGCCATGTCTGTGGTATTAAAGTTAACTGCATACTATAATTTGCTTGGTTATCCTTCTCTTTCCCTAAAAGTCATCCTTTTTCTTGGACAATGGTTTTAAGACGATTTGAACATGATGCTTTGAGTTCTATCTTTCAAAAATCAAGAATATTTGAATGATGTGGTACCCTTAGTGAAGGTAATTCTTTGCACTAGATTAAGAGGAAATTCAATTTTGGAATCCAGATAACAATGTAATTTAGAGTGTTCAATAAAGAGGTTTTTGATTGGTATGATAAATCACTTTAAGTTTCATGGTATTTAGAGTGATTAATTATTCAATGATGACTACTGACAAGGTGTTGGTTGTCGACAATGCGTATTGATTGTATTTGCCTCTAAATATGTGCTTCATGACCTAGGTACACGATTACTATAGTAGGTACAGGAATATTGTGTTAGTATTTTTTTTAAATTTCACCTCTTCAATAAAATTTGATTCTTATCATAAGACTTTGGGAAGAAAAAAAATATGGAATTCATTTGGGACAAGGTAAAAGGCATGTGCCATACACTTTTTCTATAATGTCTACTTGTTGTACCTGATCCTGTTACATTCCTGCAATTGATACTTTCATTAGAACTATAAAGTGGTTTTGGTTGGAATTTTAATATTTATGTTGCAGGCTAATGAAAGCATTCCAATACATCAAAAATCTTCATCCTTACTTGCTAAAATAATTGCTGACATTTTCCCTGCCTTATTTCGTTGTCTTATAGTTTTGGCTTGCACGAGGACGTGCAAGAAGTTTAGTGTGGGGGGATGTTGAGCTGTATTTTTGTCCATGTTTTTACGATTTTTATTAGATAATTTTGTGATTGTACCTAGTGTTTTAATCCATTTTATCTTATTAAGTTGATGATTAGAGGCATTTATAATTAAATTACAAATTCTTATTATTAATTAATTTAAAGGGTGTTTTGTATAATAGTTTCATTAATAAATAACTTCTTGGTGGCAGGTGATGGCAGTGCAAAACCACATTTAAGTATAGATTCATGCACAGGGGAAGAAACATACTTGAATACGGATTCACCTTAATCATAGAAACAATTGCATGGACATTATCTTTTGGACCTTCAACAATTAATAAAATCATCAGACCATCACCACAATCCTGGAGGACCAGAAAATTACTAGGATATCAAGTTTAATTACAGTAGCAGACAACCTACACCATAATCTATTACTGATAATATATATGGTAACACTCTATATATTTAAGAAATCAAGATGGCAAACATTTTAGATATGGATTTTTCTAGATTGGGAGTTACTAAGTTTGGCAGTTTTACTATAGAAGTTTTTGATCCTATTTCTGATTATATGGAGCTACTACAGAGTGTCTTTGATTTTGAACTTATAAAGACCTTCATAACATAGCTAGATTTCAGGTTCAAAGTCGATGCTATGCATGCCATAACTGGTGCCTATACAAAGACTATATTTGGGGATTGATTTAGAGAAAATGTAGATTTTATATCCAATGGAATTCCTTTAGAGGATTTTGGAATCGACATCCAGACCCCAACCTAACGTACGCTAAGGAGTTGGAAACTATTATGTATAGTGTAGATGTACCAAATTTTCGAGTTTCTAGTATGGTGGAAAATCTCGATCTTTGAAGGAACACATTCGAGCACTCAATAAGGATCACACGAAAAAAATTCCACAATCACTCCCATGGCTTATCTTGAGTGGGCTGCACCAATACAGGCTCTATATAATTTTGGAAAGACACCACCTCCTCTCTCTTCATCTTCATCTTACGCAGAGTGGAAAATTAAACTCAATTCCCTTTCTTCCTTGCAGGGTATCCTTTCCCTCATTCTCTCCGTCCCGCTCTCAATTACTGTATAGTAACTAATAATAAAATTGCATGGGAGTGTGTGGTTTGCTTAGGATCTAAAGGTTATAATTCAATATTCATTCAGATCTATTAATTACTGATTTTTTTCTGTAGATTTCAGATTGATATTTGAGGTTGAATCCATCTACAAGCATGAGGAGGAGTACTATGATTTGAATGAAAAAAGGCAATGAAGAAATCGAACATCTTCGATCAGAGAATGTGTCTTGTAGAGAGTCACTCAGAAATCCAATATGTTCAATATGTGGAAAGCGAGGACTTAATGGGGATCTCATGTCATTCGATGAACAACAGCTGCGGCATGAGAATGCTCACCTAAAATATGAGCTGGACAGGGTTTTTTCTTTGGTGGAGAAGTTGTCCGGTCGATCAAATTAATCCATGGCACCTGCCTCCAATTCTTCACTGGACCTCACAGTGGGGTTAAGCGGACTGCATTCGCATGCCATGAATAGTATTAACCAATGTGCTATGGTTTTGATGGGTAGATTGATATTAGGATGCTCCAAGAGTCATTTATTTACTGATGACCTTGTAACGCCTCTCTATTCAAAAATACAAGGGATTTATATTAGCAAAAGTTATTATTGCTTGAATTTTATCCGCACGTATTATGGAGGCCGAGTCATGGACCTCACGCATGACTGTTGCTAATCTCCAAGCTCTCTTGAACGCAGATCAATACTTTTTCCTTGACGATTTGAAGGGAGTTGTACTTGACATATTGGCCTCTGCCGGTACTATCCGCTTCCTCCATTTCTGGCTTGACATGGAACCCATTCAAGAGGATTTGCAAAATGCGTTGATCTATTTGGAGATAGTGGTATTTTTTGTTATGAAACAATACACATACCATGTTCACCCATACACCGGAGAAGTTCAGGGGTTTCTTAGAAAAGTAATGAAGGTTAACTTGCCTCTAGAATCCAAGATTGCACCTTCCAGCAACAACAACATCCCAGAAAAAGAGGAGCGATTTCCTAATTTGATATTCTTTTTTGAAACTAATTTTTATTCTGATAAATTGTTAAAACCAATAATCTTCTATATTTTAATTGGCTGATTGAAGCCCTAATTTATAAATCCGGTATACATATAAGTTTTCGTGATCAAACGAAGGGGAGAGTAGTGAGTCTGTCAATTAGAGGGTGGAAGTTCTCAGATGTAAATTCGAATTTCTTAGATGTAGATAGGGCAGATGTAATTAGTGTGAGTCCGTCAATTAGATAGAGGGAAGCTGGGATCGATAGGAATAAAACAGGAATGTAATTGGTAGCAGGTTGAATTTCTCAGGGTGGAATTTCTCAAATGTAAAGGCCAAATTTTGAGATGTAGAACCGAGATTAATTCCGGAGATGTAGAACCAGCATCAAATTTGTAGAGCACACGAAATTGTAATGGAGAATCAACTAAAGTATTTATTAATTGATATTTGAAGCGATGTGTTGAGTTGATTTAATAAAATTCTGGTTCCGACATTTGTTTTTATGTAAGTACTGTAATTTTATTTATTTTTTAGCATTGATTTAGTTTAGGACTTGCTCCAGGGAGTGGCAAGGATCCACCACAACATGGAGTCGAGTCGCTCGTTCTTCCTAGATTTAGGAATTATGCTTTAGTGTAATTTGTATAATTATATTTTGTTTTAATTTTTTTTTTTTTAAATAGTATCTCAGATTTCCTAATTCTGCACTTAGATCATTATTTTGTTTTCCAATTCTCGAGTTTGATTCAGGATTTAGAATAGATTTTAATGCTTTGAGTTTTAGTAATAGTTTGCCTTACTTAGTTTCGTTTGAATGTTTTCAAGATTTAATTTGATTTGTTTATGCATCGTGGGACTTCGCCTAATAATTAGAATTATTTTTAATTAGAATCATTCTTGTTTTTGTAGTGTGATCATTTCCTTAGAAGAGCAAGTTTGAGTGCAGATTTAATTGTGCAGGTAGGATGACTTCATTTTCATTATTGAGTTACATGATTTTGATTTAGTTGTCATTATTGAGTTACATGATTTTATTTTGAAGAGTGAGCTTGTTTATTGAATAATTCATTTCATTTAGATCAAAGTATTTGAATTAAAGGTTTTTCTTAGATTATTTGCAATGATATTTTTAATAGGATCTTTTAGATGTTATTTTACATGAAGCTGAGTGGTTTTCTTCTAGAAATAGTTAGAATTGTCCTTTGTTAATTTGAATTTCGAATTTTTTATCAAGAGTAGTTTAGATAGTTAGTTTCAGGTGTGAGTTATCATTAGAATAATATGTGTATATTTTTGCTTATCTCAAGATTAGTTTTAAGTGTTAGTTTCAAGTTGATGAGAGTGATCAATAGATTAGGTTTTTCAAACTATCATAGGATATTTAAAAAGTAGAATTCAATTGCGAGAATGTCATATGATTTAGGATTGCTTTGTATTTCCTTATAGTTTAATTGCAGTATGGAGTTTGCAGTCAATGAAATTGGTTAAGTAGATCTCCCTTTTCAATATTTTTTATTTGCTAGCAATTGTGTGTTTCATTCCAGTACCTAGTTTATATTACAAAGGAATATATTTATACTCTGACCATTAAGATGAGCCAAGACGCAGTACAGCTCATGTTTACGACTCCCAGATTGATAATTAGTATTGAGAGGTTTAATCCGACAATTAAACCGCCGAACAATTAGCCCTAAAATTTCTCCTTAATTACCAATATATTTTTCTTTTTTTTACAAAAATAAAATTATATACATTAAAAAAAATAGACACAAATTAATTAAAACCTTTTTATTTATGTAATTTAATATTTTTTTTCCGTTTATAGAGTATTTTTTTTTTAATTATCATATAAACCTCTTTTTATATATAAATATATATTTTTATAACTATTTGTTTTATATAAACATTGTTTTAAAATAAGTCATTTTTATAGATTAATTTGTAAAATAATTTAAAATAATTTGTTAATATTTTTTAATATTGAGTAATTATATTTTAAATAATAAAAAATATATGTTAATAGTTAATTATGGTCAAATATTGTAATATATAGTTGGTTATGGCTAATTATGGATGGAATTAGTTGATTATGGTTGACTATGGTTAAATATGGTCAAGTAATACATGATGAGGATCGATATAATTGACCATAGTTGACCTTAATAAATCATAATTAAAAAATAAATAAAACTATAAACACTTTAATAGGCATAAATATAGTGTGGTTGGACATTTATAGAAGTGAATTGTGTAATGTTTTTTATCCATCCAACATTTCAATCACTTATGTCATACATATAATTAAAAGTACTTTTCCAACATTTCAATTACTTATGTCATACATATAATTAAAATTATTATTATTATTTTTTTAATGTAGCTCGAAAAACATTTTAACCTTTTATTAATAAATCAATTTTTATGAGAAACTATCTTATGAACCTTGCATTTTTATATATAAACATTTTTAAAATGGGATGTTTTCATATATTAATTCATATTATATTTCAAAACAGTTTTTTTAATATTTTTTCATATAAAATTAGTAAAAATTTAAATAATGAAAAATGTATGAGTATGGTTAGCTATGGTGAACTATAGTTTACTATGGTCAATGATGATTGACTATGGTTAAATTTTGTTGAATATGGTTAAGTATGATCAACTTATAGTTGATGATGATTAATATGGTTGATATGGTTGATGAGGGATATAGTGGTTCAGTATGGTTGACAGTGGTTGAAGAGTATTGACCATGGTTGACTATTGGTGTACATGGTTAACCATGGTTGTCAACATTTTAGTGATGGTTCACCATGCAAGAACATAGTTTTTTGGCAATGAAAAATATTTTTTTGTGATGCCATATGACATCGCGACACCATATGTAAGTCTTCTTCTTACAATATATCATGCTTGTTCAATGCTCCTATTGACCCAACAAAGGGAAATTTTCATTAATTTTTTTCTCAAAGAACATGGAAAAAAATTCATTTTCACAATGTATTGAACATAAACCAACCTTTAAATATTATAAACATAACCCACTATTACAATATTTCAAACAAAAAATAACAATGAAAGTTATCAATTATTTCAAAATTGTGATTCGATGAATATAATGCGACATGGAATTGTGAAAGACATAACTTGATGTCATAGGGTGTCAAGTAAAACCCTATGTCACAACCACACTAGTAAAGTGTTTTCTATATGATGATTTCTACCATTTTTCACCTTTCAAAACCATGGTCAACGATAGCCAAAACACATAAAAACATAGAAAATATGGTCAACATCACACTATGATGATAAAAAAATCAATCTTTGAATGTCAGGAATAAAAATGGACATCATAATCTAAAAAACAAAAATCATAGTGGAAATGTTATGAACAAAAATTGAAATTACAATATGAGGAACAAAAACAAATGTCGCAATGTCACGAAAAAATGTTGTCACAATGTGATGAACTAAATCTACACTGTAATGTGATTAACTAAAATCACCATTTAAATGTTATTGATAAAAAATGATGTCGCAATGTGTTGCAGTGCAACAAGCAAAAAATTGACATTCCAATTTGAGAAATACAATGAAAATTATAATGTCATTGTGTCATGAACAAGAAAAATAGTTTCGTAATATAGAGAACTAAAATTGATGTTGAGAAAAATTGACATTGAAATGGGATGAAAAAACATCATTGCAATGTAATAAGAAAAATCAATGTCATGATGTGACAAACAAAAATCCACGTTGTACATTGAAAAACTAAAAACAATGTTACAATGTGAAAATACATGTTGTACTTTGACAAACTAAAAACAACATCAAAATGTGATAGGAAAAAAAATTTATGTCTCGACCATGAATGAAAATCAACATTACAATGTGGTGAACAAAAATTAGAGAAATGTGATGAACAATAGATGACGTCACATTATGATGAAGAAAAAATGACATTGCAATGTGATGAAGAAAAAATGGCATCGAAATGTGGTGAATTAAATAAATGTTTAAATGTGACAAACTAAAATCACCATTACAATGTGGTCAACAAAAATGGACATCGTAATGTGACAAATGAAAAATCGATGTCACAGTGTGATGAATGAAAAAAATTACAATTTTAGCAACAAAAAATGATGTTCAAATGGCATGAAAAAATATAGATGCCATAATGCGATAAATAAAATACTTTTCAACTATGCTCAATCATAGTTAACTTGGTCAATCAGAGTTAACTTGGTCAATCATAGTTAGCTTGAAAAATAATGGTCAACATGGTCAAACTTGTTCATCCATTGTTAACCATAGTCAACCATAAACACCATAGACAACTGTGGTTCTCTGTAGGGAACATGATCAAGCCATGCTTAGTCATGGTCAACATGTCAAAAAAATTAATTTAAGATCAAACATGGTCAAAATATGGTCAATAATGGTCAAACATGGGAAACATGGTTCATGGTGTAGGAGCTTCGACCCACCTCAAAATATAATTTGATTAGGGATGCTTCTAGAAAGAGCATTGTGGTAGTTGTTGAAGAGGACACAATTTCCTCTAAATTTAATGTAATTTTTAAAATATTTGAAGCCTTTAGAAGCCATGAGATGGCGAGGGAATGATTTTTATGGTTAAAATTTGTATAATTCGTTTGTGAGTGTTCATACCATTGTCTAATATGTTATAATGGACCAGGACAAGAGGCTATCAGGGCCAGAGAGGCCATATATAAGTAATTGTCTCTTTTTGATATATAAACATTTTGTGTGTTCACAGATCCAGAGTTTGTTTATCTTGTTCATGTAAATTTTTCATTCTCTAAGAGTGAATTTGTTTTAGCCACTAGTCATATAGACCCTATCCAGAGAGAGAGAGACGAGAGGCTTCATAAATAATAAGTTTCCACCTAAAAGAGAGAGATGGAGTTGGGATCGTGGTGTCGCATGTTCCCACCCATGTGACGAGGCTCAAATAAATTGGGTGAGCCATCTCTAGGCAAAAGGGTGAAAATATGACAATGTTAGTGTGCATGATCGAAGAGATAATTGGTCAGGTGGTTGGGTCACTGTGTTGGGAAGACAAAGAAAAGTAAACCGACCCTTGACCAGTCTCGTCCTGCCACTTAGGCAGGGCCTAGTCAGGTGGTCGAGCCTGACACTTGTCGATAGTCGCAAAGAAAATCAATGGGGGGATTGTGGGTTTGAAATGACCCTCGGCTAATTCTGGCCTACCCCGATCTATGACATCACAATGGGATCGTGAGATCAAGCCTAAAGGTATTGCACATAAGAGAGAATTGTGGAATTAGGGGTGAAGTTGAATGTCACCGTGAGATTTTTTGTGCAGTCGGGGCATGATTCGGTAGCTCCATTATTGCATAGAAGGTTATGAGTTTTTTTCTATAATGTTATCGAGGGGAGCCAAGTATTTATGGACCCATAACCCACATCCTTCGAGAATTGGAGCTATCTCGGGAAGAAATTGAGAGACCTCAGGTTTGGTATTCATTAGTTAACCATGGTTAAACATGGCCACGATAGTCAACATGGTCAACCATAGTCATTTATAGTTCAATAGTGGAAACTATGGTTAGCCATGTTTACCCATAGTAAACAAATTCAAACAAGTCACCATGGCTAGCCATCATCAATATGTTAAATGGTATTCAACCATATTCAACCATGATCAATCTGACTCAAAAATGGTCAACCATGTTCTCCATGGTCTTATATGGTCAACCATAGGAAACCATGGTCAACATTGGTCAACCATAGTCAACATGGTTAACCATAGTCATACATCGTTAAGAATTTACAAATATGGTCAACCATGTTCACCCATAGTTAACCATGTTTAAACAAGCTCAACCATTGTTAAACATGGTCACCATGGTCAAACATGATCAACAAGTTCAAAAATATTCAACCATGGTTGAACATGCTTAATAATGGTCAATCATGTTGTACCAAAAACAAAATTGATACAATGATTTGCTAGTCCACATATTTTTCCTAGAATCTGACTGATTGTGTATGAAGAAAGTGCAATCCAACGAATCCCAGGTATATGCATAAAAACATGGAAATTTCAAAGTGTGGAAATGGAGTGTACCTTATAACTGAACAAGTTATTATTTGGTGAAGCCAACTTCTGGGTTTCACCAAAAGTCTTCACTCCTTTCCTTTAAATGCGGAAAACCTGCGCACATTCAAACAATAAATATAGAAAACCAAATATCCTGCAAAATCCATTAGCATGATCAAAATTGAAATAAAATGCATAGAATATAAGATACAATAAAAATATATATGTTGGGAAAGGAATAAGTGTTTCATTAACAAGTCAAAATAATATAATATATCGTCAACACAAGAGCACTCCTCCTCAACTTGCAATCCTGGTCTCCTCCTAAATCAGGGATAGTCTCTAGACATACAACAATATAGAAAATCTCTTTGATTAATTCTGACTAACTCTTCTCCTTTTAACATGATCAAATTATATAGGCATTTTTCACTCTCCGGGAGGATGTATTGCAATGTCTAGGGGCTCGAGAAGTTAGGAAGCTTACATAATATTTGACCCATAGCCAACTCATGGACAAGTAGGTTGAGTTTACCTCCTCAGAGATGACAAAATATAGAAGTTTCAACAAAGACACAACCAGTAAAAGGTGAACCCGTGTCCAAAGACCCAAGATGTACATTGTATGAGAGAGTTTGGACGTAGTATGTCATTGTTTTGGTAGTATCTCTATTGATAAAGAGACAAAACCAAGAGGAAAAACTATGCATCAAGGTCAACAAGTCAAAATTATTTCTTAATAACTCAATATTGGTAAAGTAGGCTATAAAAAATCATGCTCAACATGGTCAAACATATTAAGTCATAGTCAACCATGGTAAACCTTTTTCAGCAATGGAAAACTTCAATCCACCTGTTTCAATGACGGTCAACCATCATCAATGATATATATAAATTAAAAATAAAAGGTAAAATAACTCTTGATTTTTGTATCTAAACAAAATTAATTAAGATTTTAATATTTTTTTAATATTTAAAATATAATTTACACTAAATTGAGATGAAGCCACTCTAACAAAATATTGTATTCCAATGAGCTAATTAAAAATAAGAAGTCACAAGTCTTTGATCCGCCCGAAAATAATATTTCTTGTTCCAAACCCACCAATTAGGCCTTCCATTTACAATAATTACAAGAATTCTTCCCCTAAGGAAAAATTTCAGACTAAGGCCAAATTCTAGGGCCTGACATTAGTATTTTTCATTATCCAATTCACAACTTTAAGTTGACCTAAAAATCAAGGCTTCAATTCACTATTGCACAAATTTTGCATTATACACTATGATACGGATTTATGCAGGCGTGCAACATAATACACATATAGCCATAGATACAGAGATGCTGTGGAAATAATGCTTCATTTTATTAATAAAAGAATGGCTGAAATATGACTTAAATAAGCTTACAAACATAATGGAAACAATATAGGGTGTTGGTAGCGTATCTTTGAGAAGATATGTGGTGTACGCAGGCCTCTGAACTATGATACATTGAGGCTCGAAGGCCTATTACAGACATAATGGAAATAGATGAGCTAGGGTACTGACAGTGTATACCTGAGAAGAGATGTGCTGGCTAAAAGCCCCTGAACTGTGTTACAATGAGGCTCAAAGACCTATTTATTGTTGAGAAACAATGTAAAACCTGAAACGTCCAAAAACCTAACCCTAGGAGATTAAACGCCAAAACTATAGGCCTCGTTTGGGTAAATTGGTGTTTCAACTTCTTGGGGACGTAACTTTGGCATTCGATCTCCGTTTGACACACTCAATAGCTCGTTAGAAAGATATTTATGAGGAATACAAATTTTGGTGTGAGCAACATCAGTCAATGCTCACTAGTCCATGCACCGATGTTGCTCCCGTTTTTCCCAAAAAACATCGTCTAGGGCCTTAAAACGGCTCCAGAAGTTCAAGACCCGAAAAAACTGCTAAAAATAGTAACTTTTGCTGAAACTTAAAAACGGAAAGAACTGATGGCGGGGGTTCAAATGGAATAGATGGGTGGCCACCAATATCCACCTAAATAATTAATGCCTCGAAACGGCTCCAGGAATACATGACCCGAAAACCTGCTAAAAATAGTAAGCTGTTGAAAGTAAAAAGCTGCAAGAATTGATGTTGCGGATCCAAATGGAATAGGTGGGTGGCCACCGATATCCGCCTGGATCACACTATGTCAAGTGATTTAGTTTTTCAAAATAATTTAATTGCAAATCTGTTATTCCTTAGGTGTATTTTACACTTTTAAAAGCAATTGCTTGTACTAGTTTGTACTCATAAATATAAATGGCCTCTTCATTGGTCTATGTGTTTATTTAGCAGCATTCCCAATTCGTCGCTAACTATTAAGAAGCACCTACTTTTTCAAAATTTGGAACCATATCTCATTTCAAATTTTGCATCTTCTATTCGATATTAGAAACTCTAGTGGCACAATTTCTAGTACTAGTTTGTAGTCATAAATATAAATAGCCTCTTCATTCGTCTATGCGTTTATTTAGGGGCATTCCCAATTCATCGCTAACTAGTAACTAATAGGAAGCACCTGCTTTTTCAAATTTTGGAACCATATGTGGTTTAAAATTTTGTATTTTTGTTCGATATTTGAAACTTGAAGGTAACTCTCCATTATTTTCCAGCTCGAAGAGACAAAATCTACCGTAACATGATGTTGGAATAATTGATACAGTCGTTGCTGTTGAGCTTCAAAGATGTTCTTCTGTTCCACCACATTCCACTTCATTTCCTTTGTCCATTATTAATTTCAGGCTTAAATGATCAATAATATTAGTTAAAATTGCTTTGAGATTGTATATAATGTCTAACTTGCTATGTTTTCATGATTTCATTGTTGTAGTACTTTTTGACTACACCTCGCTACAGAATGCAGACATTCTGTAGCTAGTTGTCGATTCTGCAGCTGTCTTCATGTCTACGCAGGTTCCAGGTGTCATCTCAGGGAAAAACACATATGGTCTTATTCCACATCATTCCCTCATCATTTTTTTCTCTCCATGAAGTTTGAACAGAATTCTATAGGTGGTTATGCACGTGGGAACTCAAACTAGGAGATAGACTCCTAATAGGACAAGGACAGTCCAGATGTCCTTAATCATATTACGAGACCACTATCAGAGTTCTAGTTTGATTCTAATTTGGAAAGATAATTATCCCTATGTTATCTCAAAGACATTTATGTAATTCTGATATAAATATGGCTCTAGAAACCGAGGGACAAGGTTAGATTTTGTTTTGTTGCTAGATTTTGGAAGGCCGTAAATACTATGTTTTGAAGAATTTCTCGTTTAATGAAAGAGACGTCATTTTATTGCACGAGCTGAGTCAATATTGAGTAGATTTGCGTGCTACTCTAGTGGTAGAGGGCCCCTGCTACCTAAGGAGCTTTGTTAATATAATTTAGATAAGCAATTTAGCCTTGTTTCATTCCTAGTTTAATTGACTTTCTGAACTTTGCGTTTTATATTCATTTGCATTGGATGCTACAATTTAGGCTTGTTCTTACGTATTCCAAAATAATACTAATTTCGAATGAGGTGTGACTATAGTATTTTAGGAGTTATTTTTACGTTCTTGTGCTCAATTACATCAGTTGTTACAGCTAGTCATGATCTTATAAACTCTTCCAAAATATCACTAACTTCGGATAAGACATAGCTGTGGTGTTTTAGAGCTTTGTTTTGTTTTGTTGAATTTTATGCTTTCATGTTCATTCACATAGCATGTTGCAGCCAGTCCTATTCTACAAACTATTCCAAAATACCACTAATTCCGAATGAGACAGAGCTGAAACATTTTAGTGGTTAGTTGCATCTTTAGTCTAGTTGTAGTACTCCGGAGGTAGATGTCATTTTAGTTTAATTCTGTCACTATATTTCAAGTTTGATAATGGCACTCTAGTTCAGTTTTGATTCACTGCATTTCAAGTTAGATTAGTGGCATTCTAGTTCAACGTTGTTCACTGTATTGCAAGTTAGGTTAATGGTACTATAGTTTAGTTGTGGTTACCGTGTTTCAAGTTTGATCAATTGCATTCTCAGTGTTATCCATTGTTCTTTAAGTAGTATTAAATGTTAACATTAGATTCCACGACCTTCATTATCTACAAAAATTCTTTTGTTCTAACTTCATATTAATACATCATCATCTGGACAGAAGCTAGTAATATCAGTTTAAGGCCTTGATTATTCTGCAATCCTTTGTGAAGTCCTTTCTTTCCAAAAACTATTTTAGAAAATCTCTAACTTTTGGATGAGGTATACTAGTGACAAGCTGAGCTGCAGAATGGCGTAATCTTAGCATTACAAGTTAATTTAGAGTAGAAATCTTATTGTGCTACAAATAATCTCTTTTCAATTGTGTTCCAATAAACCTCTAGCCATGGATGAGATTCTTTGTAATATTGTAAGATGATTGTGTCCTTAGGAGAACCTCATTTGTATTAAACTTATTCTTTTCTCAAACTATTCTAATATATTCCTAATGAATGAATTGGATGAGTTCATGCTATGAGTTATTGAGTTCATGTTGTGATTTTTTTCCTTACTAGGAGTCATTATCAAGCTTTTCATTTTCTGTTCTTTAGTGTCATACACAGTTTAGAGTAGGTTTTGCTTTGTTTTAGTGTAACCATCCACTTCTCTTTACCAACACTTAGTTCTTTTCCTTCTTGACATAAAACCATAAAACCAAAAACATCATAAAAACACTAAACACAACGTAGTGAGAAACAAATACCTAGGCACATATAGTGCACCACACTTCAGCAGTTTACTAGCCCTGGTTGACAATTAATGAACTCAATTTAGGAACACTAAGTTGAGCACAACATTTTGGCGCCGTTGCCGGGGAAGTGTAACTAGGTAGCCTTGTTTCTTAACTCCCAAAAAAAATGATATGCGTAGAGAAAGAGACTCAAGGGGTAGATTCATAAGAAGCAGAAGTCTGATTCCTAGAACACCACTTGTTTCACCTAGACCAAGAGCCAATACACCTCCAACTCAAACCCACATTCCATCCTTTACTGATCCTAGACTTTTAGAAGACTTAAGATCATATATTCCATTAGAAAAACCTTCCACTTCATCCACTGAACCTGTCTTAGAAGAAGATTCAAGGACCCCTGCTAGAGACACAAACTTTTTCACTTCCAGAGAGGAATCAACTATGGCAGAAGAAGGGGGAGGAGGAGTTTTTAATGGAGAACACACACTATTTGGAGGGGGTAGAGGTAGAGGTAGAGGAGAAGGGGGTAGAGGAAGAGGTAGAAGAGAAATGGGAAGCTCTTTTGGGTTTCCTATAGTAGATGAAGAAACCAATGCCACTATGAAAAACATTTCACCCTCTGTCCTTCCAAAATTTTATGGACTTAAAACTGAAGATCCTGAAACCTTCCTATTTGAATTTGAAGTCCTATGTAGAACTTATGACTACTTACAAGATGCTCAAAAACTTAAACTATTTCCTTCAACATTGAAAGGAGCAGCATTGAAGTGGTTTATGAGTTTGATGAATAGTTCTATTAGGACATGGGAAGACATGAAACAAGCATTTCTAGAGAGGTATTTGGATTATTGTATGCCAGTCAATCATAAGGAGGAATTTTTTAAGATGCTACAAAAATAAGATGAAAACTTGGAAGATTTTTTGGAGTGATTTCATTACAACATCAAAAGAGAAAAAATGGAAAACCTAGACCAAGACAACTTAAAAGCTCTCTTGTTGAAAACAATTAAGGATTAATTGTTAGATATCCTTAACATGATGGGAAAAGGGGATATATCTCAGCTCACATTACCTGAAATATCTTAGTTATGTATTAACCTTTCAAGAGGGAAGTCCAAAACTGTAAAAGGTCCAAGAGACCCTGCTCTTGCAAGGGCAAGTAAATCTGCTTCCGGGACAGTGAGTAAGGCAGAGATAGGGCATATGCTTGATGAATTCAAATCTGACATCTTAGGGAGTCTTAGTGAACAAATAGACACCCTTAAGTTACAAAACAAGCAAAAAGATGAATCTGATGCATTAGCAATCTTTTGTCCAAAATGTAGAAAGAAAAATGCCTTGAGAGAGTGCCCTTTGGATGCCAAAGTTGTGGAGACTTGTGTAATTTGTTCAGAAAAACATGAGACCAAGAGTTGTCCTTCACTTCCTGGTCTTAAAGCTGTCTTTCAAGAAGATACTCCTACAAGTTCCGTGTATCTCTCAATTATTCCCCATAGAAGGCCTGAAAAGACCTAAAATCATTAAAGATTTCATGATCAGCCATAATCAACTCTACCACAAAATTGAAGAAGAAGAATCCTATCTCAATTTCAAAATCAATCTCAAACCTGGGCTCAAGGAGCACAAAATCCCTATGGAAGATACTCTCAGTATTACCAATATCCACCATCCTATCCACTATATCCACATTTCCCTCCTCAAAAAAATTCTCAACAAAATCCTCAAAATCCACAACATCAAAGTCAACCACTTCCATTACCATTTCCTCAGAAAACAAATCAGTTGCCCGCCCAACCCATACCAAACCCCAACAATAAAAATCCTCAGAAAACCTACATGATAGAAGGACAACAGTTTCCAACCTATTTGATTGCTCATCTAGACCTTAGTGATGTTCAACTTAGGTCTGGAAGAATACTTGAAAAGAGGAAACCTTCTGTGATAATACAAGAACAAGACAACTCTGAGGAATATTCTCTATGGGCAAATAAAAGTCTTGAAGAAGACACATATTTTCAGGACTCAAACATTGAAAAAAAAAAAAAAGAACCAATAATTTCAACTCCTATATTTGAGCAGCCATCAACATCCACTTCTACACTTCCCTTTCCAGAAAGATTACAAATTGATAGGGGTGTAGAAAAACAAATTATGGTGCCTAATTATGATTTCTGCATGAGCCGAGAAATTTTTGTATTTAAGATCCCATTATTTGTGCTTACTGCTGAAATTCCAATTTTAGCCAAAATAATAAAGGAGTTGAGCATGAAGAAAACAAGAAAAAGAATAAGAGAGACAAAGAAAATTCAACTGGCAGGAAAAATAGCAGACATTATGATGGGTAAGATTGCTATTCCAAAGTATCTAGACCCAGGAAATCCATTTGTTAAAATTCACATCAATGGAATTGAGATCCAAAACACACTCATTGATTTAGGAGCAGCAATCAATATCATGAGTAGACAAATCATGGATAAACTGAAACTTCCTAATCTTCTTTTTACACCCACATTATTACAATTAGCAGACAGATCTGTCATCAAACCTGATGGGGTAATAGAAGACATTCGAGTGTCCCTAGATTCTTGGGAATATCCTGTGGATTTTATGATCCTAACTCCTAAGAATAATCTAGGGGGGGCATCCTATTATATTGTGGTGACTAAGTTAGTCGTTAAATGATGCTTTCATTAGTTGTGTATTCAAAGGATATATCTCCATGGTAGTTCAACTCAAGAAATTTACCTTGTATCCTCCAGAAGAAAGAAGACAATAATGCATTTAGATGATACTCAATGGATAGAGGATGAAGAAGACTTACAACCTCTCTTCGCAATTTCAGAAATTAGTGAAGATAGTCAAATTCTGAATACTTTAGAAAACTTTGAATCCTCTTTGGAATACAAACATGAACCATTTCAAGAAGAATCCAACATTGAGTTTTATCATCAAGACAGATGTCTCTTCATTCTATGGATAAATTTGGCAGCTCTACAAGTGAGATATTTCCAGGCAAAACTTTAAACATAAACAAGAACCTAGAAAAATCTCAACAAGAAGAGCTAGTCAAGATCTTACAAAGACATTCTTCTGCATATGCATGGGAGTACACTGATATGAAAGGGATAAGCCCTAATACTTGCACTCATCACATCTACATAGAGGAAAATTGTAAACCAATCAGACAACCTCAAAGACGGATGAATCCAAATATTAGGGAAATTGTTAAAGAAGAATTGCAGAAATTGTTAAATGTCAACTTTATCTATCCCATTTCAGATAGTCAGTGGGTTTCTCCTTTGGTAATTGTGCCAAATAAAAATGGTAAATGGAGGGTATGTATTGACTACCGAGAATTAAACAAAGCTACTCTTAAAGATCATTTTCCCTACCTTTCATAGATCAGGTGTTAGATACATTAGCTGGAAAAAGGTACTTCTCATTTTTAGATGGGTTTAGTGGTTATAATCAAATTCAAGTAGCACTTGAAGATCAATACAAAACCACATTTACCTGTCCTTGGGGTACCTATGCTTACCGAGTATTTCCATTTGGACTATGCAATGCACCCGCAACATTTCAAAGGGCAGTACTAGGAATTTTTTCAGATCTAATACATGATTGTGTAGAGGTATATATTGATGATTTCACAGTTTATGGAAACACATTTGAAGAAGCCTTAGCAAACTTGGAAAAAGTCTTAAAGAGATGTAAAGAAGCAAATCTTTCACTAAGTCATGAAAAGTGTTTTATGATGTTTACTGAAGGAATTGTTTTGGGTCATCACATTTCAGGGGATGGGATTAGAGTTAATGAGTCAAAAGTTGAAGTCATCTTTAACTTATCTATTCCAAGTTTCCAAAAAGATGTTAGGAGTTTTCTTGGATTTACAGGATATTATCGAAGGTTTATTGAAAACTTCACCAAGATAGAATCTCCACTTTTCAAATTACTTACCAAAGACTGTGAATTCAAGTGGAATCCCGATTGCCAGTTAGCCTTTGAGACCCTGAAAACAAAAATCTCTAAAGCACCTATTTTAAGGGGACCTAACTGGAAGCTACCTTTTCATATTTCAACAGATGCCTCAGATACAGCTCTAGGAGCAGTATTGGGACAAAAAGACCTGATTCCTTATGCCATCTACTATACCAATAAAAATTTGACTCCTTCAGAGTTAAACTATACTGTAACTGAAAAAGAGTTTTTAGCTGTTGTTCATGCCATAAACAAATTCAGACACTATATAACAGGCTATGAAACTTTTGTTCACACAGATCATTCTGCAATTAGATATCTAATGAATAAATCAATTACTAATGGCAGAGTCATAAAATGGTTATTGATTTTACAAGAATTCAACATTACTATTCTAGATAGGCCTGGAAAACAAAACACAGTAGCTAATTTCCTATCTAGACTCCAAAACATTAAAGATGACACTCCAGTTGAAGATCAATTTCCCGATGAATATCTTTTTGCAATTTCTACCCAAACTCCTTGGTTTGCTGACATTGCTAATTATTTAGTTTCAGGGAAATTTCCTTCAATAATGAATGCAAGAGACAAAAGAAAAATCATTTATGATAGTGCAAAATATTCATGGGTTGCTAATGAGTTGTACAAGACAGGTCCAGATTTTATCATTCGGAGATGTGTTCGGGAAGATGAGGTACCTGAGATTCTCAAAGCATGTCATGATGAACCTTGTGGCGGACACTTTGCTGATAAGAGGACAACTTATAAGGTCCTTGATTTAGGATATTATTGGCCATCCCTTTTTAAAGATGCTAAAGAGTATGTCAAAAGGTGTGACAGTTGCCAAAGGGTAGGGAAACCTTCTCCTTCAGGTGAGATGCCATTGCAGCCTCAGGTACACATTGAACCTTTTGAAAAATGGGCTTTAGATTTTGTAGGAGCTATTAGTCCTCCATCAAGACAAAATAAATATATATTAGTTTGTACTGATTATGTTACCAAATGGGTAGAGGCCAAGTCGTTACTTTCTGCTACTGAAGCATCTGTAGTTAATTTTATTTTTGAGGATATTTTTACTCGTTTTGGTGTCCCAAGGGAAATTGTTACAGATCAAGGAGCTCAATTTACATCAAGACTAGTGGAACAAATGATGGAGAGGTACAAAATCAGGCATAGAAAATCTACTCCTTATCATCCACAAGAAAATGGTCAAGTGAAATCTACTAATAAGGTCATTGAAGGAATCCTAACAAGATCGGCCATTTGGAAAGAAGAAGAAAAAAGAAGAGATGGGTAGATAGGCTTCCTGAAGCCTTGTGGGCCTATAGAACTACATGGAGAAACACAACAGGCCATACTCCTTATGAACTTGTTTATGGAAAGCAAGTTTTGTTTCCCATAGAGTTCCAGATTCAAACTTTCAAAACGGCAGTTCAGCTAGGACTTGATCTATCAGAGGCACAAAAGCACAGATTGGAGCAGATTAATGAAATGGATGAGATCAAACAAGATGCAGTTCAAAAAACAAGTATAGTCCAACATCAAAGGACTAGATGGCATGATAACTACATCAAAGAAAATAAGTTCAAAGAAGGTGACTGGGCTCTCTTGTTTGATTCAAAGTTCAAAGATTTTCAAGGTAAATTCCAATCACATTGGCTTGGACCATATGAAACTGTGAAATTTTTTGACAATGGAGCAATAAAAATCAGGACAATAGATGAAGAAGAGGTCACTTTTCTTGTGAATGGTCATAGATTGAAGCTTTATCACAAACCACTCTCAAGAGAAGAATTTGTCAAGAGATTCCAGGAAAACAGTGATGTGAAGTTAATGAAGAAGAATTTTTCTTCTTCATCAACTTAATTAAATTTTCTGAAGTCCGATGATTGAAAAAAAAGAAAGTATAAACATGAAAACCAGTCATTGATTGGCATGGTTATACAGAAAAGGTGGAGTGAAAATCAGAATCTTTTTGACACTCTAGCTTTTCAAATCTGTTCTTTCTGCAAGTAGTTATTACAAAATCATAAGTGCAGATCCATTTCACTTATGATCCATCTCACTCCATTCATCCATACTCCATTTCATTCATTCATCCACACTTCATTCATTTCACTCCATGGTCCACCTCATTTCCATCCTAGATTTTTAATTTTGATGTTTTTCTGCAATTGAATAATATACATCATGAATTGCAGGGTACTTTTCATACTCCACTACACTTCATAAGTTGTGATCCATTTCACTCCATTATTCACTTCATTCATATTCTATTACACCATATTTCATTATCCATTTTCACTCATTCCATACAACATTCCATTCATGCTCCAAACCATTCCATTTCATGTTTCAAGTCTTCTACAGGTACATTCTGCAATCAGTCAGACATTTTGTAGCTAATTAGGCATTATGCAGCCATACAGACATTCTGTAGCTAGAGATCCTGAAGGCACTGTCCAGTAATTACTTGTGTTGTGGATGATTTTGTCACCCCCCTAGAGACAGTCTAGAGTTGCCATAGACCAGTGCCTAGGACATCTTAATATAGCAAGGAGCCCTTTATAGTTTGGGTTGTCAGTCCAAGAACTCACTTACTATCTCTTTTTTGAACAAGGAAATTAGTTTTGAATGGGACCAATCTCTCTCAGAAGCTGGTACAAAGATAAGAACAGTGTACGGACATCATGTAAAACTCCCATACAAAGGCATCAGACAGTTAAGAGACCGCTTACTGTAAAGAGGGCCAGTTCAGATAATATATCACAGAAATCAAATATCAGGAAGTGAGTGCAGTGAGAAAACATAAAGAAGATATTAGCTGACATGAGATTGATACCCAGATACACAACAGAACCATATAAGGGCATACCAATTTATGAATCCTTATACGACAATGGCGTTTTAAAAGCACCCCCCTCAAGCAACTAATATAGCAGAAAATATGGATGAAGTGAGCATGAAACAGTATACCATGACTAGGCCTATTTAAAGCGCTTAACTAATTCCAGAAAGGGCATCACCAAGGATGAATCCTTACTGCAAACTAGTGAGCCACTCGCATTCTAGAACATGATACAAGAAGATAAGTAGCATGAAAAGAGATATTGTATTAACACATAAGAGAAATTACATACTGTGAGATACCAGAGACCGGAATCCTAATTAAAGTTATAACCCCTCCTCACTGAGACCCTACAGGCTCTGAACCTTCATACAGAAATATTACAAAATGTATACAAAAGCCTTTTCGTTGCACAGTTTGTTGATAGAAATCTGGAACCCCTACCATGTCTTCTTTCTGAGCTTTTATAGAGAAGATAGAAAATTCTAGAGGAGGAGGTAGATGAAAAACATTTAATGACTTATTTTGAATCAAATGGTGGAAAGAATTCGTGCCCACACTATGAATGACTAACTATAAATAAATATACTTTATAAATCATCTCCTGAAATAAATTCAGAGGAGAAAAATATCTTTAAAAACATGACACAAAATAATAAAATATATACATCGTTCTGCCTCTGCTGGAAGTAGGATCTGCTGCCGTAAGAACCTTGAGATAATCTGCAACTCTGTACTGTACTCTCGGTCCTTAGCTCTGGATTTGAATCCTGGATCTTTAATGCGGGGTGAATTTCTCTGGAGGGTTCTGTAGGTCCATATTTGTCTTCTTTAATGGAAGTCATTTCTTACACCTACCCTCGGCTTCTTCTTTAAATTTCACCAGCAAAATGTGTCCTTTTATGGGCTTTAAACCTTTGCAACAATGACAGTGAATTAAAATGCCCTCCCGTCATCTTGAAACCTGCAAAACCCACAAAATATTAGAGAAAACTGACACAGGTGGAGGCGGGGACGATGGATACACGGTCGACCGGGAGAAATACACAGGGTGGCAGAAGAAAAACAGTGGAGGTTTTGACGAATAGATGAAATGCTGACTTTCTACATAACGCAGTCTGGACGTGAGGAAGGAATGACGACAAATACGAATAAAAACATATAAACACACACACACACACACACACACACAGATATATATATATATATATATTGGCACGGAGGAATCTTACGGATGTAGAAGACCAAAACACGTGGATGTACGAGGGATAGGTGGATAGGTGATGTAGCGGAGTTAACAGGTGGGAGGACTGAACTCTGGACCGTCAGATTACAAACGCAGATCAATGGTTAGAAAAGGACGGGAGAAACATGATGGTAGGCCACAGGACACGACGGAGACAAAATAACGGGCGAGCAACTCCAGAGAAAAACCACCGTCAGATCAGGATCAGTAGATCCAACGGCTCAAACGAATTCCGCTGCCCGGCGATTGTACTGGCTTTAACGCGCGGGGAAAGTGGTTTTAGGGCCCGTACCAAGGACACGCGGCGCTTGTCTAGTGGAATCGCTGGCCCGATGGATAATACCGCCAGCCTGGGGTAAGCAGTGCGGGGGTTTACAGCCGGTTTCCTATGCGCGGGGCCCTCCATACGAAATGATCACCACTCCGTTGATTTGAACTTCGATCGGACGACCACCATTGCGCCTGATCATTTAAAACAATAGGCCCTTTTTCGTTTTGGCTTATGTTTTTCAAATTCAGGTGATATGGAAGCCAAAGCGGGAGGGAGTCAAACTATTAGGGGCTCGGCCCGATACATTTAAATTTTGGTTTTTAACCATTATAAAGCAGATTTTCGGGTGGAGATAGTAATATCAAAATGGAGCATGAGGTTTTAGGCCACGGCGGAAATTTAAAATGGATTCGAATGAGGTAGCAGGCCCAAAATTCACAGGCAGGGCTAAATATTGTACAACATCGGCTCCATCTGGGGACGGCATGGTCGTCCTCGGGCATGCCAAGAACACGCAGACCTCAGACCCTCATGTATGTGAATTTTATCCTATAATCCCTTTGCATTTTCTTCAAGACTCGTTTGCTTATTTACATTATTCAAAGAATGATGAAGCAAAAAGAAAGCTAATGTACAATATAATACACCAGGCTGTCTTGGCCTCCCGGGTCCCATACTCTACTTTGCTAGTGTCCATTAGTTGCATTATTCTTCAGTTGTACCCCTCCATGTTTCCCTATTTTATTCTGCAATTTTCCTCCAGCTATGCTTTCACATTCTGTTCTTGTTTTTCCATTGCCTAATTTTCTTTGCTTTCTTGCTGGTATCTGCTGTTTCTGACGCACCTTCGTCATCAGTCTTCTGATGCTGTCGATTCCTATGCCCAGCCTTTCTTTTATCTGGAACTGACTTTGCTCACTGCTGTCTTCATACCGGGCAGCTTTGATTTTTTCATTTTCCACTGCATCTTCAATATGGCTCTTGAGAGCTTGATCACTTTCTTCTTGTATTTTGAAAGGCAGTGGTATATCTTTTTTTTTTTCCACAATAGCAGCTTTGAAAATTTTTGTCTCTGCTGGCAAAATACTGCTAGAAAAGACCCTTGATCCTTCTTCAAATGTTTGCAAAAAATGAGCATAAGGATCATGAAAAAATACTTGGTCGTGTATATTAGGCAGGCATGCTTCAACCAGGATTTCTTTTCCTTCCACTGGATTAAGAACAAGACTCTCTTGAGAAAGAGAGTCTCCCTCATTTTCTTCATTTTCCGAACTGGAGGACTCATCATATATGGCGGTTGAGTCCTCATAGGGCTCGGATATGCTCTGCTCTGACATGTTGAGCTCCGTGAAAAGATCTAAGTATTCTTGAGCAGGGGCTTGTACCTTTGCTTCCTCTTTTTCAAGAGTAGGCTCATTATTTTCATCTTGCTCAAGGACTTCTTCTTTTCTCTCCTCCTCTTCTTCTAAAAGGAAAGACTGCTGATCGTTGATCACATGACACTCATCACTGATGCTTTCATAACTTTGTCCATCAGTGTCATAGATAGGTCGGATGGGTTCACTGCTTCTCTGGAGACAATCATCATCAAATAAATCATAATTAGGAAAGTCACAATCATAAGCAATGTCACCAATCAAACTTGTCGGTTTCTCAACAGGTCTTTCTTCGTCTTGATTCTCAGAGGATCTTTCTGGATCCGAATTATAAAACTCAATGGACGAGTGAGCAAGGGAATCTGTTCTGTAAAAGACTTCTGAGGTGAACTGCTGATTTAATTTCTGATCAACCTCATCTTCTGTCAAAGGGGATGATTGCTTTGTGTTCCTTTGTGCAGAAGAGAAGCAGCTCTCCTTTTCTTGTACTAGCTGATTGGGAGACGGGATGTTATCTTGAGCCTCTTCTTTTACATCAGATTCTGCCTCTTCTATGTGGTCTCTTGCTTCTTCAAGGCAGCGTTTCCTATTAAATTTTGCTATTAGGTCGTGATATTCTCTGACCAGCATAATACAAGATATAGGCAAGAATTCAGGCAATTCCTGATTTCTTTCCTCTTCGTCTTCCACGGGCTTTAAAACATCATACATGCCTTGCTCATTATCCACGTCTTGATTTTTCTCTTGTTCTGGAAGAGGCATGGGCCATTCTAAATAATTATCATCCTCATTCATATTAGCGCTATACCTCTCCTGCACTTTACCAAACCTTTTTATTAATTCATTTAATTGATAATACAAAGCCTCTAGCTTTGTATCCCTATCCATGCTTGGATCCATGCTTCTGCAAAGATGATCACTAGATCTTCTCAACCAGTTCAGAGTCCTCTGCCAGTGGGGTCTTTTAATTATTCAGGAAATGTGGAGTCGCCAGGTGGATGGTTTAAGATCTTTACTGTCCACCACAGTGATTTGCCAAATCAAAGCTATTGTTTCTTCCCCAGCAGAGTCGGGACTGCAAATAGATTTATCAAATAAACAACAGTGGAGTCGGGATTTTCTACTAAGATTTCTTGAGAAGAAGAAGATGGATAATCTTCTACAGGATATTCAGGGATTTTGCTACAAACTGACTTCTTCTCTTTCCAAACTCTTTTATGAATAATATTCTCTGGGTCAGACACGTAAGGTGTTTTCATCTGAGATGTATCTGACCTCAAATGTGGCTTACGAGGAGCCGGGACTACCAATAAAATTTATCAAATAAAGACCAGTGGAGTCGCCAAGGTGAGAGATATGCAACTCTTCAAATCTCTGTGCTCACCTGATTAGAGAGTGAAAACAATTTGTCGAGACCCAGGGAAACTGATATTCTTGAATTCGTTCCCCGGCAACGGCGCCAGAAAGATGTTGTGGATGATTTTGTCACCCCCCTAGAGACAGTCTAGAGTTGCCATAGACCAGTGCCTAGGACATCTTAATATAGCAAGGAGCCCTTTTAGTTTGGGTTGTCAGTCCAAGAACTCGCTTACTATCTCTTGTTCTAAACAAAGAAATTAGTTTTGAATGGGACCAATCTCTCTCAAAAGCTGACACAAAGATAAGAATAATGTAGGAACATCATGTAAAACTTCAGCATGAAAGCATCAGACAGTTAAGAGACCGCTTACTATAAAGAGGGCCGATTCAAATAATATATCACAGAAATCAGATATCAGGAAGTGAGTGCAGTGAGGAAACATAAGAAGATATTAGATGGCATGAGACTGATACCCAGATACACAACAGAACCATATAAGGGCGCACCAATTTACGAATCCTTATATGACAATGGCGTTTTAAAAGCACCCTCCTCAAGCAACTAATATAGCAGAAAATATGGAAAGAGTGAACATGGAACATTATACCATGACTAGGCCTATTTAAAGCGCTTGACTAATTCCAGAAAGGGCATCAACAAGGATGAATCCTTACTGCAAACTAGTGAGCCACTCGCATTCTAGAACATGATACAAGAAGATAAATAGCATGAAAAGAGATATTGTATTAACACATAAGAGAAATTACATACTGTGAGATACCAGAGACCAGAATCCTCATTACAGTTATAACCCCTCCTCACTGAGACCCTACGGGCTCTGAACCTTCATACATAAATATTACAAAATGTATACAAAAGCCTTTTCGCTGCACAGTTTGCTGATAGAAATCTGGAACCCCTACCATGTCTTCTTTCTGAGCTTTTATAGAGAAGATAGAAAATTCTAGAGGAGGAGGTAGATGAAAAACATTTAATGACTTATTTTGAATCAAATGGCGGAAAGTATTCGCGCCCACACTATGAATGACTAACTATAAATAAATATAATTTATAAATCATCTCCTGAAATAAATGCTGAGGAGAAAAATCTCCTTATAAACATGACACAAAATAATAAAATATATACATCGTTCTGCCTCTGCTGGAAGTAGGATCTGCTGCCGTAAGAACCTTGAGATAATCTGCAACTCTGTACTATACTCTCGGTCCTTAGCTCTGGATTTGAATCCTGGATCTTTAATGCGGGGCGAATTTCTCTGGAGGGTTCTGTAGGTCCATATTTTGTCTTCTTTAATGGCAGTCATTTCTTACACCTACCCTCGGCTTCTTCTTTAAATTTCACCAGCAAAATGTGTCCTTTTATGGGCTTTAAACCTTTGCAACAACGGCAGTGAATTAAAATGCCCTCCCGTCATCTTGAAACCTGCAAAACCCACAAAATATTAGAGAAAACTGACACAAGTGGAGGTGGGGACGATGGATACACGGTCGACCGGGAGAAATACACTGGGTGGCGAAAGAAAAACAGTGGAGGTTTTGACGAATAGACGAAATGCTGACTTTCTACATAACACAGTCTGGACGTGAGGAAGGAATGACGACAAATACGAATAAAAACATATAAACACACACACACACACACACACACACACACACACACACACACACACACACACACACATATATATATATATATATATATATTGGCGCGGAGGAATCTTACGGATGTACAAGACCAAAACACGTGGATGTACGAGGGACAGGTGGATAGGTGATGTGGCGGAGTTAACAGGTGGGAGGACTGAACTCTGGACCATCGGATTACAAACACAGATCAATGGTTAGAAAAGGACGGGAGAGACATGATGGTAGGCCACAGGACATGGCGGAGACGAAATAACGGGCGAGCAACTCCAGAGAAAAACCGTCGTCAGATCGGGATCAGTAGATCCAACGGCTCAAACGAATTCCGCTGCCCGGTGATTGTACCGGCTTTAACGCGTGGGGAAAGTGGTTTTAGGGCCCGTACCAAGGACACGCGGCGCCTGTCTAGTGGAATCGCTGGCCCGATGGATAATACCGCCAGCTTGGGGTAAGCGGTGCGGGGGTTTACCGCCGGTTTCCTACGCGCGGGGCCCTCCATACGAAATGATCACCGCTCCATTGATTTGAACTTCGATCGGACAACCACCATTGCGCCCAATCATTTAAAACAATAGGCCCTTTTTCGTTTTGGCTTATGGTTTTCAGATTCGGGTGATATGGAAGCTAAAGCGGGAGGGAGTCAAACTATTAGGGGCTCGGCCCGATACATTTAAATTTGGGTTTTTAACCATAATAAAGCAGATTTTCAGGCGGAGATAGTAATATCAAACTGGAGCATGAGGTTTTAGGCCACGGCGGAAATTTAAAATGGATTCGAATGAGGCAGCAGTCCCAAAATTCACAGGTAGAGGTAAATATTGTACAACAACTTGATCTGCAACAAAATGATCCTGCATATCCATGACAACAAGCAAAATCAAGGATTAATGATTTTCAGGGGAGAACAAAGCATATGAAGATCACAAAAATTAGAGGAAAGGCATAGGTAAAAGTTATGAAATTATTATAATGACAGATCATGAAAAAATTTAGTATAGTTAAGTTATGTATAATTCAAAAAGTTGTTTTAATTAATTGTGTTGATCATGCCTAACAAACCTCTCATAAAAACTTTGGATAAAATCCCTTCTATTCTGCCATTCCAAATCCCATATCTGATCATCATTTAAAAACTTAACGATTAAAGTACTAAGGTGATTGGATTAATCACGTCACTAGGCGAAAGAATTTAATGATGATTTTGAATTTCCTACGAAATATCTCCGCGTTATTTTCTTCCAATATATTTACCAACTCATTAATTCGTTTACATCACCCTCACCTCATTATACTCATTCCGTAACCACTCCATATCATTATTTCCCGTAGCCAACTCTTAACCATTTCGGTCTGTAAAACAGAGGAAGCATCTGTGGGGCAAAAACATCTCTTTAACAGTCATTTTCACCGTGAGCAGAGGAGCAGTAATTTGAAGGTTGGAAAGAAAAACTATGGGTCTCATAGTGAGGACTGAACCGGTTGGAACCAAGTACTTGGAGGGATATCCACAAATCAGAGAAATGTTACAACAAGCAGGTTGGTTGCAATTTTTGGAGAAATTTAGTGGTTTTCAAAAAGAGGTGACTAAAACATTTGCAAGGTCCTTCAATGGAGTCGAGGTAGAAATAGGAGACATAAAATTCACTGTTATAGAGGCTTTATTGTAGAAGCAACGGAATTACCCAGGCAGGGAGAAAGTTGGTTCAAAAATAGAGAATTTCATAACGAGACATGGAAGCAAATACTCAAGTCACCAAGTATGGATGTTTCCATTTTTAAAAAGGGTATCCCTAGTTCAACACTAAATAACAAATGAAGAAACATGTTGCTTATTTTGCAAAAAATTATCACTTGTGAAGGTAGATTTGGTACCTTCTATGTTTACCATATTCGGTTAATGATGCATTTCTTAGAAGAAGAAATCAACTTGCCATTTTTCTTGTTTCATAGTTTAAAGAAAATGGCCTCAAGTGTTCAAAAGAGAGTTCAATTTCTGGAAACAACCTTATACCACCATGGTTTAGTCAAAATCTTGATTGAACATCATTTGATAAAAATGGGAGATAATTGGGATGAGGTCTTAGTGAGAAATCACTTTGAAGAACCCAAGGAACCTCCACCTGAAGACAAATCTACAAAAAGAAGCAGAAGATGGAAAACCTCCAAAACTGAAACTAAAAATAGTAAAACAATACAAGAGGATAGTGAAGAAATTATTTCTGAGAAATTGGCCCAAATTAAGAAGCAACTTAAGAAAGAGAGGATAATAAGGAAATATGCCAGAGGGAAAGGAGAAGGGCCATCTCAACCAAGACAGAGCCACATACTTAGAGGGATACTAAAGAAAACAGAGGTTAGACAAACTGGAATTATAAACATTGAGGATGAAGAAACACCTGAGCATCAATATGAGGAGGATTTTGATGAAGAAGCTCCTGAAATAGACCCAGCACAACAAGAAATTTACAATTATGTTGAGACACTAGAGAAGAGAGCTTCAGAAAGTAGAGACAGAACTCCTAGTCCACCAAAATCTGCAATTGATATCCTAAGAAGAGATAAATATGAGTTAGAAGTATTCAATAGGCATATCAAGAATGAGAATGAAATTCTAAGGGAGCAAGTTAAGCTGAAAATTTATATGAATTCAACTCTATCTCTACAAATGAAAAAGTTGTACAAGGCTAGTGAAAAATTGAAAAAGAAAAATAAAAGGTTAACCAGGGCACTCACAAATTTGAGATTCAAGTTAGTCATAAGGAAGCCCAGAAGGCCATTAATTGCCAGGAAAATCAGAAGAAGAGGGTTGGATGTCCTTGCAGAGGTCTTAGAGCTCATGGAATAGTTGCATGAGGACATGCAAGAACCTAGCATTGGGGGTATGTTGAGCTTCAAAGATGTTCTTCTCTTCCACCACATTCCACTTCATTTCCTTTGTCCATTATTAATTTTAGGCTTAAATGATCAATAAGATAAGTTAAAATTGCTTTGAGATTGTATATAATGTCTAACTTTCTATGTTTTCATGATTTAGTTGTTGTAGTACTTTTTTACTACACCTAGCTACAGAATCCAGACATTCATTAGCTAGTTGCTGATTCTGCAGCTTTCTTCATGTCTACGCAGGTTCCAGGTGTCATCTCAGGGAAAAACACATATGGTCATATTCCACATCATTCCCTCATCATTTTTTACTCTCCACGAAGTTTGAACAAAATTATATAGGTGGTTATGCACGTGGGAACTCAAACTAGGAGATAGACTCCTAATAGGACAAGGACAATCCAGATGTCTTTAATCACATTACGAGACCACTATCAGAGATCTAGTTTGATTCTAATTTGGAAAGATAATTATCCCTATGTTATCTCAAAGACAGTTATGTAATTTTGATATAAATATGGCTCGGGAAACCGAGGGACAAGGTTAGATTTTGTTTTGTTGCTAGATTTTAGAAGGCCGTAAATACTCTATTTTGAAGAATTTCTCCTTTAATGAAAGAGACATCATTTTATTGCACGAGCTGAGTCAATCTTGAGTAGATTTGCGTGCTACTCTGATGTTAGAGGGCCCCTGCTACCTGAGGAGCTTTTTTGATATAATTTAGATAAGTAATTTAGCCTCGTTTCTATCCTAGTTTAATTGAATTTCTGAACTTTGTGCTTTATATTCATTTGCATCGGATGCTACAATTTAGGCTCATTCATATGTATTCCAAAATATCACTAATGTCGAATGAGGTGTGACTGTAGTATTTTAGGAGTTAGTTTTATGTTCTTGTGCTCAATTACATCAATTGTTACAGCTAGCCATGATCTTATAAACTCTTCCAAAATATCACTAACTTCGGATAAGACATAGCTGTGGTGTTTTAGAGATTTGTTGTGTTTTGTTGAATTTTATGCTTTCATGTTCATTCACATAGCATGTTGCAGCCAGTCCTGTTCTACAAACTATTCCAAAATACCACTAATTCCGAATGAGACAGAGCTGAAACATTTTAGTGGTTAGTTGCATCTTTAGTCTAGTTGTAGTACTCCAGAGGTAGATGTCATTTTAGTTTAATTCTGTCACTATATTTCAAGTTTGATAATGGAACTCTAGTTCAGTTTTGATTCACTTCATTTCAAGTTAGATTAGTGGCATTCTATTTCAACCTTGTTCACTGTATTGCAATTTAGGTTAATGGTACTGTAGTTTAGTTGTGGTTACTGTGTTTCAAGTTTGATCAATTGCATTCTCAGTGTTATCCATTGTTATTTAAGTAGTATTAACTATTAACATTAGATTCCATGGCCTTCATTATCTACAAAACTTCTTTTGTTCTAACTTCATATTAATACATCATCATCTGTACAGAAGCTAGTAATATCAGTTTAAGGCCTTGATTATTCTGCAATCCTTTGTGAAGTCCTTTCTTTCCAAAAACTATTTTAGAAAATCTCTAACTTTTGGATGAGGTATACTAGTGACAAGCTGAGCTGCAGAATGGCGTAATCTTAGCATTACAAGTTAATTTAGAGTAGAAATCTTATTGTGCTACAAATAATCTCTTTTCAATTGTGTTCCAATAAACCTCTAGCCATGGATGAGATTCTTTGTAATATTGTAAGATGATTGTGTCCTTAGGAGAACCTCATTTGTATTAAACTTTTTCTTTTCTCAAACTACTCCAACATATTCCTAATGAATGAATTGGATGAGTTCATGCTATGAGTTATTGAGTTCATGTTGTGATTTGTTTCCTTACTAGGAGTCATTATTTAGCTTTGCATTTTCTGTTCTTTAGTACCATGCACAATTTAGAATAGGTTTTGTTCTGTTTTTAGTGTGTCCAACCACTGTCCTTCATCAACATTTAGTGCTTTCCCTCTTGACATAAAACCATAAAACCAAAAACATCATAAAAACACTAAACACAACGTAGTGAGAAACAGATACCTAGGCACATACAGTGCACCACATTTCAGCAGTTTACTAGCCCTGGTTGAAAATTAATGACCTCAATTTAGGAGCACTAAGTTGAGCACAATAGTTGCAACACATGCTTAGAAAGCATAATTTGGACGTCAACCATAGAGATCACTTTCTTCTCTTTTCTTTTTAGTTTGGCCATCTCATGCTACATCATCGCTAATCGATAAGTGTAGAAAATGAGATAATCGATAAGTGTAGAAAACGACCAATGATTCCTTTAAGATAAATACATAAAAAAAAATTCCATTATACCTCCAGTTTCCACGTCAGCCATGAAAACGAGATCCCTGCACTCTGCCGGGTCCCGCCATCACTCTGCTACCTGGCAATGTCAACTACTACTTCTTTGACAACTAAGCCTACATACACCATTGCTATTGAAGCATTATTTGTTGACACGTAGATTATCAGATTTCGATCCACGCTCTTGCAGACTCGGCGTTTGTATCTAGAGTTGGAGGAAGCTTTTCGCATTTCGAAACCGAATCTGGATTCAGTCTCTGGTATTTTTTCTCCATCACTCTCCGTGTTCAGCTCTGAGGAAAAGGAAGTGTGTTTTTCACTGATTGGTAATCAACGTTCGAGCAGTGAATCGATGTTGCTTCCACATAATTCCATAACAGAAGAAATGAGTCCTCTGCATTCAGTCTCTCCTTCACCGAATCAGTTGCATTCTTCATCTAGTTTGATTTCTAGATAGTCTTCTCATCCAAAGTCATGATCCAATGCTCCTAGGCTGCATCAAGTGTTGAGACGTGAGGGTGATCTTCATTCGACTGCAGTTGTGAAAAGAATTGAGAAACTGAAACGTAAACTGGAGCAGAGAGTTACTCATTTCAATATTATGAAATACTTAAATAGGAATACATTGGAAACATCAGCAATAAATAATTGTAGTGTAACTGAACTAAACACAACTAACTGAAACTGAACTAAGATACTTGGACTCACGGTTTCGACACCTAGCAGGTGGTTGAGATTACGTTCTTTAACACTCCCCTTTAATTTCAACCACATAAAAATTAAATTCAGATACCTGCTGGTCTATGTCTCAGTGAAGCTTACAATTTAAAAAAAATGACTTCAACTAGATTTGGTTTTCTTCTTCTCTTCTTCCAAATTCTGTAGCCTCTAAATTGTTTCAGATTTTTCGCTTTGCTGTATCCTTGAGAAATCTGTTTCTTCATTTGCTGGTGCAGGTCTTCTATTTTTCTAGGCTGTCTAAGCATGTTCTGGACATCTTCAAGAAATGTGGGCTGCTGCCACATATTGTCTTATGTAGTGTTCTTTTCATCATCAATCTGCTGCAACATAGGATTAGAATAATGTCTTATCTCTTCAAAACTCCAATGCATGAAAATTTCATTGACATGTTCATCATGCATGTCATCTTCATCATTCATATCTACATCTTCTGTGTAGATCTCATCCAGACATGGTTTTGCAAGCCATGTTTCAATAAAATTTAGCTCTTCTTCATAATCAATCTGTGTACCTGCACACTGAAAATCAATGTCTACAACAAAAATATATTCAGAACGACATTCGTTCTGGTCTTTGTGCTCTTCAGTGAGAGCTTTCTCTTGTCGTGTTTCCTTTTCTGCTTCTTCCTCTATCTCTATTTCTGCATTCCCTTTACAGAATTATTTCTTTGCTTCTGTCTCTTCTTCTTTCTTTGTTTCTTCCTTCTGCTCTGCAATGAGAGATTTTTGCTACCGCGCTTCCTTTGATGCATCTTCCTCTGTCTCTGTCTCTGTCTTTGTCTCTGCCTTTATCTCTGTCTTTATATTTTTCTCTGTCTCTTCTTCACTAACCTATGCTGCTAAAAACAGGTTGTCTTCTACTAACTGCAGTGGGGTTATCTCACCAAATAGCATCATGTCAATATCTTGTTTTTGTTGCATCATCTGCAACCAGTAATATTTAGCCAAAAAATCTCTGTCAAAATAAAAAATACTAGTCTCTGGATTTACCATATCATCAGCAAGCTCAGTTGCTGGAATTGCCATATCATCATTAGCAAGCTGTGTTTCTGGAATCAACAAAACTTCGTCAGCAAGCTCTGTTGCTGGAATCACGAAATCTTCGTCAGCAATCTTTGTTCCTGGATTCTCTTCATCCACCTTTGGCCATGCACAGTGGGGTTCATGAGCATATTCATGCTGCTTCTCTGCTTCATCTACACTTTCTTCGCAGACATCAGCCACATGTGACTGCGCACAGTGGGATTCAACAAAATCTTCATTTCGCTGTACATATGCTGCTACAGATCCACCTTCATATTCATCTTCAAAGATCCCCTTTGCTTCAATTCTCCCCCTTGTACCAAAACATCTCTCAAGGGTATCCCATGCCTCCTTGGCTATCTTGGCATCTGAAATCAAGGGCAGTGTACTTTCATCAACTGATTCTTTTATGCATCTTAATGAATAGGCATATTTTTGCCTTCTTATTTCCAGATCTCAAAAGATCTCGAACATCTTCTATTTTTGCTTTAGCCTCTTGGCTTTCCCATTTGTGAGTATTAACTACAACTCAAAAAAAAATATGGCAAACCTCTTCTTCAAAATATCGCAATGCTGATAATCAATTTAAGTTCAAAAAAAAAAAACTCAAAAACAATATTTATAAAGCTCTTTTTTTTTCATAAAACCTTTACAAATTTTAAGTTGTTTTTTTTTTTTTTTTTTTTTTTTTTTTTTTGAACTTTAAAAGAAATTCTTCATATCAAAGGGCTTTCTTCTCTTTTAAATCGATACTTTTAAATGGGCTTTCTTCAATTTACAAAACTCTTTCCAAATTTAAAGTTTTAAAAAAAACTTTTAAAAAATTTACATGGCATTTCTAATACATCGTTAACACATTTCAATTTTTGAGCTCGAAAAAAATTCCTTCGAATTTTGCACATGCATACATTCATGCACATTCATATATTCATGCCATTCATTTTGTTAAACCCTTGAATACCGTAAAGAATACCTTAAGGTTGGTGATATACTCTGGATCCCACGTGTAGGTGAATGCAGGTCATGGGAATCTGGCCTCGCGTTATTTGGAATCGATGCAAGGAAGCTATTACTAACATGACCATTGAAAAGAATTGAATATTTAGGATTGCCCATGGACAATTATTTACCTTAACACAGATTTTCACGTATCAACCGGACGACTTCTTCATGGCTTCTTTGACTGGCGCGGTCTCGAATTAAACAGCCGCGACTAAAAACAAACAACGCAAGGCATAAAACCGGCGTGGGTATGGCTTGTATTCTCGTGCCAATCCTTTGTTTTGGCACGATGGCATGAGTATCAGCCCAACAGTCACTCCAACCAACTTCTCCTCTCTACTGCTTCTTCTTGGCTCTGTTGCTGCTCTCCAGGGAGGCTTATGCAAGCTAGCTCTGATACCATGAAAAGAATTGAGAAACTGAAACGTATACTGGAGCAGAGAGTTTCTCATCTCAATATTATGAAACAGTTAAATAGGAATACATTGGAAACATCAACAATAAATAACTGTAGTGTAACTAGACTAAACTCAACTAACTGAAATTGAACTAAGACACTTGGACTCACAGTTTTGACACCTAGCAGGTGGTTGCGATTACGTTCTTTAAGAGGTTGGATTTCCCATTTCCTTTATGGAAAAGGGTTGTCCATTTCATGGTTTTTTTGATAGTTTTAATGGCGTAAAGGGAGCCCTAACGTAAACGAAGGTTGTAAGAATTTTAATGCAATAAGCCCAAATTCTATTATTAGTAATAAAAATAATACTCTTAATGATATTAATTATAATAATAATTCGAATATTAATATAAATATTAATTCAATTAACCTTAATAATATTAATATAGATTATAATATTAAGAAATCAAGGATCCCTGATTGGGTGCCAACAGGAAATGAGAGATCCAAGGCCGATGCCATGCGTAGGCGGCCACCTGACCAACCACTAAATCGAGTAAATGCATAAGCCCATATTGTATAGGGCCACGTGAGTGAATGAGAAGGCATGTGAGAACATTATGAACGCCTGCAAAAAATTCGATGGCCAACAAAATCTATCAGAAAGAATTTGGAAACTAAACCATCACGCGAAGATAAGTCAGGGCAGAGAGCCTCAGAGACGCATGTATCACAGCAGGAGCTCCACAAAACAATATGAAGCAACCAAGATCGAGTTTTGACATCGCTTTAGCATCTGGTATGTAATGGCTGCGGCCACCCTACTTCGTCAATTTCATGTTATTAGTAATGAAGGTGGCATTAGTCTAAAAGATGAATGTAAGAAGGGTTTTCCCCTACCTTGCTACGACTCTGTTAGTCATTATGCTATTTATAGTAGTTCTTTCAATTTCAAGGCTAGTGTAGAGGTCCTCCAGATAGAACCTCATTTTAGAAGCCAACCCCTTAACAAGATGCAAGCCAAGACCAGACAAAACTAGCATTTCCAAATAACCCAGGTCTAAAATTCGGTTCAGAACCATATGCAAGCTCTTCTGAACTTTCCTTAGCACGCTCCTCCGAACTGGCCCCTGTAAGATAGCAAGGCCAAAATTAAGTATTTATCCACCAAAGACAATAATGAAATCTTCCAGGAGAATGAGCATCAGCGCATGTACAGAACTAATGAAAACTGAATTTATAGGAGCCTGTATTCGCAAACGAATATGTTTTGGGATGTTAGGTTTTTAATTTTCCTGATTAGGTTTGTAAACAACTGTAAAATTTTCATGGATCCAAACTGTGCCAATGATATATCTTACACCCCTGTCTCTTTAAATATTAGCAAGGGTAATCTAATATACTGTGCAACGCCTGACATTCCTTCCACCAACCAGGACGATAAAAATTTTGTAATAACCTGCATGCAAAATTTTACTCTTTGTATGTTGCCTTACACAGGCCAAAACCAGAAATTTTCAGGGTCATCAGAGGCGCAGTCAACCTCTCTCTGTCAAAGAAAAAAAATGGCATAGAGATAGTATGGTAAACGAAGAGGTAATGGCAAATAAAAATTAAACCAGCCAATAAAGGAAGAAGGACCGAGCAAGCGAGGCAGAAAAACAACAAAAGAAGCCATGGAAAACATCTTCAGTTTGTATGAAATGGGAAACCCAACCTAGATAAAAGAAACCATCCATCTTCTTTGACTCCTCTGAGGGATGACATTTACTATTATAATGTTCTAGTTTTTATATGTTTTTACCAACAATTTTTTATAGACAATGGCATAATTGTAAATATTTTGGACATATTAAAGGAGACATAGCGACAAGTAGAAGGAAAAATAAATTTCTATATTGGTTAGCTTTGAACGCCCTCTGATGGCCAACATATATTGTTTCCCGGGGGTAGGTTGAGGCCACGGAAGGACATGACATATGTATTGAAATATTCTTTTTTGAAAAATAGAAAATAGTAAGGAACTGTCAAATTAACAACAACAACAAAAAAAATCAAGGAGATTGAATAATTTGATTTATATTAAAATAAATCTTCCTAGAAATCACATGAAAAATTTTAGAACCGAGGCATTTTGAATTATTGAATGTAATTCATCATGAGGATAATGAAGAATAATAATAAGTATAAATAACATTAACAATACTAATTTTAACAATACTAATTCACTTAACCAAAACTATATTCACAATAATTATATTAATAATAATAACGGTAATAAATTCTTTTTGGGTAGGAATAATTTTTTTTCCTAAGGAAAAATCATAATTTTCATTAATAGTTGAAAATTACATGTTGTAGATGTCTGTGCATATGCATCAAAATTGTGATCGAGATCACATACAAAAATATCAAATATAAAAGCATCCCAGAGCAGGATTCGTTAAGTATCCAGTCCCAGAGTTGCTAGATATATACATCATAAGTAAATACATGATACGTGTCTATTGCAAGAACCAATCCAATATGACAGTTGTATGTAGCAAAAAAATGGGGACTATATATGTCCTCCACTATATTCCATGTATGGCCGATGGTAGAGTCTGAAAATGTTCTTGTTCATTAAGCTCTTCGATGTGCCAATGCCCCTTAGGCTGGTCCACGGCCTCCTTGGATAGTGAGTCAGAAATATGATTGTGTTCCTTGTATATATGTTGACAAGAAATGGAAGTAAAATGATATTTGAGCTGCCATAAGTCCTCTAGAATGCATAATTGACAAAATGTTTGTAAAATGTTGACATCCCTGTTCTAATGCAAATTGAAAAATATGTCTAAGAGTAATAAGTTCTGCATAATTGTCGTTGATAGGCCCCAAGCCCATCTTAATCTTGTAATAATTTTACTAATGTAGAAACAATAAGGCTCCCCCACTAGAACCATGTTGTTGGGGAGAACCATCAAAATATGCCCAAGGGTGCTCATGATTGATGACTTCGGGAGACATGGACCTCGAGGGGTGAGGAGGGTCATCATCAGGGAGGCAGTGATAGGTGCAGATAATATGAGAGGATGTGAGTAGCCATTTGGGAGCCTTGTCAAGAAATATGGATCAATTCCGAAGGATCTAGATCCCCTAGCAGATGAGGAGAGGGAGATTGCGGGCCTTATGGGAAGTGACAGAGTTCCACCAATGCATCCAAGCAACTGGTAAATCCAGACTAGTCCATTGTGTGTTTAACTAGAGAGAAGTGTGGATCATATCCTGAAGGGACCCAAGTGGAAGAGCAGTGAAGGAGCAGGTGGTCGATGGATTCAAAGTCGACATGGCATAAGGAACACCAAGAGGGGTCATGGAAGGATCACTTGCATAAGTTATCTAATGTGGGTGCACTGTTTTTTAGAGCACACTACATGAATAATCTAGCCCGAGGGGGAGCCTTTAATTTCCATATGCCACTCCACCACCAACATATTTGCTATGGTTGATGGTCTAAGTAAATATATAAGTAGCCGTCCTTACAAGTATAATAGCCATGACTCGAATGAGACCAAATCAGCTCATCATCCCTCGGGGATATGCGGATGTGTTATTTAGACAGAGGAGCGATTTAGTTATGCCAAGTATGATGGAGGGGGTCTGGGATGGCTAGTTCATGAGAATTTTTTCAGCCTTGAAGAAAAGGGGTGGAGGATGTGGGATCCATAATTTGAGAGATGTAGAGTATGCCCTGCATAGATAAATGCATGTTCAGATCAGGGAGAAGGTGGTATGCATTGCCACAACCTGACCATGGGTCAATGTCAATTTTGGCCCAATTCCCAGATTCAATTTTCCAGGTGAGACCATTTTGGATGTAAACAAGAGAGGTGAGGACAACCTTCCATATGTTGGATATATGCCTTGTGTTCCATGAGGGTGATATGATCCAATCTATAAGTTGCATAGGTTGAATATAGTTCTATGTGATCACATGAGTCCATAAGCTCCGTGTAGTCATGATCCTCAAGCCCAATTTAGAAATAAGGGATTTGGAAAACATTTCAAGGTTCTTGATGCCCCAACCGCCCAATATTTTAGGTAGATAAATACAATCTCATCAAATCCATGAGTATGTATGACCTTCATGGTTCCCCTTCCATAAAAATCTACAACATCTTTTCATCTTGGGAAGGATGCCTTTTGGGATCCATGCCAAAGACATCGAGTACATAGGGGTGGGTTTAAGTACATATTTGATCAGGATGAGCCGAGCAGCTCTAGAGAGCCAACGATGGTGCCAAATTAAAATGTGCTTTTCCATTTTGTAATGAGCCAGGACTAGTCTGCAATACGATAATCTGAGGGTTTAAGATGAAAGCCCAAATATCTTATACTATCCTATAATTCCAGATGCATATATGGAAATCTATCGACAGCAAAGGCCCGCTCCTGAGGGGTGCATCCTATGGATGTCATAGTGGGTTTCAGATTATTGCATATCATTCTAGTGGCAAGACAGAAAGAGGATAGCATAGAGGAGAATGATATGGAGTCCCCAATAGATCTGTTGAGAAGGATGAGGATGTTGTTGACAAAAAGGAGGTGGGTGAGAGTACATACTTTAGATTTTTTGATGCCCGAGAGCCTGCCCAGTCTGCTCTCCTCTACAATCAGACGTTCGAGTGCTTCCATAAGGAGGAGGAAGATCAAGGGAGATAATGGATATCACTGACAGAGGCCCTGCTCCGAATGGGAAAATGGAGAAATTGATCCATTGATGATAACACTAAAGGATAAATTAGTTATGCAACACATAATCCAATTGATGAATAGGTGGGGAAAGCCCAGATGAGTGAGGATCATGTGAATGTATAGCCAACTAGCATGGTCAAAAGCCTTAGAAAGATTAATTTTTAGGATAATTCCTTTGATATTCTTGAGTTTGATGGAGTGCAATGCTTCCTGAGTAGTGCCAATAGCCTCATGGATCTGACGATGATGAAGAAAATGTTGGAAATTTTGTCATTGATGGAAAAGGAAGTAGCAAATAAGGAGCATATGAATAGAAACAAGGAAAACAGAGAGATAGCAGAGGCAACAAAGAGACCAGCAGAAAGAGCAAAGAAGCAGAGAGGAAGCAAGGCAGATAAGGAACTAAGGCAGCAGACAACGCAGAGACAGTGAATAGAAGTAGAATGCATAATTGAAGTAGAATTGTCCAGAGACAGAATAGGAGAAAAAAAAAGGCCATCGAATAAAAAATAAATAAATAATAATAATAAGTGCATGGTAATCTGTGATAAGTAAGAAATCCATTGAAGGAATTAATGATTGAAGAGATATGATGAATGTAGCGAAGATTAAAATTACGATGGACCATAGTACAGTGATCAGCTTTCGAAATCAAGAACTTGAGTGTGCAGTTAGAAGCAGAACTGTGACAGGATAGAACTCTGAACATGCAATGGAAGGTTGATATAGTATATATATCATAGCAGAATTGAAGACAGAGTGACTTTGTGTTGTGTCGAGGTCGGAAGGCAGCAACCGGTGTAAAGAATGTATGTTAAAAGACTCAAACAAAATTGTGAACAAAGCGTTAAACCTAGCAATGGAACTATAATAAAAGGCAAAACATTAAAGCGCAACTTAATTATAATAATACATTGAAAAGGTAACGGAACCCTACATGGAAGAGCGGTATTTGAGGAGTTGGGAGCGATTCCATAAATCACTCGACACGTGGCAAGGAGGACCCACGAAAAACCGCTGGTTATAGTTCGACCCAGGATGCCCAGCGATATCGTTGAGCACCATTGATCTGGGAAGGGGTCATCGGACGGTCATCATTTGTTGAAGGTGTGCGAAGATTAACACAGGTACGACGGGCCATCGCATGTTAACGTTTGGCATCAGAGGTTAAGCGATATGCATATACTCCGTTAATCTGGAAGCTTGCTAATCTAACGGTGATCGGATGCTGGACTTGCGTGAAATTTACTTATGGTACCGTGCGCATATTTGATTGGATATTGACTATATTTGTGGGCCCGGGGTCAAAGGTTTATCATATTTTTTGAAAGCATTAAAATGCGAAAGGCTAACCTTAATCCTAAAGTTAAGTTCAAAAGTATTAAATTAATTATTTAATTACCAAGATCAATAGAACAGTGTGATTTATGGAGACCTCGCTCGATTCTCTATTTTGACCCCGTCCACGAATACCACTAGCAATTGAATGGTTTTGACCCAAGGTTTTAATAAAGGTGAAAACTATATAAGGTGATGAGAATCATGAAGAACTGTGTGCATGCGAAAGGGTTGATAATAAACGAATCTCTTTTAGAGATATCTGTATGAAGAAACTATGATATATCTGAATCTATGATGCACCTGTGAATATGATGATCAAGATCTCTAGATCAGATGATGATTATTTCCTGGTTTAATTGACTGACGAAATCATGAAGAACGTATGCATGAGTAAGGGTTGTGAATGAATACTTCACTCTGAAGTATATCTGTATGGAATGGGTAACAGATTGCTGAGAAATCTGAATTAAGGATGCACCTCTGGAGAAAATAAATAAATCTGGTGGCCTGCGAGGTATGTTGTGTGGAAGTGAATGAAAAGTGGTCCGTAGTAGATCTAAGGGTCGAAGCCTTCAGTGAGGGGGTTGTAGCTCCCTTCCAGTGGTGTCTGGAGAACGAGAAAAGGTTGTAGCCTTTCTGCAGGTGGGTGCCTACGTGCTGGCATAAGTCTGCACCAGCATAAATTGTAAAAAGTTTTCTTTATAATAAAAATTTAAGACTGAGACTACAGCAGTGGTGGTTTTCTCCCGAATCGGGTTTCCACCTTAAATACTGGTGTTCATATGTGTTACTTATGTTTTATGGTTTGTTCTGTTATTTCTTTTCATGTTTACTAAACATCGGATGAATGAATGATGCAATAAGATCTCTGGACATACAAGTTGGATTTAGTAATGTAACATATGGTTTTAAACAGAAGGAAAAGTAAAATTTTCAGTCAGCTCTAAATATTGATTCACCCCCCTCTCAGTATTTTTCCCAACAATTGGTTTCAGAGCAGGTCCTTTTGAAAAAGCTTAGCCACTAGAAGGAAGATCAAGAAAGATGAGCAATCAAGATGGAACAACATCCATCAGGCCTCCGATCTTTAATGGAAACAATTTAATCTTCTGGAAAACAAGGATGAGATCCTATCTTCAGTCTCTGGGAGCAGATGTATGGGAAATTGTTGAACAAGGATATCAATATCCAGCTGCAGTACCAACAGATCCGACAGAAAGAAAGAATTATGAAACAAATGAAAAGGTGGTCAATGCTCTATTAGGAAGTCTAACTGAATCAGAATTTTTCAAAGTCATGCAGTTGAATACTGCAAAGGAAATATTGGACAAAATCATTCTGAGTTATGAAGGTGATGCAAAGGTAAAAAGTGCTAAACTCCAAACTCTTAGAATTCAATATGAGAATCTAAAAATGGATAATGAGGAGAGCATTGCCAATTTATTCTTACGTCTTGATGATATTGTAAATCATATGAGAAATCTGGGAGAAACAATAACCGAATCTACTTTGGTTGAGAAAGTCTTAAGATCACTAACGACAAAATTTAGGTCAAAAGTTTCTTCTCTTGAAGAAAAGCAGGATCTTCAAAAGCTTACTGTGGTGTAACTTCATGGCATACTAACTACATATGAAATGAGAAGAGGAGGACCATCTGAAGTCAAATAAGCAGTCTTTAGAACTTCTACAAAAGGGAAGGAAGTACAAAAACCAGAAGGATCAGGATATATCTCAGAAGAAGATGAGATAAACTTTGTAAAGAAACTTCAACTTGGCATAGGATGATTCAGAGGTAAGCTTCCTTTCAAATGTTTTGATTGTGGAAGAGTTGGTCATTATGCTACTAACTGTCCTCATAAAGAAACACATAAAAAGGGGAAGGAAGTAGTAAGAAGGAATAAGAATCATTATATCACTAGAAAAAGTTACTATACTCATGAAGACAGTGATGGGTTATCTGATAGTGAGGAAGAATGTGAACAAGATCTTAGACTTCTCATGGCATTTGAAAAAGAATCTAGAGAAGAAAAGGATACTTTTGTGGATGCTCTAGAAGAAAAATATTTTCTTGATGAAAACAATCAACTCAAAATTGGCCTAGAAGAGAATAAAATAATCATAGAAAATCTTAAAAATCAGCTTGAAGAAAAGGAGAAACACAATGAGAAATTAGAGTGTGAAGTAGTAAGTCTAAGAAAAGAACTTGAGAAAGTAAAGACTCTGAATCTTAGATTTGCTAAAGGATCTGAAACCTTAGATGAGATTATCAAGGTACAACGTTCTCCCCTTATAAAGACAGGTCTTAGATATATCGGAGAATATTCTCAGGCTTCAACACCAAATTATCTAAAAGTAGCTACTGCTGGTATACAACAGGCTGCGACTCAGCAAGGGAATAAAGAATCTTTGCAGGTAAACCATGATCATCTCAATTCAAAGAACACTAACAGGAATATCTTTCAAAGAAACACCAATCAACAGGTAAATTCAAGAAGGAGATTTTATGATTGTAGAAATTTCTTCTTCAATGGACAATGTTTCTCATGTCACAATTTTGGTCATAAAGTTGTTCAATGTGTAGCATATAAAACCATCATGACAAGAGAAGCAAGAAATAAAAGGATTGATATTGAACCAAAGAAGAATACCTATAACAACTTTTCTCCTCTTCAAAATGAAGTTGAATGTGCTTATTGCAATAACTTTGGCCATGAAGAATCTGAATGCAGGAGCAAAGTTCAGCCAAAAGAACAAGTTCCCTCAAGCTCCAAAGTATGGAAAAAGAAGGAATTACAGGTTGAAAATTGTGGCATAGCATTATTTGCAGAATATGAAGAAAACCAATGGTACATTGATAGTGGATGCTCAAGACACATGACAGGTGACAAAAACAAACTTCTTGCATATAGTGCTCTAGAAAAAGAAAAGAATGTTACATTTGGAAATGATACTCCTGCGTTCATTAACGGAAAAGGGTCTGTTTTTCTAAAAGAAAAGGTGAAAGCTAATGAAGTTATGTATGTGGATGGATTAAAGCATAACCTGTTAAGTGTAAGTCAAATGTGTGATCAAGGAACTGAAGTTGTATTTCGTTCAAAAGAATGTGTGGTACGTGATCTTGATACAGGTAAAGCAATTATAAAAGGAAAAAGAACTCCAAGCAACCTGTATGTATTGAAGAACTGAAAAGAACAATGTTATTTGAGTAAATCCTCAGAAAAATGGCTATGGCATAGAAGGTTGGGGCATCTGAGCTTCTCTCAAATCAACAAATCAAGCAGACTTAAAGTTGTTCGTGATCTTCCCAATATTACTCTACTTGAAAATATCATATGCAAATCTTGCCAATTCGGTAAGCAAACTAGGGTACAATTTAATGCCAAGGAAGGATCATCAAGTAAGCCTCTTGAACTCATTCATACTGACATATGTGGACCTATGAGGAAAAAGTCACCACGTGGTGAAGAATACTATATATTATTCATTGATGATTTCTCTAGAATGTGTTGGATTGGGTTGATTAAACACAAAGATGAAGCGTTTGAGAAATTTCAGATCTTCAAAGCACTGGTTGAAAATGAATTAGATCTAAAAATCAAGTGTCTTAGATCTGATCAAGGAGGAGAATATACATCCAATGAATTCCTTGAATTTTGTGAAAAACATGGCATAAAAAGACAGTTTTCTGTAGCTTGCACTCCACAACATAATGGCGTAGCAGAAAGAATGAACAGAATAGTTCAACAAATGGCTAGAGCTATGCTTGATGATTCCGGAACAACTGACACTTTTTGGGGAGAAGCAGCACATACAGCAGTAAATATTCTTAACAAGGCACATGCTCGTGTAAATAGTGATAAAACTCCATATGAACTCTGGTATGGTAATTCTCCCACTGTAAAGCATTTTATAATTTTTGGAAGCAAATGTTTTATCAAAAATAATTATGAAAAACTTGGCAAGTTTGAACCTAGAGTAGATGAAGGAATATTTCTAGGCTACTCCTCTAGGAGTAGGGCATATAAATGTTACAATAAAAGACTTCGGAAGATTGTTGAATGTATAGATGTTATTTATGAGTCTCCAGCAGCTCCAAAAGAAGAAAAACAAACAACAAATGAAGACGATGATGATGACATATATCCTTCTACATAAAATAGTAATGATACAAACAGTGAACCCAGTGAAGAACCCAAAGATGATTTTTCTGAAAAGGCTCCATCCAGATACGTTCAAAAGAATCATCTAGAATCTCAAATTTTGGGAGAAAAGAGATCAGGTGTACAAACAAGAAGGACTCTTGTGGGATCTTCTAGCAATCTGGAATTTCTATCCACTATTGAACCTCACAATGTCAGTCAAGCTAGCAAAGATGAATGTTGGATTCAAGCCATGAATGAAGAGCTTGATCAAATTGAAAAGAATCACACTTGGGAATTAGTACCAAGACCTCATGACAAAATGTCATTGGAACTAAATGGATATTCAAAAACAAGTTAAATGAGAATGGGGATGTTATAAGAAATAAAGCTAGACTTGTTTGCAAGGGGTATTCTCAACAAGAAGGTATAGACTTTGAAGAAACTTTTGCTCCTGTAGCCAGACTTGAGGCCATAAGAATGTTTCTTGCTTTTTCAAGCTTCCAACAAATCAAAGTTTATCAAATGGATGTTAAATCTGCTTTTCTCAATGGTGATCTAGAAGAAGAAGTTTATATAGAACAACCAGAAGGATTCATTTTGGGAAATGATGAAAAACTTTTTTGTAGACTTAAGAAGGATCTATATGGTCTCAAACAAGCTCCAAGGGCATGGTACTATCGTCTTGACAAGTATCTTCATCAACAAGGATTTTCAAAAGGGTCTGCTGATAGCAACTTATACACAAAAACTGAAAATGACAAACTATTGATTGTGGTTGTATATGTTGATGATATTATTTTTGGAAGTAATGAGGAATCTATGAGTCATAAAATTTCTTCTGATATGCAGCAAGAGTTTGAAATGTCTTTTCTTGGGGAACTAACATTCTTTCTTGGCCTGCAAGTGCAACAAGCAATAGATGGCATATTCTTATCACAAGCAAAATACCTCAAGCAAATCCTGAAGAAGTATGGCATGGAATATTGCAAACCTGTAAGTACACCAATGATAACCGGATGTAATCTCAGTTCTAATGATGATTCCCCTACGGTGAATCAACTAGAATACAGATCTATGATAGGAAGTCTACTTTATCTCACTGGGACAAGACCAAGCATCATGCATGCAGTTGGTATTGTTGGACAATTCCAAGCTAATCCAAAAGAGTCTCATCTTCAGGCTGTGAAAATAATATTCAAATATTTACAAGGAACTCAAGACTTTGGACTATGGTATCCAAAGAATGCTGATCTTACTCTTCATGCATACACTGATGCAGATTGGGCTAGAAGTGTTGATGATCGGAAAATCACTAGTGGTGGTGCATTCTATATGGGGCCCCAGTTAGTATCTTGGTTTAGCAAGAAGCAAAGCTCTATTGCCTTATCCACAACAGAAGTAGAATATGTGGCTGCCACATCATGTTGCACTCAACTTCTTTGGATGATGCAAACCCTACAAGACTTTCAAATCAAATGTTCACCTCCTATCTCCATTATGTGTGATAATACAAGTGCCATCAGTATCTCAAAGAATCCTATTACGCATTCCAAGACCAAGCACATTTCCATCAAATATCACTTCCTACGTGAACAAGTGCTTGAACAAAAAGTGAAATTGGAGTATGTTTCCTCCAAAGAACAAGTTGCTGATATATTTACCAAACCTCTACCCAGGGAAGTGTTCGAATATCTCAGACAGAAACTAGGAGTAGTCTCTGCCATGTAGAGGATTAGGTCTACTTAAATACAGAATATTAAATTGGTTGTGAGGTGCTGTTAAGCATGTCTGAATGCACAGGCTAAGGGGGAGCATTGGTCATATGAAAAGGATGAATTGTTGGTCATATTATGTTTGAAGATGCATCATGATCTTAGGGGGAGCATGGCTTTGTCGATTCAAAGGATCTTGATTAAAATCTTTGCCATTGATGTCAAAGGGGGAGGAAAAGCAACAAAGGGCTTCTATAAGACCATTAGAGGAAGAGTATTGCCATCAATGCCAAAGGGGGAGATTGTTGGAAATGTTGTCATTGATGGCAAAGGAAGTAGCAAAGAAGGAGCATCTGAACAGCAACAAGGAAAACAGAGAGATAGCAGAGGCAACAAAGAGACCAGAAGAAAGAGAAAAGAAGTAGAGAGGAAGCAAGGAAGGTAAGGAACTAAGGCAGCAGACAACGCAGAGACAGTGAATAGAAGTAGAATGCATAATTGAAGCAGAATTGTCCAGAGACAGAATAGGAGAAAAAAAAAGGCCATCGCATAAAAATAATAATAACAACAACAATAATAATAATAAGTGCATGGTAATCTGTGATAAGTAAGAAATCCATTGAAGGAATTAATGATTGAAGAGATATGATGAATGTAGCGAAGATTACAATTACAATGGACCATAGTACAGTGATCAACTTGCGGAATCAAGAACTTGAGTGTGCAGTTAGAAGCATAACTGTGACAGGATAGAACTCTGAACATGAAATGGAAGGTTGATATAGTATATATATCATAGAAGAATTGAAGACAGAGTGACTTTGTGTTGTGTCGAGGTCGGAAGGCAGCAACCGGTGTAAAGAATGTATGTTAAAAGACTCAAACGAAATTGTGAACAAAGAATTAAACCTAGCAATGGAACTGTAATAAAAGGCAAAACTTTAAAGCGCAACTTAATTATAATAATACATTAAAAAGGCGATGGAACCCTGCGTGGAAGAGCGGAACCATGACCAAGTGAACAGTGAAGGCGGTTTACGGTTTTCATCGCACCACCTATGTGGAGTGAGCGGTATTTGAGGAGTTGGGAGCGATTCCATAAATCACTCGACACATGGCAAGGAGGACCCACGGAAAACCTCTTGTCACTATGCGCCATCGCGCGTTATAGTTCAACCCAGGATGCTTAGCGATATTGCTGAGCATCGTTGATCTGGGAAGGGGTCATCGGACAGTCATCATTTGTTGAAGGTGTGCAAAGATTAACACAGGTATGACGGGCCATCGCACGTTAACGTTCGGCATCGGAGGTCGAGCAATATGCATATACGTCGTTGATCTAGAAGCTTGCTAATCTAACGGTGATCGAACGCTGGACTTGCGCAAAATTTACTTATGGTACCGTGCGTGTATTTGATTGGCTATTGACTATATTTGTGGGCCCGGGTCAAAGGTTTATCATATTGTTTGAAAGCATTAAAATGCGAAAGGATAACCTTAATCCTAAAGTTAAGTTAAAAAGTATTAAATTAATTATTTAATTACCAAGATCAATAGAATAGTGTGAGTTATGGAGATCCGACTGGATTATCTATTTTGACCCCGTCCACGAATACCACTAGTAATTGAATGGTTTTGACCCAAGGTTTTAATAAAGGTGAAAACTATATAAGTTGATGAGAATCATGAAGAACTGTGTGCATGCGAAAGGGTTGATAATAAACTAATCTCTTTTAGAGATATCTATATGAAGAAACTGTGATATATCTGAATCTATGATGCACCTGTGAATATGATGATCAAGATCTCTAGATCAGATGATGATTATTTCCTGGTTTAATTGACTGACGAAATCATGAAGAACGTATGCATGAGTAAGGGTTGTGAATGAATACTTCACTTTGAAGTATATCTATATGGAATGGGTAACCGATTGCTGAGAAATCTGAATTAAGGATGCACCTCTGAAGAAAATAAATAAATCTAGTGGCCTGCGAGGTATGTTGTGTGGAAGTGAATGAAACGTGGTCCGCAGTAGATCTAAGGGTCGAAGCCTTTAGTGAGGGGGTTGTAGCTCCCTTCTAGTGGTGGCTGGAGAAGGAGAAAAGGTTGTAGCCTTTTTGCAGGTGGGTGCCTGCGTGCTGGCATAAGTCTGCACCAACATAAATTGTAAAATTTTTTCTTTATAATAAAAATTGAAGACTGAGACTACAACAGCATGTGGTTTTCTCCCGAATTGGGTTTCCACCTTAAATACTGGTGTTCATATGTGTTACTTATGTTTGATGGTTTGTTCTGTTATTTCTTTTCATGTTTACTAAACATATGATGAATGAATGATGCAATAAGATCTCTGGACATACAAGTTGGATTCAGTAATGTAACATATGGTTTTAAACAGAAGGAAAAGTAAAATTTCCAGTCAGGTCTAAATACTTATTCACCCCCCTCTTAGTATTTTTCCCAATAGAAAAGTGAATTTCTAAGAAGAGATATGACTGGATAGAATGGGCTTGAGTATGTTGGTGATGATATTGGCAATGATCTTGTAAATACAGTTGCAAAGGAAGATGGGCCCATAATCGGCAAAATGACGGGGGAGTCAGATTTAGGAATGAGAGCAATAAATGTAGAATTAAATGCATCATACATATGGCGAGATGTTCTACATTCTTTGACAACTTGGAGAATGTCATGACCGAGGATATCAAAGAAGGCCAGATAGAACTCACATGGGTTGGAGAGTGACTAGAATCCATCAATGATGATGCTAGAAGTTGTTGTAGCGTGCCAAAATGGAAATGCTTAGTTTGCAAGATCAGGAGGGACAACAAAACCATTCCAAGCCATTCGAGATTACAGTATGATCCTCTGAGTTATGAGCTCAACTTCGACAACGGGCCTCGGTAGGGAGAAGGTTAGTGGCTCCAAGATTTGTTTTTTTCTGTCATCAAGCCTAGGAAGTCTACAAGCACTCCATCAATGAAACCCTAAAAACGCTATATTCTAACCAAATTGTGTTTTTTCCTTGAAAATCATGGAAATTTCTGTAAGATTTTAAGAAAATCTGGCAGGGATTTTTGTAAATATAGGTTATAGTTATCAAACTTCAATATTTTGGATGTCCTAGAGGTTTTTGATGGTGCTGAATCCATTTCCACCATAAAAAAACGTGATTCAAACACTGCTACTGCAAATTTCTTAAAAAAAATTATCAAGATTCTAGCTACTTTTAGCCATCTGACCTCCACGAACAACTCCCCTAAAAACCCTTGCAAATCCCCAAAACACCGAGTGTAATGTTTTAATTATAAAAGTAATTTTTCATATTTCGAAGAGTTTGTTTCAATTATTTAAATTTGAATTTATTTTTTTTTAATTTGGGAAGGGTAGATTATCAAATTTCAATCCAGGCTCTTGCAGACTCAGAGTTCGTATCTAGAGTTGGTTACTCTTTGGCTTTGTCTTTTGATGGTTCTATGTTGGAGGAATATTTTTTCATTTTGAAACCGAATCCAGATTTTTCTCCAGCACTCTCGGCATTCAGTTCTGAGGAAAAGGAATTGTGTTTTTCATTGATTGGTGATCAAGGTTTGGGCAGTGAATCGATGTTGCTTCAACAAATTTTTTAAAATATGTAATTATCTCCCGCATGAATTGTTAGACAATCAGTTAAGTGAATGTTGAGTTGTGTGATAGATACATTTGGTGAGTGAGTTAAGTGAGATTTAAGCAAGTCCAGTTATGTGATAGATGAGTGTGTGCATGTCAGGTGAATTAGGTTAAATACCCTTCACCGAGTTGACTATATTCATTGTGATTTAGAGTGATTGAAGATTAATAGAAGAGTCACAGCTCGTGTGTTTTATATGTGAAATACTTGTGTTATATTGTGTTTATATCCTTTTCCTATCCAAAAAATTGGTATCAAAGCTGAGGAAGGATCACAAGATCCATGGGTGAGCAGAGCCAAAGAGAAAAAGCCAAAAGCAAAAGGCCAACAAAAAAAAAATTATTTTTTTTTGAAAAACCGTTGAACCATTAAAGAGCACACAGGTTCACATTTTTTTAATGCAAAAGCCACGCAGGTCCACACTTTTATAGTTGAAAAACTGCGCAACTTTCATAAAAATTACGAGTTTTTAAAAATTGGGTTTAGTGCACGGTTTATTCGTTTTGGAGGTGCGAAATCGGGTTTAAAATTTCGGTTGATAGTCGTGAGCTAGCCGTGACCCAACCGAAAATTCAAAACATTAAAGGGAACGTGAGGTACTTTCATTAAAGGTTTTTTTAAAAATCGAACTTGAAAGCACGTGATTTTTTTCAAAGAGTTTGGCATACGTTGTGTTACAAGGATTTATTAAAATTTTTAAAAGGATATATTTTTTTTAAAGTATTTTTATAATAATTTTAAAAAAAAGCTTTACATAAAGTTTTTAAGAGAGGGTTATAGTAAGAATATTTTGTATTTAGATAATTTTTGTTTATAAAAGATTTATTATATATAAAAAAAAAACAGAAAAATTAGGGTTTTATTGAAAGTTTTATTTTTGAAGGAGCTTTTGCAATGTCTTTAAAAGGAAAAAGAGAAATTTAGGGTTTTTATGAGAGAAATTTTTTTGAAGCAAGATGGCCACATCAAGTTTCCAACCACAACTTCCTTCTTTCACTGCGAAATATTATGATGTGTGAGCTATTAAAATGGATACCATGTTAAAAGTGCATGATGTATGGGATCATGTCAAGTTTGGGTTTGCAGAACCTCAAAATGACGCAGAAGAATGAGCCCTCAGTAATGCAGACAGGGAACAATGGAAGAAATACTAGAGGAAGAATGCACTAGCGTTCCTTCTTATCCAGGAGGGAGTGGACCAAACAATGTTCCAAAAGATAATGATAACTTCTTCAGCAAAGGAAGCATGGGAAACTTTGGTGACAAGCTATCAAGGTATGGCCAAAGTCAATATTGTTAAATTGCAGAATACTAAGAGAGATTTTGAAAGTTTGTAGATGAAGGAGGCAGAGGAAATTGATTCCTTCATGAATAGGGTCATGTCTATCGTACATCAATTAAAAATCCATGGTGAAGATATTAAATATAGAACAGTGACTGATAAAGTTCTTAGATCTTTGTCTACCAAGTTTGATGTTGTGGTAGCAGCCATAGAAGAATCCAAGGATTTGGAAAAACTAACAATTGATGACTTGATGGGATCACTTCTATCGCATGAGTCAAGGATAGACAGAAATAAGGATTCCACTTTAGAAAATGCTTTCAAAAGTCAAGTTTATATTTCAAGAGGTCGAGGTAGAGGACAAGGTAGCAGTTATGGTGATCACAGACATGGCCGAGAAGAGCATGAATCTCAAAGTGGAAGCAGCAGCAGCAGCAAACGCTTCAATAATAATCAAAGGTTAAATGCTATTATTGCAACAAATTTGGTCATTATGCTCGTGATTGCAGGAAGAAGATAGTTGATCAAGAAAATCAAAGAGCTAATGTTAGTACAGAGAATACTAACTCCATGTTCCTAGCATCCAATGTTATGCATGAATCGTCTGATACGGTGTGGCTATTAGACAATGGTTTCAGTAACCACATGACAGGCAACAAGAATCTTGTTGCAAATTTGGATGAATCTACGAAGGTAGAGGTAAAGTTGGGGACTAACAAGACTATGGATGTAGATTGAAAAGGAGTGGTCAACATTATGACTAATCAAGGGGAGCCAAAGACAATATTAGAGGTGTATTATGTCCCTAGACTCAAACACAACTTGATAAGTGTTTCTCAATTGATGCAGAAAGGATATAGAATTATATTTCAGGGGCAAGAGTGTGTTATTATGACAAAACCCCAAGCAAGAAGTTGATATCAAAGGTGCAGATGATGAGGAAAAAACTATTTCCTCTAATTATGAACTACAATGATCAGGTTAGTTCTTTTATAGTTGCATGTTCCAATGATTACTGGTTATGGCACTTTTGGTTTGGACACTTGCATTTTTCTGGTTTAATATTGTTGCAGCAGAAACAGATGGTCAGAGGTTTACCTCCCATAAAAGAACCTTCTAGCACTTGTGAGTGTTGCATCTTGGAAAAGCAACACCTTAAAAATTTTCCGAACAGAGTTTCATACAGAGCAAAGAAACCACTTGAGTTGGTGCATACAGACTTATGTGGACCTATGAGGACACAATCGATTGGTGGAAGTTGTTACTTCCTCTCTTTTATTGATGATTATCGCAGAAAGACTTGGGTTTATTTTTTGAATCAGAAGTCTGAAACTTTTGAAAATTTCAAAGAGTTCAAAGCCTTACTAGAGAACCAAAGTGATCGTCAAATCAACGTATTGAGATTAGATCATGGTGGAGAATATGATTCAAAATCATTCCATGAGTACTGCAAGCAAAATGGAATCAGAAGAAATTTTACAACTATATACACACCACAGCAGAATCGTGTAGCAGAGAGAAAAAATAGAACAATCATAAACATGAAAAGGAGCATGTTGAAAGCAAGACACTTGTCTAATGAGTATTGGGTAGAAGAAGTTGCATGTGTTTTTTATGTGAAATCAGATATCCTACAAAATATTTTGATGAACAAAGTACTAGAAGAAGCATGGTCAGGTATGTCATGCAGTGTATCTCATTTCAGAGTTTTTGGATGTGTAGCTTATGCACATGTGCCTAAGCAAATAAGAGGCAAATTAGATGATCAAAGTGAAAAATTCATATTTGCTGGTTATAGTGAGTAGTCAAAAGCTTACATATTGTATAAACCTATCACCAAGAAGACAATCATTAACAGAGATGTTGTGTTCAAAGAACAACAGTCATGGAGTGGGACTGTAGACACACCAACCAATGCAAAAACACCATTGATGGAAGATGATGATGTAGTAGAAAAGGAGAAACAAGAATCAAGAGAGCAGACACCAAACAGAGTCAGCATGGATCTTCAAGCAGATCAACAGACTAGAATTCTCCAAGCAACCAATCAGGTAATGAATCAAGCAATGGTAAGAAAAATTTGAGAAGCTTAAAAGATATTTACGATGATTTGGATGCTATTTTAAATTTTGCATTGTTGGCATTCCAACCTTCTTCGTTTGAAGAAGAAATCAGAGATGAAAATTGGGTGGAAGCCATGGATGAAGAGATGGATTCTATTGAAAAGAATGATACATGGGATTTGGTTAATTTACCAAACGATAAAAACCTCATTGGTGTGAAGCGGGTGTACAAGACAAAGGTGAATGAGAAAGGTGAGATTGACATATTTAAAGCAAGACTTATAGCAAAAGGATTCTTGCAGCAACTAGGAATAGACTTTGGGGAAACATTTTCTCCGGTAGCTATATTGGATACTGTAAGAGCAGTTCTAGCGACAACAGCTCAGAACAAGGGGAAAGTATATCAGATGGATTTTAATTCAACCTTCTTGAAAGTAATTCTAGAAGAAGAAATTTATGTGCAGCAGCCTCTAGGATATGAAGTTGAGGGTAAAAAAGATAAAGTTTACAGATTGAAGAAAGCGTTCTATGGACTTAAGCAAGAACCTAGAGCATGGTATAACAGAATCGACAGTTACATGATTAACAATGGATTTTGGAGAAGTAGCATTGATCCTATCTTATACACAAAGGTAAATGAGCATGGAAAGATTCTGATTTTTTTCCTATATGATGATGATATGATTTTTATAGGTGATCTTGAGTTAGATAAATTTAAAGCAACCACGATGAAATAATTTGAGATAAGATATCTTGGTCTCATGAAATAGTTTCTTGGCATTGAAGTTGAGTAATCTGAAAAATGACTTTTTATTTGTCAAAATAAGTATGCTAGAGATTTGCTAAAAATATTCAGGATGGATAATTTCAAACTTGTACTTACACCAGTTGTAAGGTACAAAGTTAAGTAAGGATGATGAAGGATCAGATATCAATCCAACTATCTTCAAAATATTGGTTGGAAACCTCATGTATCTCATAGCTACAAGACCAGATATTATGCAAAGAGTGAGTTTGATTTCCAAAATTATGGAGACTCCAAAAGAAACATATTGGAGTGTTGGAAAAATAATTCTAAGATACATATCAAGAACTAGAGATAATGGCATAATGTATGCAAGTACAGAAAAGAAAGAATTGATTGGATACACACATAGTGATTTTGGAGGCAGTTTGGATGATCGAAAGAGCACATCTAGTTATGTGTTTCATCTTGGTTTAGGTGTGATAGCATGGGCATCTAAGAAGCAGCCCATTGTGATACTATCATCAGCAAAAGCAGAATATGTAGCAGCAACTTCAACATCATGTCAAGCATTATGGTTAAGAAGAGTATTGGGTGGACTTAAGTAGAAACAAAAAGGATCAACAATGATATACTGTGACAAAACTTCAGCGATTGGATTATCCAAGAATAATGTGTTTCATCAAAAGAGAAAGCATATTGATACTAGATATCACTCTATTAGAGAACTTGTGAGCAATGGAGAAGTTCACTTGAAGCCTTGTAAATCTAGTGATCAATTGGCTGATATATTTAGAAATACGTTAGTAGTATATGTGTTTTAGTTTCACAAAAGAAACTTGGGTGTTGTAAGGCTAGATGAGACATAAACCAGCATGCATGTTTGAGTTGTCATGAGTTATGTTTTAGTTTAGCGTTTGTAATTAAGGGGGAGTTTTAAAATATGTAATTACCTCCCGCATGCATTTTTAGACAATGAGTTAAGTGTGTATTGAGCTGTGTGATAGATAAATTTGGTGAGTGAGTTAAGTGAGAGTTGAGCAAGTTCAGTTATGTGATAGATAAGTGTGTGCATGTCAAGTGAGTTAGGTTAAATACCCTTTACCGGGTTCATTGTATTCATTGTGATTTAGAGTGATTGAAGATTAATAGAAGAGTCATAGCTCATGTGTTTTGTATGTGAAACACTTGTGTTATTTTGTGTTTATATCCTTTTCCTATCCAACAAGAATTCCATAACAGAAGCAAGGATTCCTTTGTGTTCAGTCTCTCCTTCACCGAATCTGTTGCGCTCTTCACCTAGTTTGATTTATGGAAAATCTTCTCATCCAAAATTGCACTCGCATTCTTCTCAAAAATTCAGATCCAAAGCTCCTGCACTGCATTAGGTGTTGATTCATGAGGGTGATACTCATTCGACTGCGGTTGGATTTCCCATTTCCTTTATGGAAAAGGTCTGTTCATTTCGTGGTTGCGTTGATATTTTTAATGGTGGTAAAGGGAGCCCTAACCTAAACATAGGTTGTAAGAAATTTAATGGAATAAGCCCAAATTCTATTATTAGTAATAAAAATAATACTCTTAATGATATTAATTATCATAATAATTCGAATACTAATACAAATGTTATTTCAATTAATCTTAATAATCTTAATATAGATTATAGTATTAAGAAATCTAATATTAACTCTCGTAATTCAAGGAGACTGAATAATTTGATTTATAATAATAATAAAAGTGTAAATAACATTAAAAATATTAATTCACTTAACAAAAACTATATTCACAATAATAATAATAATAATAATGGTAATAATTTTTCTTCGGTAGGAATAATGTTTTTAATCTTTTTAGTTTTAATTTTGATTCTTCGGTTTTCAAAATCGTTAATAAGGGTTTCAATTTTTCCCTTTCCCCTTGGAAAATTCCCATTGGTGACATTATCTACAATATTGAGTATGGCATTAAGGTTTTTTAGGATAACATTAAGGAGACCATTGGGCAGGATTGTTCCATTATTCAAAGTAAAGCTAAGCCTCGTAAAAGAAATTTGAGTAAGCTTCAGTTTCTTTCCCTCAAATCCTTTAGGGACAACCCTAATATTGTTATCCTTAAAGCAGACAAGGGTGGTGCCATAGTCATTATGATTAAATTGGACTATGTGAGTAAAATTATTGACCATTTATCCAATAGTGGTAGTTATTCCAAGCGTAAAAAGAATCTCGTTAAATCGGTTTCTTGGGAGGTTTCCCTAGCCATTAAGTCTGATTCTTCCCTTAATCCTCTCACTAGAAAGCTTATTGAGAGAAATCCCCTCACCCCTAGAATTTATAGTCTACCCAAGATTCATAAATCCAGAGCCCATTTAACACATATTTTTAACACAATAGGTGGTCCCTCCTATCATCTTACTAATTTCGTAGTTCAGAAGCTTAAACCCCTCATGGGTCTCACTGAGTCATATGTTAAGGACTCACCTTCCTTTATCAAAGAATTGAATAACATCAATTTGGAGCCTAACGATTTATTAGCAAGCTTTGACGTTGTGTCATTGTTTATGAAAATTCTCATCCAAGAAGCCATTGATCTCGTTAGGCGGGTCTCAGATCAGGACACCTCTAAATTAGTGGGTCTCTGCCTCACCTCAACCTTTTTTAGTTTCCAAGGTGAGTTTTATTAGCAAACTTGTGGTGTTCATATGGGTTCCCCTCTTTCCCCTATTGTGACTAACTTATTTATGGAATATTTTGAATCTAAGGCCTTAGCCTCAGCTCAATTTCGCCCTAGGAAATGGAACAGGTTCATGGATGACACTTGTGTCATTTGGCCCAATGGTCGCAAAACGTTAGATTCACTTCTGAGGCACCTGAATTCCTAATATGATTCCATAAAATTCATGATGGAAGTGGAGATGGATGGTTTCCTGCCTTTCTTAGATATTCTTCTTTCTATAATGGATGATGGTTCCATTTCCCACCAATTTTTTTAGCAAGAAAACTCACACGGAACAATATCTTCATTTTAGTTCTCATCATTTTCTTTCTCAAAAATTTTGTGTCCTTTGCACTCTTGCTACCCATGCTCTAAGAAACTCTGATGTCAACCACATATAGTCAGAGAAGTCCCACTTTCTTGAAGTGTTTGAGGATAATGGCTATAGTAGATATCATGGCCTTAAGGCCTTTCAAAAAGCCTACAAAGTGTTAAAAGGAAAATCATCTCGAGATGATCCTATCTCCAAAGTTCATCTGCTATTTATCCACAGGACTTCGAAAAAAAATTCTCATTTCCTTAAGCGGAATAATGTCTCCTCTTTGTTCAAGTCTCTCTGCACTATTAGAAACTCGCTTTGTTTCGTAAAATACCTTATTGATTATAAGGACATGAAGGGTGTGTATCTAGTTCCTTGCTCCTGTGGTACTCCCTATATTGGGGAAATAGGTCGATCTATTAGACAAAGAATCCAGGAGCATGTGACAGACATAAAAAAAAATTGACCCCACACTTCAGCTCTAGTTGAGCATGCGGAAAAATTATGTCACCATGTTTGCATTGAGGACTCCAAAGTTATTGCGAGGGTTGGCCACTTCCACCATAGGAAACTCAGGGAAACCACTGAGATTGAAAGGCATGCTAAGAATCTCAATAGGGATGATGGGTGGAAATTGAGTAAGAGCAAGACTCCAGCTCTTTCGAATTGATTGTGCCCTTTTGTGTTTATTTTTTGGTCCTTGTTTTTGTTTTTCCTTTCTTCTGCTCTTTAGTTTTTCTTTTTCTTATATTCTTAGTTACAATCCATTTTATTTTATCATATGATTTTTACATTCTCTTTTTATAAATATATTCTTTTATTAAAATTAGATAAATTATATATTAAGAAAAAACTATTATAATAATAATAATAATTTATATTTACATATTATAATATTATATAACCCTCTTTTATTTAATTCATTATTAAATTAGGTTTTACCTTTATATTTTCTTATGGCTTATAATCTTGGATTATGAAGAAGGGTTTTAAAAACTTTTATTACAATATAATAAATTATAAAATAAACTAATAAACTCTCTTTTATTTAATTATTATAATATTGATAACTTTATAATGATTTTTAATCGATAAAAAATAATATATTGTAATAAAATTTTCTAAACTAACCTACTAATTAAAGGCTAGTTTTTAATGACTTGTTCTCAATGACTAGTTTTAAGCGGCTATTTTCGGGCAATGATGCATGCATCGATATTATTTGTTCACCTTGTCCCGAGGATGAACCACATTAGATGGTTCGAAATGTCGACCAAATCCTAATGATGTGATTAATCCGAAAGACATTTATCTAAATTATGAATCACAAAAGTCTTAGATCTAAGAGGATGATTACTGTTTACTAATATTGAAATGGTCTATTATACAATATTATTTGAAATATTGGTAGTATGATAAATAATTGGATATTGAAATTGAATATGAATGTAAATAGTTGCAATCCATAATAAACATTAAAATATTTACTTCATTATACATTAGAAGTTGTAAAATCTAAAAAATCATAAAACTAACTTTATTTTAAATTATTATTCATTATAAAAGGTTAATATATAAGTTAAAGGTATATATGGAAAAAAAACAAGGAACAAGATTCTTGACCATTGAGATTTACCCTCACTTTAACATGAAGATTCTTAATCTGTATATAGGATTTGTTACAATACCATGACTTATCACTACCACATGTGTAAAAAATCATAACTCACTACATATGACATTTATTCATATAAAATTAGTTTTTAATTAATCAATATAATTAAAAGAGTAAAAAGGACATAACTATTTTTAGACAAAAATCTCAACCATTAATTTCGATTCATGCTGATGTAATATGCAGAATCCTTGTGTATTGACGTGGTATGTATTTATCATCTATGGTGATTTATGTTGTGAGATACCTTTGTTGCCTTGATGGCGGGATACTCTTTATCACCATGTGTGAAGTCATGCTGATAGGAGGTTTGTGATGAGTGAGAGTTCCTTGTAACTAAACATATCGGGGAGAGAATTTTCCACTCATGTTGAGGTTTTTTCCTTGTATGGAAAGTCAAAAACATCCATTTACATTATCACCAGTTAAAAAACTAAATGAAGCGGCCAACACCATCGAGACACTGAGGCCTGGAGACATAGTCCACATTGGACGAACTTCATTATTAAAACTCTTGCATTTTGTTGTGTGATTGTTGACATGTGTTCCTCTTAATGATATATGCATACGTGTTCATTAATGATTTGATAAAATGTAATTCTAACACATTAGACGAAGAAAAAGGTCTTGGTTAAAAGGGTATCAAAAATTCACCCCGGATCACCCTAGTACCAACTCAATAGAAACATCTACCTCCCTATGAGATGGTAACTCTAAAATATATGCAAGGAATGCATCCTGAAACTGTTGTAGAATTGGGTACCTTCTCAAAACATAAGCATCCTCCACTTCCTTACCTTTGTCACTATAAGTATGTATTATGAATAACATACACCCTTTCCTGTGAATGTGCCTGGCCTTCATGGATGTCACCATCCTTACTAATGTGGCTTTATTATTTCACTGTAAGATTATCTCCTAACTACATCCAAGCACTCAATGGCTTTATCATAACCATCCACCTTGGTGATGTGAAGTTATAGCCAGTACATATCCAAAAGCAATAGAAATATTTCTATGACCCCAATAGAAATATGTTCAAGTGTGTTGTTGTAGGCATACCATTTAACTCAAATGCACAATATCTTACCCATGGTGAAATTTTTTCTTTGTACATGTAGGAAACTATGCTAGCCAATATTTTGCATGCATTTCCTTATCCAAACCACACTTATCTGCCAAGGCAAGACTAACATAGCTATAATTAGATCCAGCATAAATCAAAATAGAAATAACTTTATTACAAAACTTACCGTCCATCTCAATGATAGATTCCTGGTGATTTTCCTACCTGTTGTCCACGAATGCATAAATAAAAGGAATGATCTTCCCAAAACCCCCAACATTCTGCACCTCTTGTGCACTATATATGAAGTCTACCACCCTAATTATGTGGACAATCTATCTCGAGATGCACCTTACCACATATCCAACACTCTAATCATCCAGTACCATTGCCTCTATGATGTTGTTGTGATCCATGTCCCTGTCGAGCTGCATTGAACCTACTTTGCAATGCCACCTTTTATTTCTCTTATGCATTCTGAGGTCTTGCTATTTTAGGATTTCATTTACCTTTACCTTTTTCCTTCCATTTCCATCCTTGATGAGACTCTCTCTTATGCTTTGATTTCTCATAGAAATGATTCAAATTCCCAGTCACTTCCTCAAGTGACTGAGGCTCATCATAATCAATCCAATATATAAATCCTAATGGGAAACAACTGACAAATTGATAAAATTTAACCTTCTCAGTTTTAAGATATGGTGCATACCTCAATATCTCCATAAATTTTATTGGGTACTCTTCATCTTTCATTTATCCCATCTTTAGCTCATATAATTATTTTCCCTTAATATCGTAGTACCTTTCTGACAAGTATTTCTTCTTGAAAAGCCTCTTGAACTCATGCCAACTCAGTTCCTCTATCCTGATGTCTTTGACCTGCTTCACATCTTCACACAAAATGTATTCTTTACCTTTTAGGCTGAAGATAGAAATTTTGGCCTTAATATTATATGTTTACTCATGCAACTCAAAGAACTTATTCATCCCAAGTATCCAAGATTCTTCATCTTCTAGTTTCTTTAAGTCTCCATTACAATTAGGTGCCTTATATTTCTTAAATTCATCCTACCATTATCCCATGTCACCCTCCTTGTAAGGATGATAACGATGATGATCATGATGTCTATCCAAACTAGAACTATAATAGTACCAGTACTCAGAAACCCTCCTATGTAGAGTGTCCAACAATATTACATCTCTCATTATGTCAGATCTATCCAACATGTGTCTACTAGGATACCCACTGTCATATGCCCCATTATTTTTTTCTGCTTGTCCATGGTTGATCCGAAGTGGCCCTTTCCGTTACAATTCTGACAAGGTATAAATAATTAGTTTGTTAACCTCTGTTTTTTTATTTTGTGCCTGTATGATTATGTCATTATATTCCTTACAACTCCTTATTTCTTCCTTTAAGCATCTCAATGTATCTACCAAATCAAAAGAGTTCCCACCACATTGCTTATCTGATTCATAGGGAGAGTTTTTGTAGTATACCATCTTGCTATTATTTTTTATCTCTTTCTTGTGAGGCATAATATGGCATCTAAACCAAATCATAATAAACCGATGTACATTAGTTAATTTAGGGAGGATACCTCATTTGCAAGATCATCCAAATCAGGGTGATACATGTATAAACATAATCATAACATCATATAAACATATAACAACTAAGTGTACCAACACATAACATCATTCTAGCTAGAGTCTAATAATCACTGAATGACAATATCACTACACATATAATGATCTCACGCACGATGAAATACACCATACCAATGTACGTGGAAAATACAGAAGCATAAACATAGATGACACACAGGCATACACATAGAAAATACACCAACATAAACACAGACAATACACAAGTGTAAACACATGTAATCAAGCATAAACGCAAAATACTTGTAACACATGTATCATCGTGTAACCAAGCATACAAGAATGATACATGTAAGAAATTGACCTGTATAAAAAACATCTACCCAGTCATACACTCATGGAAACACAGTGCATAACAAAAACATCAGTCTACACATGGTGACATCACTATAACTAAGACCATGTTATGAAACCAGCTCCAAAAATAGACGAAAAGAGAGATCAATGCCTTATAAATCAGCCACTTCAAGGGGGAAACCTCCTTTAAAATTATTGGATGATTCAAATGATTAAACCTCCTTTCTATATATAGGATTACATGGGGTCAAAATATAATCCTAGCTGACCTAACAATAATAATGTAAGGGCACAATAATAACAATAGTGGCTTTTTATGGGGCACAATAATAACAATATATGGGCTACACTAACAACAATAAGGGACTACACTAGTAATATAGGGACCTAACATGCATTAGGGGAATTTTGAGGTATAAAATGGGCCTCCTAAGGAAATTATAAAATGATAGTGGAAATAATAAAATAAGGTTTGATGTCATCATCAAATTTTAGAGGGAAAAAAAGAAAAAACTACTTTTTCAACTCGTATTTTCAACTTATATCCCAAATTTTTTACTCAAATTTCGAGCAGGAGTACTTTTTGGATACAAAATTTAATTCCTCATCCAAGTAGTACCCATGCTGTATACTTTCGAAGGGCCCTGTTACACGAAAAATGAGAAATACATGAAAAACATGATTGCAATCATGTTTTTTCATGTATTTCTCATTTTTTCGCATAAAAGGCTCCACCGAAAGTATGCAACATGGCTACTCCTTGGATGAGGAATTAAATTTTACACCCAATGAGTACTCCCACTCGAAATTTGAGTAAAAAATTTGGGAGATAGGTTGAAAATACAAGTTGAAAAAGTAGTTTTATTATTTTATTAGTTTTTAACCTTTTTACCCTTTTACTTAAAAATAGTGAATCATCCCCCATGGTTGACATGATCATCTTGAACCTTATTGGTTCTTATAAAGTTTATTTTGGTTGTACATTTTTCTTAGGAGGCCCATTTTAGACCTCAAAATTCCCCTAATGCCCCTTTCCTTAAAAAAAGTGTTGTCCTCAACACTTGAGTAGCTTTGGATGCTTTTGTATAAAATTATCATCCTCCCATGTGAAATATTTAGTGGGTAAGTTCTTCCACTTGATGAGATACTATGAAATTTATCGATTATGTAGCTGTCGAGTTCTTATTTCCGTGAATGCTTCAGGTTCCAATATGCTTTTTCCTTCCTCATCAAGTTATGGCAATATTGTTTAAACTAGAAGTTTGTCACCTATAACCTTCTTTAAGCATGAAACATGGAAAACTGGGTGCATTCGAGAAGAAGAAGGAAGCTCCAATTTGTATGCCATAGTACCAATATTTTGCAACACCTTGTAAGGACCATAGTACTTTGGTGATAATTTATTATTATTATTAGCTTGCTTGAGGTACATTTGTTTGTATGGTTGTAGTTGTAAAAATAACAAGTCTCCTACATCAAAACTTCTCTTGCTGCAATGTTTATTTTCCTATTGTTTCATTCAATTTTGTGCCAAATTTAGGTTATCCTTTAAGAGTTGGAGAACTATTTATTGATGCTCGATGTGATATTACACTTCTTGAACCTTAGAATTTTCTCTTAAAGATGATGTGATGGATGGTCGATGATATCCATAAAGTTATACCACCATTCAGCCAGAGGTAACCACTCAACCCATTGAGTTTTTTTATCAGATATAAAACAACGAAGATATCCTTCCAAACACTTAGTCACGATCTCAGTTTTCCCATCGGATTGAGGATGATAAGATGAGTTATGAGCTAGTTGAGTACCTAAACAAGAAAATAATTCCATCCAAAAATTTCTAGGAAAGATGGGATCTTTGTCGCTTACAATAATATTTGGGTTTCCATGTAGATTTTGAAGTGTTTCCATAAATGTAGTAGCAACTGTACTTGATTTAAATGGATGAGATAATGCACAAAAATGTGCATACTTGGTAATTCTATCAACTACCACCATGATGACACTCTTTCCTTCGAACTTAGGTAAATCTATGATAAAATCCATTGAAACCTCCTCCCAACGTTGACTTGGAATCGATTGTTGGGTGTGGAGCCTGATTATCTTGTTTACTTTGTATCACAACATTGGACCCCTGTACCTTAAAAGGGGCAAAAACACTACCCGTAATTAATCGCTGTCATGGGGGGTCCAACGGTGGGCGGCAGCGCTTTTTGGAGCCCCCCCCTGGCGGGGGTTTTCGGGGGCAGCGCCCCCGAAGCTAAAAACAAATGTAAAATTGCCTTGTAAAAGTATAGTAATTTCTAGTCAATCTGGGCCGTTCATTAGGCAAATGATTTGACGGTAGAAGTTATGTTTAGATTAGGGTTTTTTTCCCTAGAAGGAAACCCCTCGCTTTTATGAGGGCATTGTATTGCGGCTGTGTATAGTATGTGTATTCTCAAAGCGAGAAACAGAGAGGGAGACTGTGAGAGAGAACAGAGAATATTACAGTGGATCTGCTGTAGGTTTTGTCTCTTCATTTTTGCTGGATAATAGAAAGGAAGGACTGGCTGTTCGGGGTGGACGTAGCCCAAACTGGGTGAACCATGTATATCTATGTCTCTCTGGTTTTATGTGTTTTGTGTGCTTTTATTTTCTGCATATTTTATGTGTTGCATTGCTCCATAATATATAATTTTCTAACAACTGGTATCAAAGACGAAGGGATATTTGGCTGATAAACTCGCAGGAAAGAAGGGTTCCTGGTTCGAGTGGGAGCAATGGCAAAAGATGGTAAGTTTAGGGTCGAGAAATTTAACGGCCAAAACTTCCCGTTGTGGAAGATGCAAATGGAAGATTATTTGTATCAGAAAGATCTGTACCTACCATTGAGCGGAAAAACAAAGACGCCGACGGCCATGACAGACGCAGAATGGAACATCCTCGATAGAAAGGCATTCGGAACAGTACGGTTGTGTCTTGCGGCGTCAGTTGCCTTCAATATTTCGAAGGAAACAACAACAAAGGGTTTGATGCAGACATTGGCGAAACTATATGAAAAACCCTCAACCTCAAACAAGGTATTTCTTATGAAACAACTATTTAATATGAAGATGTCGAAAGGTGGATCTGTTGCAGACCATTTAAATGAATTTAATATAGTTAGCAGTCAGTTAAGTTCTGTAGGGGTAAACTTTGATGATGAATTTAGAGCTCTGCTATTCTTGTGCTCATTGCGAGAGAGTTGGAATGGTTTAGTAATGGCCATTAGTAACTCTATCTTTGGATCTAGTACTTTAAAGTTTGATGATGTTGTTGGTGCTATCCTTAACGAGGAAATGCAACGGAAAAGCTCTGGTGAGACATCAGGTAATGCTTTGAGTGAAGAGTCTATGGGAAGAAGAATGGAAAGAGGAAAGAGCTCAGGATATCGCAGTAAATCAAGGAAAGGCAGATCCAAGTCCAGGTCGGGGATAGTGTGCTGGAATTGCGGAAAGAAAGGACACCTAAAGAAAGACTATAGATCTCGGAAGGAAAAAGAAGGAGACACACAGAAAGAAAACAATCATGAAGTAAATGTGACAGGTGATGTGTTACAATATGCTTTGATTCTTTCTTTCGAAAATGTTATTGATTCTTGGGTTGTAGATTCAGGGGCTTCATTCCATGCCACACCTGATAAGAAATATTTTCATGACTATGTTCAAGGAGATTTTGGACAAGTTCATTTGGGTGATGATAAACCTTGTAAAATTGTTGGAATGGGTAAAGTTCTTGTAAAACAACAAAATGGAAACCAATGGCTACTAAAGGAGGTAAGGCATGTTCCAGATCTGAAGAAAAATCTGATTTCAACAAGGCAGTTAGGCAGTGAAGGTTGTGTGACAACTTTCACAGATAAAACTTGGAAGGTCACCAAAGGAGCCTTGGTAATAGCAAAAGGCGAAAAGGTTGGTACATTGTATTTATGCAATGGTATTTCTAACTCTGTTAATGCTTTAACTTCCAAAGGTGCAGATGCAGCATTATGGCATCATAGGCTCGGACACATGAGTGAGAAGGGAATGAAGATTCTTCACTCAAGAAATTTGTTGCCAGGTTTGAAGAATGTTGACTTGGATTTCTGTGAGAATTGCATTTATGGAAAATAAAAGAGAGTCAGATTTCTCAGAGTTGGGAAAGAAAAGAAGAGCGAAAAATTGGAGCTTGTGCATATAGATGTATGGGGACCTGCTCAGGTATCATCTCTCGGTGGCTCTCGTTATTATGTCACTTTTATTGATGATGCAACTAGAAAAACATGGATTTATTGTATTCAGAATAAATCTGATGTATTTGATACTTTCAAGAAATGGAAGGCTTCGGTTGAGATTGAGACAGGAAAGAAGTTGAAGCATCTCAGATCAGACAATGGAGGTGAATATTGCAGAAAAGAGTTTGATAGGTACTGTTCATAGCATGGAATTCGTAGAGAGAAGACAGTTCCAAGAACACCGCAAGAAAATGGTGTGTCAGAAAGGATGAACAGAACAATCATGGAGCATGAGATTGCATGCATGATTGCCTTTACGATTTTGGGCAGATGCTGTAGATACTGCTGTTTATTTAATAAACAGAGTGCCTTCAAGTTCCTTGGATGGTGGTATTCCAGAGGAAGCATGGACAGGTAAAAAGGTAAACTACTCTTTTTTAAATCCTTTTGGTTGTGAGGCCTTTGTCCATATTAATAAAGAAAACAGAACAAAGCTTGAGGCAAAATCAAAGAAATGTACCTTTATTGGACATGGTGCTAATGATTTTGGTTATCGCTTATATGATTATGAAAATCACAAAATCATTAGGAGCAGAGATGTAATATTCAATGAAAAGGTCTTTTATAAGAATCAGTTGCAGGAAAAGAAACAGGAAAAAGAAAGCAAGGAATACACGGTTCTTGATGAGATAACTGAAAAAGTAAAGGTGCCTGAAAATAATAATAATCAACAACCACAGCAGCAGCAACCACCACAACAGCAACAGGCACCTCAAACACCTAAAAGTGGTGTTAGAAGATCTACTAGGATAAGTAGACCCCCTGAACGATACTCTCCTTCATTATATTATTTATTGTTGACTGATTATGGTGAACCTGAATGTTATGAAGAAGCAATGCAGGTTGAAAGAAGGAAGAAGTGGGAGCTAGCCATGGAAGAAGAGATGGACTCCTTAATGCATAACCAGACTTGGGACTTAGTCAAGTTGCCTGCAGGTAAAACTGCATTGCAGAATAAATGGGTTTACAGGCTGAAGGAAGAAGATGGAGGAAAACAGAGGTACAAAGCTAGACTTGTGGTGAAGGTGTTTGCACAGAAGAAAGGTATTGATTTTGATGAAATATTTTCTCCTGTTGTTAAAATGAATTCAATCAGAACTATTTTAAGTCTTGTAGCAGCGGAATATTTACATCTTGAACAGTTAGATGTAAAGACAACATTTCTCCATGGAGATTTGGAGGAAGAGATATACATGCAGCAACTAGAAGGATATGAGGTAAAAGGGAAAGAAAAATTGGTGTGCAGGTTAAATAAGAGCTTGTATGGCTTAAAGCAGGCTCCAAGGCAGTGGTATCTAAAATTTGACAAGTTTATGTCTGAACAAGGTTATACTAGATGTCACTCTGATCATTGTGTTTATTTGAAAAGGAAAAATGATGGCATCTATATTATATTGTTATTTTATGTAGATGAAATGCTTATTGCAGGGTCTAACATGCAGGAAATAAATGTGCTCAAAATAAAATTGGAAAATTCATTTGCAATGAAGGATTTGGGAGCTGCAAAACAAATCCTTGGTATGAGGATAACTAGAGACAGGAAAAATCGCAAATTAACACTGTCTCAGAATGAGTACATAGAAAAGGTGTTGAAAAGATTTAATATGCAGAGTGCAAAACCAGTTAGTACACCTTTTGCTAGTCATTTCAAACTTAGTAAGGAGATATGTCCAAAGACCCAAGAAGACATGTGTTAGGGTCATGTGATTTGGCTGATTGGCAAGCCAAATGACGGTGTAACATCAAACCAAGCTTTGGAGCCCGAGGACCTAGCCTTCCTGGACTCAGAGAGGGCTCTCTCTATATGTGTAAGGGATATCTGTGTGTTTTCTTATTTGTGTTCTGATTTTAGGCTAGTTATGAAGTAAGTTTTTTGGGTTTTGGTTTTTAAGTTGTGAGGGATGAAACTGATCAAAGATATAAAATAGGTAACAAGATGTTAGATCAACTGGGCTATGGGGTCAAAAGGTCAAAGAAGCTATTAGATGACGATACAAGGCTGTTGAAGGGCCGATTTGATTCAAGGTAGAAAGGATCTTTGGGAAAAATGGATTAAATGGACATCAATTTTGTGAACAACAAAGGGTTTCAGGCATAACTAGTTTAATAGAAGACATAAACATGGTAGGGAAAACCATTAATCATGCAAAATGTAACTATAAGCTAATCAATACATTGAAATAAACATTCAAGCCATGCATAGAAGTATAAGACCCTCTAACTTTGGGAAATGGCTATCAGACTTTGGGGAAAACACATAAGACAAACTAACAACTCAAAATACTATGCCGGAATGCCTAAACATAGTATTTAAGTTATTGGGCACTTTGACAAACAAGCTTTCATAGTTTTAGACAAAGGGCTAGATCGAAACTAGGCCTCCTTGGTTCAACAAGATGATAATCTAATTAATCAAAGAGAAATTTTATGGATGGAGCTATGGCTGGCCATTGGTAAGCAGGGCGTACCGTAAGTCATACTTAGCTAGCATAAAACCATTAATGAAATAAGCAAAAATATCCTCAAGTTACTAAAGAGCAGTTAAGAATTCTTTAGTATGACTAAGGAGGAAGAAAACATGAAAGCTATGAAGAATCAGGAAATTTGAGGTGCCTCCATGGGCATATCTCAAATTTGTTCTCTACTGATTTGTAGCAAGCAAGAAACATGTATCATGAATGAAAACTAGAAGACAACAACAAAGCAAGAAACACTATACCATTCTACCAAGTCATGGAATCCATCAACAATCCTTCATCATTCATCCAAGAACATCCAAGAGGCAATCCAAAAGCATAACACAAGTATTTTCTTCCAAAGCTCATATGACCATATATTTCTTCTCTTCTCAAGTTCAGCCTTGTTTACAAATGAGAGCTTGTGGAATAAATAGGCTCAAGTGAGGTAAACCTCATGTTTCAACCTCCTCTCCTATTGGCCTACTCAAAATATCTAAACTTGTCCTTGAGGCTTTGCAAAGCCCAAGGCACAAAAATATCTCATAAAATATCTAAAAAATGCTAAAAAAGGAAAAATAATTGACTTTGCATCATTTTCCATGTGCAAAAATAGCTAAACGCACATTTGGAAAAATCAGATTTTAGAGGTTCAAAAATTACAAAAATGCTTCAAATTTTCATCAACAAAAGGTCCCCTGACTTGCCGGAAACATTTGGCAGCATTACCCGTGTTAAAACGAGGCTCATGATAGCTCGTTGGAAAGCTATGAGGGTCTACTTTCCAGAGAAACTGAAATTTCCCCAATCTGATGCCTGGAAGTCCTCCAAATATGCACCTGTGTGTAAAAAGCCAGAAAATTACAGTCTGCTGATAGACCGGGCAGAGTGTGCAAAAAGAGAGCCTTTTTCGTCGTTTTGAGGGGGGAAATTATCTCCAAATGTTCTGAAAATCACTGAGGGCATGCTCATGAAATTATGGCATCCAATGATACCATTCTCCCCCCTTGACGAATCCTTAAAATGAAATGGCGATTTTATGAGTTTTTGACCAAAAACTCAAAAATGCCAAAAAACCAAAAGTTGTCAAAATGGGCCCAAAATTGGTGTGCATGACCCTCAAGGGTCCTTGGAAACATGCTCTGAAACTGAAGCCAAAATTTCAAGTGCTGATGTGTCCATCTTCTCTTTTTGTGCCGGGCGCTTCCTGGGCTAGATGCACTCTTGAAAAACCAAACTGCCTCACTGTCTTTGAAATGTCTTCTTTAAACTAAACTCTGTCAACCCACTGTTTTGATAAGGAAACAATGTCCTTAGATGCTTGTGCAAAATTTTCTCTCTCAATACAAAACCTCTTCTCCTTTAAAATGTGGCTTTCACAACCTTTGAGATGCAGTTCAACAAGCAGACCTTTTAAGAAGAAAAAACACAGTGAAATGAAAAAAAGGCAGTTAAGTGAATTTGCTGTATACAGTGACAAGGTCACCCTGCTCTGTGATGTTTGGAGGTCAACAACCTATTTTTGTATCTTTGACCAAGGTAAACTTCTTAATTTCACAATCCTGCCCTTGTCCAGTATGCAAATCAACCAACAAAACTCATATCATACACAGTCACCTTTAGTGCAGACACCCAGTCAATTTCACTATTTATACAACAAATGTGACAGATCTTGGAAATGTTTCAAAGGTTTCAACAAATCCTGTAAGAGTTTTAACTTTCAAACAATCAAGGCTCCCTTTTCAATATAGAACCCTGTCTCTCTAGAAAATCACCCTTTCAACCATCTGAATATCAACTTATCAAATGAACTTGAAGAACAAAAAGACAGTCAAGTCGTATACACAGTGAACAACTATCTTTTCTGTGGTTGGTAAGGGTAACCTGCCCTTTGATGCTTTGGAGATATAAGAAACCCTTGTCTTTTGAAGAGGAAGGTGAAAACACAGTTTTGAGTTCAAAACCTTTTCCTTGTAGGCACTTCATCGGTATATTCAGCACTTTAACACAGTTTTAAATCATAGATATCCACATAGCAAAAACACTGTTTACAAATATGGTGACAGAGTTTGAAAAGTTTTGTATGCTGTGGTATCAAAAATTTGTAGCATTTCAATGTCGAGAAGCTCTCCTTTGATCAAAACACTAACCCCTCATATGCATCTCATCAATATGTAATGATATATAAACTCAGTCAAACAAAGGGGCAAAACACAGTCCAAGTTTTCTTGTGTTTAAAAGGATAGAGTTGGCATCGTTTGAAATACTTCTGTGGTGGTAACAAGGGTCTTCCAGTAGTCAAAAACCAACAAGCCTGTTTTCAGACATGATATTTTCCCTCTTTAATATAAGGCCCCTGTTTCCTTGTCATTTCCATTAGTCCAAGTTCAGGCAACTCAGAAAATGTGATGGAAGATTCATCTCACTCAAAAGATTTCTTAACTTCTTCATACACCATCCTTTTATGTTTCTCATCATTCATATCAATGAAGTCCACCACAATGATGCCACCAATGTCCCTTAAACGCAAATCTCTTGCAATTTGTCTTGCAGCTGCAAGATTAACCTCAAGAATAGCCTGCTCCTGAGACATTTCTTCACCTAACATGCCACTACCACCATTGACATGAATCAAAACTAATGCCTATGTTTGTTCAATTACCAAGTAACCTCCATTAGGAAGGTACACTCGTTTGCTTAGGAAATTGTCAATCTCATTCTCCACACCAAATTCCATCAAAAATTGGATTCCTTCCTGTATATAGCTCAACCCTATTTCCCAGACTGGGGGAAAATTCTTGCAAATATCTGGTTACCTCACAGTAGGTACGAGGAGAAACAACCACCATCCTCTAGACCTTCTTACTAAAATCATCTTGTAAAATGGCAAGTGTTTGACCCATAGCTCTATGCAAAATTACTAGAATTGCACCCTCCACTCCCTCTTGTGCTGCCAGGAAAGCAGACTTTGCATGTTCAATTATCTCTTTCCAAGTTTCCATCAATCTTGATAGATCCTTATGAAGTTCCTCAAAAGGTTGACCTGCAGCAACTGTCCGCACAGTCAAACCAACATTTGGAGGCTGTAGCGTCTTTGCAATAAGTTTTAACCCTTTGCGTTCAGGTCCTTGGAGGAATTTTGAAGGCGTTTGGAGGCCGAAATATATGCGCAGCACTCTTAGGAGGAAGAACGCCGCGCAGGATTGGGTTGTCGGGTCGATGTCGGACGCCTATGACCTGTGGCTACAGGAGCGCCACGCGCGGCTACAGGAGTGTCGCGCGCCTTTGTTGCGCAGTGCAAAAAGTAAGCATAGGAGCGCTGCGCGGTCGCACCGGAGAGCCACACGGTGCAAACACTTTCAAAACCCTGCAAAACGATTTGAAAACTCCCTCTATGACCTTGTGAAATGCAAAGGGGTACTTGCTCGTGTTTGGGGGGACTTCAAAATGATTTTGACATGGCTTTTATCCTTTTGAATGCAAGGCAACCAACTATTCTTGACATGAATATGTGAGGGTTTGGAAAACACCTTCTTTCAAAACCATTTCCTTTGTCTAAAACAAACAAAACAAAATGACTTTGAATGTGCTGATAAGGGTCTATATTTGAATACTGTCAGCAAAAAAGGGTTGAGTATTTCACTCGAATAGTACCAATGTTTATGACTCTTTCCAAGGGTCAACTTTGTTCATTTCATTTTACATATTTGAAAAGTGCCTTTCCATAACTGCAGTCTCTCTGGCGATATTTTTAACATAGAAGCTCCACTTTGAATAATACACCAATGATTTATGGACCATATTTTGCTACTGTTAATACCTTTGTTGACACTTTTAACAAGGAAAAACCATTCAAGCTCTGTCAAAGAGTATTGAACACTGCTTTATCATTTGCAAGGAGATGGCTTATCTTTCAAGTTGTTTGATAATTTCTGCCTCTAGGTGCCTCATCAATTTTTTCCAACTGTAGGTGCTAACAATTTATTTGGATTTATTCAAACTTTGCCATGGTGTGTTGATCAAGAAGGGCGCTGCTTCCAACACACTTTCTCTGCTCAAAACATACCTATATGGTGTCTCTTGACCTTTAACTAATGAATACCTATATTTGTCTTAAGATATTTATCCAAAAACTGACAGTATGTCAAATCACCCCTTTTGCATATTATGAACAATAGTTTCAGTTGTAATGCCTCATGAGGAGATAAGCCCAGATTTTCTGTGTCAGCTGTGATAAGCACATTTGAAAAGCACCTATTTATAAATGGAGTTGCTTTCATGTGGAAATGATGACATGCATGATTCTAACAGCTAGAGAAACACCCAATGTTGTTCCAGAAGTCAATAACCCTGCTGCATCTGAAGGATTCACTTGTCTTTGTGGTGGAGTGTGGATTGCAACGCCTAGACTTGCACTGGCTCTTTAAATGACATCAAGATGGTTTATGTCTAGGGCTGTATACTACTTGCCTGATTTTTCTCTATTTTTATCTAGAAACCATAGACTATATTCCACAACTCAACAGAAACATAAGAGTACACAGAGGTTCTTTTCACTGAAGTGTCTTCTTGTTCAGCGCTGATTTGATCCATTCATACTAGCACCCCTGCAGAGATGTTTTGTTACAATAGCTTTGATCAATGGAGTCTCTTTTTGTTGCACCATGATGATGATGCCCGAAACTTCAATTTATCTTCTTTCTTAGGACATAAGACCTAAAAAATCTGCTTTCTCTTGATTTGAACATTTCTGATCTTAGCCCTGTTTTGATCATCACTTTCCCTTAGAAACCTGTAGTTATTGTTTCACTGTCTATTAAAAACAAACCTGTCTTACAGTCAGTTTGCAATTCTTCAAGTCAACATTGGCCATTGCCCTCTACTTGTAGATGAAGGAGGCACCTTAACCCTCTGCTTATAGATAAAGGGGGTTCTTGGCCATGACAAATTACCAGTCTGTTTGACAGTGTTGTCTTTCTTCTACTGTGTTTTCATGCTGAATGAAGCTGCAAGAGTCTGAAAAATAACTATTTGTCCTGCAATTGCATCTTAGGCTCATGTTCTCATTGAGAAGCAGCTTTCTTCTCATGTGGAGCCAAGAATTTTCTTCTGAGGAGCTGACATGTTTCCTGCGCTTGTTAAAATCCATAAACAATGTAAAACACCTAATAATCAGCTTGAGACTGTGGTATATGCAGTGCTGAGACTTAGGGGCATGTAAGTGGCGTGACTTAGAGCTGTAACTAACTTCATTAGTAGAGTGGGAGGTCTGTTATGATTGGTCTGTAGCAGATGGAGGTTTATGGCCTTTTGATGGTTGCCAAGGGTGAAATGCCTTAAAGCGCCACTTCCTAACTTAGGGGAGGTTTTTTTAGTAGACTTGGATTGTCCTTTTAGAGCTAACAGGCAGACTTAGTATGGCTGAGGTTAGGTAGGATTTGATAATGGGATTTCATCTTGTCATGGGCGAACTGAATAGTAAGGAGAGAAAAAAACTTTTATGGGTGTTTTACCAGCTGGCAAATTTGACAAATTTTAAGATCAGTTGTTGGAAAACTGGGCTGTTGAACTAGTCATCACTAACAGGTAAAAAATACTGATGACTAACAATGCCTCCATTTGGGGAGGGCGGCTCCTTTTCAGGAGGTTTCCAGAATTTCAGATCTGTGGCTTATGAAGACCAATGCCTTACCCATTGGCGCAAATTTTCACTTTTCTTTGATGCTACTTCTGAAAGAGACAGCATGATTAGCATCGATGATATTTCTACTTACCCCACTATCTTTCCTAAGATTTTTTCTTCCTTTTTTGGCGCATTTGAACTAGCAGCCTTTTGACAATGCATATTTTCCTTTTTGCAGAATGAACCTATCTAACTCTACACTTATATCTGCTGGGAGTTCAAATTAAACTGATGAAGTCCTTCATTACTCTACCTAAACTAGATCAACTGTCAAGATTAAACTGTTTGACAGGATTTTGTTCTCTAATCTAAAACATGAAATTCAAAATGATCAAATCAGGGTTAAACTGTCTGATTTGTCATGTATTTGGGGCATGATAGTACAAACTACACACAAATATTATTCTGCAACAAAAGGAAAACTAGAAAAGCGGGGCTAAGATGTACAATGTATTTTTCATCCCTCGCTTCTCTCTTTGGTTATGTTTTAGGCATGTGGAACCAAAATCTCTCCCTAATCTACTCTCTGTGATAAGTCAATCTTACACAATGTTGACCATATTTTTCACTCACTAACTTATCAGAAAATAAATTTAAACATGCTCGGCTATGATTAGGCTAGATAGCTAAAAAAGACATTTAAGTACTAGTAGTGGCATTTAGACTTGCTCGCTTTCCGAAAGACTATTTTTTGGAACATGGGGCTTTACCACTGCTTTTAGAAACTGCCCTCTTTTTCTATTGTTTACTATTTTTGTATTTTTTTCTTTTTTAACCTTTTCTTCAAACAAACTAAAACTAAAAAGATGCTCACAAGGCTGAGCTTATTTTTCACATGCTGTCTATCTATCCTAATCTAATCTATACACAATAGACATTTGTTTGGTGAACTCTGTTTTCCAATGCAACCAGTCAAGTAGATGATCACATGGGGAATTCTGGTTTAGTTTTTTCATGATGCAGAAATAATGAAAAGGCCACTCCCATTTGGTTTGTTTTTGGACAGCAGTGCTTAAGCTTTTTCTTATTCTTGGCAGCAACTTGTTTATGATAGAACCCATTATTCTTTCAGAATTCTCAAGGAAAACAGCAAATGGATCTTGGAATAATACCTTATCTAGAGGTTTTGCAATATAGGATTCATTCAAGACTACTCTTTCCTCCACTTGACTATATTTGGGACCCCATTGGTAAAGCAACTCTTCTCCTTGCTCATGATCACTTGAAATATCATACTCATCATACATTGCAGTGTAGTTCTCTTGCCAAGCTGATGTGTTTTGATAGGGTGGGCTGAAAACTGTGTGAAGGTCATTAGGATGATGGGCAAGGATACACTTTGACAATAAATTATCTTGAAAAGATAGTGTGAAAACTCTCATTTGTTTATCAACCTCTATTTCTTCATCTGCATTTTGTAACTCAATGGAACTTGGTGGCTGCAAATCTGGAGTTAAGGAAGATTCCCTAACCAAAATGATTTCCTCAACCATTTCAGGAAAAGGATTTTCATTTACAACATGCTCGAGAATTTCATCATCCTCCTCAACCTCATCATCAAAGCTGAAAAACTGTTGATCTCCAATTATGTGAATGTTATCTCTGACAGACTGAAGTGAAGTAGGGCAAAGAGTCTGAGACTCTTCACTTACTTCTTAACTCTCAAGGCTCTTCTCATCAGTGTCATAGATGACCTGTAATGGCTGCTCACTTTTCTCAAGTTTATGAAACTAAGCTTTCTCCCGAAAATCAAAAACTGAGTCTTCTACAAAGTTAGCTTCTGTTTGGAAATCATAATCATAAACATATTGATCAAACATTGGAGAATCATTAACATAAGTAATGTCATCAACCATGTATATTGGACTATCATATTTCTTTTCTTCAACTTGATTTACAAATATATTTTCTGATTTATTATATGCAGGATTAACAGGAGAAGTATCAGAGAAGTTTTGGTTATATGAAGTTTCAGAGGTTGTCTGTATGTTTAAAATTTGATCTATTTCCTCTTTAGTTAAAGGATAATGTATTTTCTATTTTCTTTGAAGTGGGCAATAATTTCTTTCCATTTTTTGTGGAAGTTGATCTTGTGGCTGAATGTCCTCTTGCATTTTGCCGGGAAGGACAGATAGATTTTTATTGGTTTCAACCTTTTCAAAGAGCTCTTGTGGATCCTCTCTTATTTCTTGATGGATTTCATCTAGGATCAACTCTTCTTGGTCATCTTCATGGTTAGCTTGGGTAAGAAAATTATGGACCTCCTCTAAAAAATCCTCAGGATGCCAATTTCCTAAGTTTTCTTCAATGCTTACAAGGTGTTGTATGAGGTTTTAAAAGTGATCACAACAATTTTCAGCCAATGATAGAGATGGAAAATGTCCTATATAGCGTTTACAAAATACTTTGTGGAAATCCTTCAAAGAAAACAAGGTGCGAGGCTCTAGGTTTTCATACCATTCTCTTGCCTCTTCTTCTAATGTACCCATGAAAATTTTCATGAGGCAGTCCTCATGCCATTCAACCTTTAACTTCCATACATGTATATGAAATTTGATGAGGTGTAAAAATGGGTCGTCAATATTTTCATTTCGAAAGAGAGGTAGTTTTGCGAACCAATTTACATCTGTAGGCATTTTGTGTGGGAAACCAGGGATATGTTCTCTGCTCATCGGAGCATATCTCCTTTGTGTCCTCAGGTGGAGGAATTGAACCATGTTGTTCTCCATCAGCATGATTGGGATTACTTAATGCATTCCTAGGAGACTTTATAAGGACTAATGGGGAAAAAGGCCTACTGGAGGCTAGTGGAGTCGCCAGGTGGAACTTGATTGTTTTGAACAGATGTAGCTATGGTCCACCACCAGTAAATAAGGAAAAAGCCAAACTGGGAATTGTTTTGGGGTTTTTCTGAGTTTTATGTGCAGTCTATGGTTTATTTAAAGTATTCTAGACTTGTTTCAACACTTTGCTAGGGTGGTGATAACAAAAAGAGTTTTACTCTAAATGATCTTATGGACTGCTTGCTTGCTTAAGTATCTAAAGGAATAAAGAGTCTATAAGAGTTTGCTAGACTATCATGTACTCAGTGTCCCACCATCTCCCGCTATGTTAGTGAGCGATGGGATAGATCAATTGGATGGTAATCTAGAGTTTGATAAAATAGTAAGGCCTACTGGAGGCTAGTGGAGTCGCCAGGTGGAAATTGGTTGTTTTTGAGATATATGTGTATGGTCCACCACCAGTACTAACAAAAACCAATCTAAGGGAGCTTTTTTGGGGGTTTCTAAGTTTTATGTATTTCTAAGGTTTGGAAGAGTTTCCTATAACTGACTCATCATTTTGCTAAGATGGTGAAGGAGCTATTTTCTACTCTTCGAACAACACTTAAGTTTTCTAAGATTGAATGAGACTTCGAAAGTTACTAAGGAGTACTTAGATTGTCACTAACTCAGAAGGTCCCACCGTGATCGCCATTATGTTAGGGAGCGGTGGGATAAGTCAATCAGATAGTATTCTTAAGGCTGCTGGAAAGTTTAGGGAAACTAAGTTGTTTAACACTCAGAGTCCCACCGTGATCGCCATTATGTTAGGGTGGCAATGAGGTGGCTAAATCGGATAGTAGCCTAGATTTTAGTAAAGTAGTAAGGCCTACTGGAGGCTAGTGGAGTCGCTAGGTGGATTTTTAGTTATTTTGAGGTATATGTGTATGGTCCACCACCAATACTGTCAAAAACCAATCTAAGGGAATGTTTTTGGGTTTTTTTGAGTTTTTATGTGCAACCTAGTTTGTAAGAGTGTTATAAACCTGATTCATCACTTTGCTAAGATGGTGAAGCAGAGAGTTGACTCTAAATGATTCTAAAGGCTGATGGTCTGAGTTTAGATTTGAAGGACTAAAGAGTCTATAAGAGTTTTCTAGACTGCCATGTACTCATTAAGTCCCACCGTGATCGCCATTATGTTAGTGAGCGGTGGGATAAGTCAATTAGATAGTATTCTTAAGGTCTCTTAAGGTCTAGGGAATCTAAGTTTGTTTAATACTCAGGGTCCCACCGTGATCGCCATTATGTTAGTGATCGGTGGGATAATTCAATCAGATAGTATTCTTAAGGCTGCTGGAATTTTTAGGGAAACTAAGTTGTTTAACACTCAGAGTCCCACCGTGATCGCCATTATGTTAGGGTCCCGTGATTTGGCTGATTGGCAAGCCAAATGACGATGTAACATCAAAACAAGCTTTGGATCCCGAAGACCTAGCCTTCCTAGACTCAGAGAGGGCTCTCTCTATATGTGTAAGGGATATCTGTGTGTTTTCTTATTTGTGTTCTGATTTTAGGCTAGTTATGAAGTAAGTTTTTTGGGTTTTAGTTTTTAAGTTGTGAGGGATGAAACTGATCAAAGATATAAAATAGGTAACAAGATGTTAGATTAACTAGGCTATGGGGTCAAAAGGTCAAAGAAGCTATTAGATGATGATACAAGGTTGTTGAAGGGCCGATTTGATTCAAGGTAGAAAGGATCTTTGGGCAAAATGGATTAAATGGACATCAAGTTTGTGAACAACAAAGGGTTTCAGTCATAACTAGTTTAATAGCAGACATAAACATGGTAGGGCAACCTATTAATCATGCAAAATGTAACTATAAGCTAATCAATACATTGAAATAAACATTCAAGTCATGCATAGAAGTATATGACCCTCTAACTTTGGGAAATGGCTATCAGACTTTGGGGAAAACATTTAAGGAAGACAAACAACTTAACTTACTATGCCAGAATGCCTAAAAACAGTACTTCAAGTCATTGGGCACTTTGAACAACAAGATTCGCATAGTTTTAGGCAAAGGGCTAGATCGGAACTAGGCCTCCTTGGTTCAACAAGATGATAATCTAATCAGTCAAAGAGAAATTTCATGGATGGAACTATAGCTAGCCATAGGTAAGCAGGGCGTACCGTAAGTCATACTTAGCATGTATAGAACTATGAATGAAACAAGCAACAATATTCTCAAGTTGTTAAAGAGCAGTTAAGAATTCTTTGATGCAACTAAGGAAGAAGAAAACATGAAAGCTATGAAGATTCGGGAAATTTGAGGTGCCTCCATGGGCATATCTCAAATTTGTTCTCTACTGATCTATAGCAAGCAAGAAACATGTATTCATGAATGAAAACTAGAAGACAACAACAAATCAAGAGACACTATACCATTCTACCAAGTCATGGAATCCATCAACAATCCTTCATCATTCATCCAAGAACATCCAAGAGGCAATCCAAAAGCATAACACAAGTATTTTCTTCCAAATCTCATATGACCATATATTGCTTCTCTTCTCAAGTTCAGCCTTGTTTTACAATGAAAGCCTTTGGAATATATAGGCTCAAGTGAGGAAAACCTCATGGTTCAACTTGCATCCTCATTGGCCTAATCAAAATATCTAAACTTGTCCTTGAGGCTTTGCAAAGCCCAAGGCACAAAATATCTAAAAAATGCTAAAAAGGGGAATTTCATTGACTTTGCATAATTTTTCATGTGCAAAAATAGCTAAACGCACATTTGGAAAAAGCTGATTTTAGAGGTTCAAAAATTACAAAAATATTTCAAATTTATATCAGAAAAAGGTCCCCTGACTTGCCGGAAACATTTGGCAGCCTTCCTGATGTCGAAACGAGGCTCATGATAGCTCGTTGGAAATATCTGAGTGTCTACTTTCTGGTGCAACTGAAATTTCCCCAATCTGAAGCCTGGAAGTCCTCCAAATCTGCACCTGTGTGTAAAAAACCAGAAAATTACAGTCTGCTGATAGACCGGGCAGAGTGTGCAAAATGCGAGCCTTTTTTGTCGTTTTGAGGAGGCAAATGATCTCCAAATGTTCTGAAAATCGCTGAGGGTGTGCTCATGAGATTATGGCATCCAAAGATACCATTCTCCTCCCTTGACGAATCCTCAAAATGAAATGGCGACTTTATGAGTTTTTTATCAAAAACTCAAAAATGCCAAAAAACCAAAAATTGTCAAAATGTGCCCAAAATTGGCCTGCATGACCCTCAAGGATCCTTGGCAACATGCTCCGAAACTGAAGCCAAAATGTCAAGTGCTGATGTGCCTTTCTTTTCTTTCCGTGTCGGGCACTTCCCCTGTGCTTCCTTCAATTTCTCTTGAGTGGCCTTTAGCTTGCGCCGGGCAAACTGATTTAGCTTTTGATAGTGTTGTGTCATCTTCCTTTGCAGCTCCAAGACTCTGTTTGCCTTTTCAAGCTTCGTCTCCAAATGTTTATTGGCTCTTTCTATCCATGCCTCCTTATTGTTTTCAATCTCTTGCTCAAGTAGTGCAGTGAGGGGAGTGGATTGAAAAAGTGCTTGTTCTTCTTCCTTTTGCCTCTCAAGAGATTTTCTAAGCCCTATGGTTCTAGGCTTCTTTTGCCTAGGCTGGTCCTCTTCTTCATCTTCATCAAACTCACCGATGAGCTCCTCTATCCTTACTTGTGCTTTAGCAACCTCATTCTTGTATTTGATTGCTCATGCCTCATGGACAGCCATATGGACACTCATTTGTTTATTTTGGATCTCCAAGAAATGATTGAAGTTCTTTGCCCGATGAAGGTCATTCTCCAATGCTTCAATTTGACCCTCTCGATGGATTAGAATGTTTTCAAGAATGCGGGATTCATTATCGTTGTCATCACTTTGGATTTGGATGATAGCCAATGCACCTCCATGTTCTTGACTTTCTCCTATCTTACCTTTCCCTTTGCCCTTGAAGGCTAATCTTGCACTTTTCCTTCTTGGAATGCTAGTGAGAGGTTTCTTGGGCGATTTTCTTTTGCTCCGGATAGCTCTTGTTACTTTTGGAGTAACCTCCTTGAGCATTTGCTTCTTTTCTGTCTTGGGCTTAGTCTTCTCGGGAGAGGAAGGCATGATGGCCTTGCCCTTGTCACTTTGTTTGTCACCTTCCGGAAAAAGCTCTTCCTCTTGAAGCTGTTGTGCAACTTGAGGAGGCTGTAATGTATCATGAGAGGACTGTTGCTGCTGCTCACCTTCATCATCACATTCCAAAAACTTCTTCCACGACCATCAAAATCAAGTTGTTGTCCTTCATCACTTCCTTCATGTTTGTCCTCCTCTTTCTCTACCTGTTCATGCCCCTCCTCTTCATGCTGTCCTAACTGTTCTGTGGTGATCCTGAGCCTTCTAGGAGTAGGCCTGCTGGATAAAGGTAAAGGGCGATGAATAGGCAGGGTGGGAGATATATGGACCGGAGGAATAGTGGAGAAATCTGGGTGACTGATAAAAACATCCCAAGAAACCCCTTTCTTCTCCAGATGATGAAGAATGATGATTTTGATCAGAGAATGATGGAAGAGAGAAGCTATTTGATGAGATGGAGGCTTCTTCTAAACTAAGGATTCCATTTTCTCGATGCTCTTGCACAAAAAGTAAGGGAGATTGAGCTGCCTAGTTCTAGTGAAATGCATCAATAGTCGGACATGATAGGCATAAACTTTGGTAAATCTCCCTTCACAAGTAAAATACTTCATTATGATCTTCATCAGAGGAGCATAGCTGGCAAGAAGATGAGAAAAAGGAAAAATGGCAGTGCATGTTTCTCTGTGCTCAGGCTTGATGAAAGGCTTGTAGTCATCCAAATCTAGATAGGCCTGCTTGAACCATTTCTCGCCATGATATGGGATTTTGGTAGCTTTAGATACCGACCTCGGGGAAAACTTGAAATCAAGGTCTGCCACCTGAAAATGTTTGCTTTGGAACCTCAAGGCGCATAGGTGTGTCAAGGGCGAGAAACTTTTGACCTCTTGTACTCTTTGGCAGAAATCCAGACAACCTACCTCATGAAAATTGAAGAGGATGGATGGATGTGCATTGACCTCCTCAATATAAATTGGCTCATATCTCTTGTGTAAACCACTTCTGCTGTCTTGCCTGGGCGGTATTTTGGGCTAAATATGCTCTTGTAGCACCAAACTATCTCACTGCCCTTAAACTGCCCTTCTTGAAGCTAAACTCTGTCAACCCACTGTTTTGATAAGGAAACAATGTTTTTGTTGGATGCTAGTGCAAAATGTCCTTCTCAATACAAAACCTCTGCTCCTTTACAATGTGGCCTTCCTACCTTTGATATGTATTTCAGCCAGCAGACCTTCTAATAAGAGAAAACACAGTGAAATGAAGATAGGCTGTTAGGTGAAATCACTGTGTATAGTGACAAAGTCACCTTGCTCTGTGTTGTTTGGAGCTCAACAATCTATTTCGTATCTTTGGCCAATGGTAAACTTTTCAACTTCTCAATCCTGCCTTTGTCTAGTAAGCCAATCAATCAACAAATCTCATATCATATATAGTCACCTTTAGTGCAGACACAGTCAATTTCACTGTTTTATAGAACAAAGGTGACAAAATGTTTCAAAGGTTTTCAAGAAAAAGCTGTAGGAGTTTTATCCTTTCAAACAATCAAAGCTCTCTTTTCAATATAGAATCCCTGTCTCTCTGGAAAAATGCCTTTTTACCCTCTGAAAAACAACTTCTCAAATGATTTTGAAGAACAAAAAAGGCAGTCAAAAGTATACACAGTGAACAACTGTCCTTTTCTGTGGTTGATAGGGGTAACCTGCTTTTTTATGTTTTGAGGAATAAAACACCTTTGTCTTGTTAGAGGAAAGTGAAAACGCAGTTTTTAGTTCAATGCATTTTCTTTTCCCTGTAAACACTTAATCAGCATATCAACACTCCAGCAAAATTTTGAATAATAGTTGTTTACACAGCAAAAACATTGTTTGCATAGATGATGACAGAGTTTAAAGATGTTTCTGTACTGTGATACCAAAAATTGTAGCAGGTCAATGTCGAGAAGCTCCCCTTGATCTAAACCTTAACCCTCATATGCAGTCCACCAATATATTTAACAATATAAACTCAGTCAAGCAAAGGGGCTAAAAACAATCCAAGCTTCTTGTGTTTAAAGGATAGAGTTGGCATATTTTGAAATGCTTCTGTGGTAGTAACAAAGTTTTTCAAGCAGTCAAAAACCCGCAAGCATGTTTTGAAATAAAATACCCTATTCTGATTTAACACAGTCACTTCACACATAACTGTTTGAAACCCGATTTCCTTGGCCTCCAAACATTATCTATCAAACGTGAATTCAAGGGGGAGCTGTGCAAAGTACCTCAGAATATGATGCAAAACCCTTTTAGTGAGTTGAAATCACCTTGGAGGAAGTTTGGAAAGCATGTTAGAGGCCGGAAACATGCGCGACACTCTTAGAAAGAAAAACGGTGCGCAAGATTTGGTTGTCGGGTCGGTGTCAGGCGCCCGTGACCGCGGCTACAGGAGTGCCACGCCTGGCTACAGGAGTGCTGCGTGCGCTTGTTGTGCAGTGCAAAAACCTTGCCCAGGAGTGCCACGCACTTTTCCCGGAGTGCTGCGCGGTGCTCCAACTCTGAAAACCTTTAAAATTTGACTTGAAAACTTCGCTTGCCTCTTGGAAATTGCAGCGAGATGGCTCGATCTGCTTGGAGAACTCGAAAATGAGTTTGCCACTTCGATTTATTCCTTTAAAAAGGTGAAAAACCCCAACGGTCACTTTGTTAATTTGAAATGCAAAATGAAATCGAACCTATCGGTTAGTCTTTGTAAGGGCTTTCAAATTTTTTGCTTTTCTTCAAATATGACTTTGGTGCACTTTTTTGAAACTTGAATGATATAGCCTGTATTTGAGAGGGATCTATCCTTTTGAGATGATGTTGGCAGCACGTCTTTCATGCTCTTAAACCATGTTAATATGTACCAATCTTTTTATAGCAAGCAAACCTATTTTGAAAAGGTTAAAACTGTTTTCACTCCTGCATATAGATTCAAAAAGGTGATTTCTGCTAATATTTGTCCCTTTGGTGATAATTTAACACTGAAGCTCCAACTTTGAGAAAAACCCTAATGAACTGTGGATCATCCTCTATCACTTTGTTTTAACACTGTTGATGATATTTATTATGTAAAACCCACTTTAAATCTGTCAAGAAAAACACTGAAAACTGCTTTGTCATTTGAAAAGAGATGGCTTATCTTTTTAACTTGGTTTGACAATCTCTGCCTCCAGGTGTTTCATCAGTTTTTTCTCCAACTGTAGGTGTTAACAAATTTGCTGCATTTATTCAGACTTTGCCATTTTATGTTGATCAAGGAGGGCGCTGCTTCCAACACACTTTTCTCTGCTCAAAACCTACCAATATGGTGTCTCTTGACCCTTAACTAATGAAGACCTATGTTTGTCTCAAGCTTTCCAAAAACTGACAGTATGTCAAGGCACCCCTTTTGCATATTATGAACAATAGTTTCAATTGTAATGCCTCTTGAAGAGATAGCCAGATTTTCTGTGTCAGCTGTTATGAGCACATTTGAAAAGCACCTGTTTATATCTTTGTGTTGAGGAGACAAATATATGAGGTGTGAAATGACAGCTAGAATTACTCACAGACACCAAGGCTTTTTATTAGCCATGTTCCTCCTAATGGAGCTCTGAAATCACTAACCCTGCTGCATCTGAAGAATGTACTCGTCTTTGAGGTGGATTGTGGATTGCAATGCCGGGACTTGCACTGGCTCTTTTTAAATGATATCAAGATGGCTTATGTCTGGGGGCTGTATACTACTTGCCTGATTTTTCTCTATGTTTGTCTAGAAACCATATACTATATTCCACAACCCAACAGAAACATAAGAGTACACAGAGGTCTTTTTATTTGAAGTGTCTTCTTGCTCAGCACTGACTTGAGCCATTCATACTAGCACCCCTGCAGAGATTTTTTGTTACAATAGCTTTGATCAATGGAGTCTCTTCTTGTTTGCGCCCTGATGATGATACCTGAAACTTCAATTGATCCTCTTTCTTTGGACATAAGACCTAAAAACTCTGCTTTCTCTTGATTTGAACATTTCTGATCTTAGCCCTGTTTTTGATCATCACTTTCCCTTAGAAACCTGTAGTTACTATTTCACTGTTTAAAAACAAACATGTCTTACAGTCAGTTTGAAATTTTTCAAGTCAACATTGGCCATCGCCCTCTACTTGTAGATGAAGGAGGCGCCTTAACCCTCTGCTTATAGATGAAGGAGGTTCTTGGCCATGACAAATTTCAAGTCTGTTTGACAGTGTTGTCTTTCTTCTACTGTGTTTTCATGTTGAATGAAGCTGCAGGAGTTTGATGAATAACTCTCTGCCCTGCAGATGTATCTTAGGCTCATGTTCACATTGAGAAGCAACTGTTCTTCTAATGTGGAGTCAAAAATTTTCTACTGAGATGATGACATGTTTCTTGTGCTTGTAGAATCCATAAATAGTATAAAACACCTAAAATCAGCTTGAGATTTATAGTCTATGCATTGCTGAGACTTAGGGGCGTGTAAGTGGCGCGACTTAGAGTTGTGACTAACTTCATTAGCAGAGTGGGAGGACTGTTATGATTGGTCTGTAGAAGATGGAGGTTTTTTGGCCTTTTGATGGTTGCCAAGGGTGAAATTCCTTAAAGCGCCACTTCCTAACTTAGGGGGAGACTTTTTGAACATATTTGGATTGTCTCTTTTAGAGCTGACAGGCAGACTTAGTATGGCTGAGGTTAGGCAGGATTTGATAATGGGATTTCAACTTGTCATGGGCGAACTGAAAAGGAAGGAGAGCAAAAAGGTTTTATGGGTGTTTTCCCAGCTGGAAAATTTGACAAATTTTAAGATCAGCTGTTGGAAAACTGGGCTGTTGAACTAGTCATCACTAACAAGTGAAAAATACTGATGACTAACAATAGGTTTTGCTTCAAATGGTAAAATATCCCCCTAATCTTCATCCTGATTATGGATGGTTTCAACTGTCTCATGAATATGACGTGACAAGCGAGTTACATCTCAGGTTTCTCCTTCTCTAAATCTGTAAGTATAACTCACTCACTTTTCGTTGATGATCTGCTCATTTTCGGTAGGATTATAAGAAACCACTGGTTTTACATTCATTATATGTTCATTCGGTTTTCTTCTATTACTGGCTTATGCATCAATAAGGTCAAATCTTTTATTATATATGGGCACGGGGATGTGGATGAAATATCTTTTATTGCAAATTTCCTTGGAGTTCAGAAAATATTGGCTGCCGAAGGTTTCACATATCTTGGCTATAGGATTAAGCCCTCTACCTATAGACTCAAAGACTGGATCTGGTTAGTGGAGAAATTCAAAAACAAGATATGTAAATGGACGAGAAAATGGTTATCCTTAGGGGGAAGATTCATCATGGTACAGGCAGTTCTATCCCAGCTCATAGGATATTGTGGTCATCTCTTTTACATTTCACAAGGGATCGTTGTGCAGATTAATACTATTATATCAAATTTCCTGTGGGAGGGTACAAGTGCAAAAAAGAAAATACACCTTTGTAGATTGCAGATTTTAAATTTCCCCAAAAAATTGGGTGGCTGAGGGATTCTAAATATCAGAGCCTTTAACATGGCGTTGTTGATTAAGTCTTTATGGAGGGCTCTTTATAGCAAGGGAATTTGGGCAAAAATTGTGGCTTGTAAATACTTGCCTTAGTGCCCATTGCAGTTCATATACAACAAAAAACTCAGATATCCAAGGAACAGACCAGCAATTTGGAACAGTTTCAAAAAGGTGATGCATATCCTGGCAGGAGGATTGGTTTGGTACTTTGGAGATGGGCGGATGATTTTTTTGAGTGGGGACAAAATATTTTGTTTGGGGGAGATACCTCAGTTAAGCAGTAGATTGGCTCACATATTTGCAAACAAAGGATTACTATACTTGTCACATATCATCGCTCATTAGGAATATAGCGCACCAGTTTTCAAGACTGCTGAACAACTGGCTCTGGTTGGGAGAGATGCTGAGGAATGGACTACCTATAGGGCGGTCTACCAACGGACAGGCATATCCCATTGCTGTGACGGGGAAAATTTGGTTTGGGCGGGTAAGGTGAAGGAAAGTGCCTTAATTGTAAAACAAATATATGATAACATCAATAGTTTCAAGGTCATGGATCACATGCTGCCCGATTTTGAGAAGTTCTGGAAACGGAAAATCCCGACTAAAATTCTACTGTTTGGATGGTTGGTATGGAGGGAAAAAAATCCTCACATGGGATGGGCTAAGGAGAAGGGGATGGCATGGACCAAGCAAATGCATATTCTGCCATTGTGAACAGGAATCTATCACTCATCTCTTTTTCTCTTGTCCGATTATTGTGCATTTATGGTCATTATTCAGCAATAATATCCTCAACAACCCTTGGATGCCAACAAACTTCATCGAAGAAGTAAAACAATGGGATCAGGTGATAGGTAGATTGCAATCATTACCTTTCTTTGTTATATGGGAGATATGGCGATGCAGAAACAGGAATATTTTTGAGGGGGCCCCTATCAGTATTCCACTCTTATATAGTGCTATCATGAGGTGGATTATGGATAAGGATCCACACATTCATTGTATACAGGACAAATTAAAAAGGATTCGACCCCATCCCATATCCTTACGAACAATATTTTTCGATGGAGCCTGTCAAGACGGGATCATGGGATGTGGGGCCTAGATTAAGACATCAAATGAGGAAAGGACTCAGGTGTTCTAGAATGGAGGCAAAGGTTCTAACAATTTGGCAGAGTTGATGGCGCTATGGGGTGGAATACTGGCCGCCTGCAATCTGAATCTACATTAGTTGTCTATATATGGGGATTCAAAATTGATTACAGATTCTTTCATGGGTCTCTCGGCTGATGCATTTTTAACCTCACATGGTTGGTTCAAAAGAGCAAAAATATTATGGGAGAGATTAGAAGCACCGCCTCTGTTCCATATTTACAGAGAAAACAATTCCAGGGCTGACTCCTTATCAAAGATGGGACTAAAAACGAAATATGGTTGTCTGCAGGTGTCCCAATATTTCAATAACATCAAGATCTGGTGGAGTGAAATTCCCATTCCATGAGACTGCAAAATGGAGGTTGAAGGCGCAGTTTTAATGGGCACCTTTTTTGGTTGCATTTTCATTTCTCGGATCTTATATCTTTACTTACAGGTATTATTCATAATAAGTCCTAGTTTTTTCTACTTAAATGAGTATAGGAAAACTACATCAAGCGACCCAGCCCTCTATATCAAGCGAGCCTGATCACAATATCAAGTGAGCCAACCCTTTATATCAAGAGAGCCTTATCACAATATCAAGCGAGCCTGAAAACAACTCAAACAGAACATGATATACAAAGATATACAACGAGCCTAAAATACGTTTGCGTGTTTTTTCTGAAGGTGGAGAAGTCAGAAAAGAAGGAACAAGCGAGCCAGAGCTGATGGAATACAACAAAATTTTGGTTTATCCCACTCTACTACAACAAGTGAGCCTAAGATATAAGTTTACTGTTTTACAACATGAGAAATATCAAATAAGATTAACCTCCTATTCTACCGCAAGTGAACCTAAGATATATCTTATTCTGTCAGCATTACGAGAACTAACAATTAAGCAAGGATAAAATGTGTAAAAACAAGATGTAAATGATCTATAGGAGGTATACTTTGATACACGGTTGAAATTTTTGTCTATGTATCAAGATGAAGAATATAATGGTCATAGGAAATGCAATAATAGAAATGAAAATGTGGCTATCGATAGGGGGAGTCCTTATTGGAACATAGAGATTCATATGAACAAATGTATGACAAACTAAATGATAAAAATGTACTCGTTATACTTTATATAATACAGTGGTTTTTTTCTTTCTGAAATTTTTTTTTTCAATTAAATAGTAAATAAATTTGAACAATTATCAAAATAATTATGTACTATTTATAATATTAAAATATATATTATTTATAATATTGAAAATGTGTAAGCGCAAGGCATCAACAATTTGGAAATAGACCACCAAAATTTGAAACTACTAATTTTATCTATTGAATTGTGTATACTAAAAATAAATGTGGTAAAAAATAGATTATGCTCTTGGGAGATTAAATATGCAATGCCCACGTCAGTTTTTGTCAAGTTAAAAATAGATTATTCTCCAAGAGGCTCAAATATATGGAACTTAGCACGGCCAACCGTGACCTGATTCGTCAGCATAGTTTCTAGGATTCAATGCGAGGCGGGCAGACTACACTCTTTTGGGAAGACTCTTGGTAGCAGCGTGAAAAATTATTTAGCAGGCTGGACTTGGGTGAAATCTTCTTATTTACAAATTTACCCCATACAAGACATATTCATCATTATTGGACTAACCAGACCAGCGGCCAATGGCGAGTATGGAAAAATCGAGAACACTGGGCTCATGCACCTGATACAGCTCAATGGCGTAACTTAGACAAGGAATTGCAAACTCGAACCATCACGACTGCTACTGGGGTAGATATTTTACAATGGGGCTATCGGACTAAGGGGATGTTTACAATTAAGGAGGCCTATTTCCTCAAATCGCAAAATCATCAAAATGTTGCTGCACCTATCTGGAATAAAATCTGGAATGTTAAATTCTTGCCAAAGGTTGAATATTTTATGTGGCTTTTAAGCCATAAACGTACGTTGACCTGGGATCATTTGCAGCATCGTGGTTTGCAAGGTCCTTCCTACTGTATCCTGTGTTTCCAAAATCAAGAAACTATTGAACACTTATTCAATACTCGTCCTTATAGTAATGATATATGGGAGCGCCTGGCAGTGTTATTTGGCCGAATAGATCATGTACTTAGTAGTGTCAATACTACTATTTGTAAAGTCTGGCGCAGTGGTGGATATAAGAGTGAGGTGATTAATAGGGCATGGCAGTTATCGTTAGGCTTTCTGCTTTGGGGAATATGGAAGGAGCGAAATTCCCGCATTTTTAGAGGTGTAGAACGTCCAGTTAATCAAATCTGGCATGTTATTGTTGAGAATATCAGGGAAACAATTCTGGTGGAGCGATGGGGAGATGATGATTGGCCTGACATGGTTATGGAAACACGAATTCTAAACGCTCTTAATCTTAACCCTCAAATGCTTGATGTTTCTTTACGAAAAATACAACCAAATTTGAATTCTATACCGTTGAAGCTTATTCCTCCACCGTTGTTCTTCATGAAATTAAATTTTGATGGGGCCTCAAAAGGGAATCTTGGCCAGACAGGGATTGGTGGTATATTCCGAGATTCTTCTAGTAAGGTTTGTCATCTATATTCTTATCCTATGGGATATATTACCAATAATGAGGCTGAATTTCTAGCTCTAAAGCAGGGTTTAATTATTGTGATTCGGGAAGGTTACCAAAGACTTGTTGTAGAGGGGGATTCTGTAATGGCAGTGGGTATTCTTAAAAAATACAACAAGGTAATCCTTGGCAGAAAATCAACAAGAGCTGGCGAACAACAAAACTTGTTGAAGATATTAGCAGCCTTCTTAGCCAAGTTGGTTTAGTTATCTGCACTCATGTTAGCCGAGAGGGGAATCAAGTAGCGGATTATTTGGCGAATTGGGCTTGTAAGAATATCAACAGACATCTCGATATCAATGATTCTCACCAAGCTTGGGTTGTCCAACTATATCCTCTGCAGTGTATTGTGGATCGAGATCGATCTCGTTCACCCCCAATCAGGGTGCGTAATGTTTGTTTTGGCCTGTCCACATCCATGTGGTGGATGTCTTGCCACCCCATGCGCTATTATCATGCACTGAGTCCTTTGGCAGTTGTGCCTACTCTGCTCTTTGATTTTGCATGCGCCAGCTAGCTATTCCTATTAATGCTTTGTCAGACGCATTAACTCAAGTCTTTGCGCGGTGGTTGATCAGTCTTATGGTTGGTTTTGTTATTCTCTGCTAGTCTCTGTTCCGGCCTTGTTTCAGCATTTCACTGCAGGTCAAAACTTCACTTCTCAGTGCGCGCATTCTTCGGGGAGATCGGGGTATGTAATGGCAATTTCGCCTTCTATGCATATTTTCGTGTTATGTTTTTACCTCTGTCACCTCAGTTTTCGTCTGCATTCATTCATTAGTTAATGGCGTATCACTGCATTTTATCAAGCTAGTTTTGGTTTTAGGCTGGGAATTTGGGTGATAACTATGTCGAGCCTAACTTTCGCAGTCCCCCAGGTTGGTCTTGGGTTTATTGGGGTCTGGATTGTCAAACTTCGTCTTAGCATTTCCTGTGCTTGTTTCTTTTAATGGGGTTTACAATGGACAATCTGCCTTCTGCAAAATCTTTTTATGGGCATTTTCCCCGAATTGGTCATCTGTTTCTGTTTTGCATGAATATCTCGATTCATCTAATCTCTTATGGGAATATTTACACTCTGTTTAATGTGCTCTGTTTCACCTGCATGCATGGATTTCAATCTTCTGTAAGTAGATATGGTATGGTTTCGCTGGTGGTTGTTTCTTTTACAGAGGCTCCCGACTCTTTGTTTTGGCCTTGCATGCATTCCGAGTCTCTGTTTTTTACTAGTATGCATTCTCGGCTTTATTTACTTCGTTCCGGGCAATTGCACAATTTGTTTGGTATGGTTTCGCTGGTGGTTGTGTCTTTTCTACAGGTTTCGACTCTCTGCTTCGGCCTTGCATGTATTCCGACTATATGCTTTCGTCTTGCTTGCATTCTCGGATTCATTCACTACGCTCTGGGCATCTGCACTCTTTGTATCTTGGCCTTAGTTTCAATTGCAAGCATATGTATGGCTTTCACTCTTTTCTCAGAGAGTATGGTATGGCATCGCTAGTGGCTATTTATATTACAGAAGGTTTTGATTCTGCGGATGTTCCTGGTCTTTCATCTGGCCATCATCTTCTCTGGCCTATCATTCTTGGTTGGACCCTTGCTCTTTTATCTGATGCATGTCGCTGCCAGGCTCTGCGTGTTGGATTTGTTATGATGGTGCTTTCTTATGTTTTAACTTACCTTCTCTTTGACGTACTTCTGGCCACAGGCCTTTCTTCAAGTTTTTCCATCGCTAGTATGGTGAAGGGACAGCCAATGAAGCTGAAAAGAGGTAGGCTGCCTACTCCTGGGGCTGGCTCGAGTAGGCGTGGCAGGAAATCTAATACGGAGGTGCTACAAGAGTTAGCTCAAGTTTATGAATCAGGCAATCACGATAATATTAAGTAAAAAATACAAGGCTGGGAAGTTGATACTGATAGTGAAGAGGTGGATATGGACAAGCAGCTTTCCCATATGGACTTCTTAACTGATCTAGGCAGCACTCGGGGTCGTGTTTCTCTCTTTCAGCAGTCAGTAAAGATTTACTGGAAGATGAAGTGTCTCCTTGACAAGGCTATGGCAACAACAGAGGATAAGAGTCTCACCTCTTCTATTCTATTTGAAATGCAACAGATGAAGATGGACATGCATGCTATGCTCAAGGTACAGCTTCAGTTGAATGATAAGGTGGGCAAGATTGAAAAACAGTTGCAACTCTTTCATAGCAGCTCACAGGTGTTAGGCCCAACTGTTAATGCTCCGGTTTCTGATTTAGCTGGTTAACTATTTCCTTGTTTTGTTTAATTTGGACTCGGTTAGCTTTTTTACTACTCTTGTTTGTAAATATTTTGGACATACTACAACTCTAAAAGCTGTTCGAGATAGGATAAGACAATTTCGTTTTTGGTATGCTTATAACTCGTTGCGGTGGCCAACAAACCTGGTTTCCTACAGGCAGGTTGAGGTCACTGCATGGGTTCTTTCTTGTATGACTCTCTGCCCTTAATATTTTTGGTAATAGAAAGGTTCTACGAAGCTTACAAAAAAAAAAAAAAATGTGGTCACACAAATGCAGAGAGTCTTATTTTACACTCATTGGCTTGATATTAGAAAGTTCCAAAAATGCAGTAACCAACCTTGTTCCATAAAATCTCGAGGGATCGCGCAGTTATGTGCCTATCCAACGCACCGACTTCTCTACATATGGGCATATTCTGCTTGACATCTCATAACCTCCTATATGCCCACAAACCTCTTATTGTACCATCTCTATTGGTTTGGACACATGTATCTAATCTCTAAACTCATGCATATTTCATTTTTTTTCATTTTTTTTTAGAGTTTTTCTATAATAAATTTTTCTTTTTTAAAGTTGGGTCAGTTCATTATCAATTTGAGTAAGACAAAAATTGAATTACAAAAAACAAAAAAAAAACAAAAAAATGATAGTCTCATAAACTATAATTAGTTTATAATTAATCTGATGAACGTTAAAATATCTTTCATTCATTCAATCACTAAATAAATGTGTTTAATAACTTAAAAAAATAATAAAATAAACCTTAAAAAACAACTTTTTATCCATTGGTTAATGGAAATTGAAGTGATTAATGATCAATTCCAAAGGTAAACATTCTCACATGTTCATAGGAACTGAATGGTACTAGACTCACACTACCCTTCGAAGAAATTCATTACTCATACTCAACTAACAACATTACAGAGGACAGGTAAAATTTCCATATCATGATATTGCCATTTGTGGATGGTGTTCGATTTGTCAACAATTATTTTATTTCCTGTGTTTCTCTGGGAGATATACAGATCCATTTTTTTTCTTGATAAAATGCTAGTGGCACATAACATCAGATATGGGACGGTTACATAGGTATATCTTCAAGTTCTAGGGCATGCTCAGTGCGATTGCGTACGTCCTGGTGAAGTTCGGTCACGGGAATACATGTCGAACAGCGAAGTATTTTGTTTTATTGGTTAAATACTATGTATCATTTGTGGTGGACTTTTTATGACAGGGAAGGAGAGTATATTCTGGACTATATATGACATGGGATGTAGGTAATTCTGGACTGTAGCTATTTGACTTAGAATTAAGCATAGATATTAGGTATGTTATTTGGATATTTAGAAATTTTCTCTCAGTAAATATGTCATGCCTATTTTATTTTGTTTTATTGGTTAACTACTACGTACCATTTGTGGTGGATTTTATATGACATGGAATGAAAGTATATTCTGCACTATATATGACGTGGAATAGGTATATTCTGGACGGTAGTTTTTTTTTTATAATTAACTATAGATGCTAGGTATGTTATTTGGATATTTAGAAATTTTTTTTTATCATATATGTTTATTTTATCAATGGCAACATAGAGACTCATGGAATATGTACATAACTTTATATTAACATAAAATTTAGTATTTTTCTGGTTGAAAAAAAAATATTTCCACTTTATAAAATCTAAATTATTTATAATTTTTATTTAAAAAAAAATAAAAATATGAACATTTTATAAAATCTAAACTATTTATAATTTTTTATCATTATAAAAGCTCTATTTCTAAATAAATCACATTTATCAATATGAATACTTATCATATAAATTTAAATTTTCTCAATTTTTATACAATTAGTAATTTATTTACTCCAATATATGTTTGCATTTTTTCTATTCACTAACATTTTTTAACTTTTAAAATAGGAAGCTTAGATAGATGTAAATATCGGTAATTTTGTTTAATTTGATTGGTCATTCTTGAAGTATGAATATATATATATATATATATATATATATATATATATATATATATATAATTTGTATTATTCAAAAAGTTGGTGTTATCTTGGTATAGTTACATGTTTTATAATAATGGGATTTATGAGAAATTGAAACATAAAAAGAATTGAACCTTATATTTGGTGGTTTTGTTTTTTAGAATTGAAATGGTAGACACTATTATATTAATGATGTTATGTTAAATGCAATTTCACAAGAATTTTATGTTATAAATGGGTTATTTTTTTATTGACAATAAAATTTATTTGTTTATTCATAATAAAATTTACAAGAGTGCATATAATAAATAATATATAAATTATGAGAAAAATTAAATATAAAAATATCATGGTAGGTGTTATTATAATCTTTTTTGTCACATTTAAGCTTAGATGAGTGACTTATTTGAGTCCATAGGTTGGAACACTAATATATCGCCTTTGGAAGCTTAATTTTAGGTCTACATTACTCCTACTTTACTCACAAAAAGAAATGCATCGCTCATGATCTTCATGCAATGAGCGATGATCACCCCAATTGTACTAGTCAAGGGAAATGACTTTTCCCTCCTTGAATATTTTCTTGTTTCCTATGAGAACAACTCGAAAAGTATGATATGCCTTGCCATATGGCTTGGGAGTTTATACTAGAATCTAAAATCACGTGGACCTACATGTCTATAGCCATCGTCTCTTATCAGCAACAAATTTATGTAAGGATGTTATTCCTAAAGGAAATCAACTAGAGAGAGTAAGATATGTAATGAAGTTTCGTTGAAATACTCAAAGAGGAACCCTTGCATGTGAAAGGTAGTCTTACATTAAAGACAATTACCCGAGGAGGAGATAGATTCAAGGGATTGGAAAATTCTTCATGCATTTGAAAGGTATAATATTGTATGGTTAATACTTCCTTCATAATATATATCTTATGATTTCTCCCTTATGTACCATGTATTTTCTTCACATGTATTAAATTTGGATTAGTTAAAGAAATCTAGATTAGACCTCATTTTTCTCTAACCTTTTCACTGCTTGAAAAGAAAGATTTTGTGTGTGGATTATGTGCAAGTTATAGGTATTAGAGGAAGGAGTAGGAACTTTAGGGACTAAAGAAATATCTCTTATAGCCATCACCAATCAACATCGCACTTACAATCCTCATCAAAGAAGGCGTGTATTCACTCCTATATATTTCCATTGAATGATTGTGAAATCTATAAAGAGATTGATCTAAGGGAGTTAGTAGTAGGTGACCTATTGAATATTCTTCAAAGACCTTGGGCAAATCTGTCGAATTCTTCTCTTCGCCCTAGGATGAAATTCCTTGTAACAAAAGTGGTGACTCCATCGGACACGAATCAATTAAATTTATTCTCATTTATTCATTAATTATTTGTTCTTTAAATTCTTTTGAGCATTTCCTATAGTTCATTATCTTATTTCAACACCTTATAAACTAGATTTATCCCCAATTTATCAAATCTAGCCGAATTTGAGTGAAAAGGCTTGATTCTACCCTTCATTGCTATGTATCATCATGCATGGAGTGATGGTCTGGGCGTTGCTTATTGTTGGCTTGCTAGTAAGAATGCATCACTCAATTTTCACTTAGATAGAGTGATGAAGGCTACAGATAGGGGGATTTTTATGAATTTTGTATTTTTTCCTTTGTTTGATCTAGATCCCTCTGTGATTAGCCTCAAAACATAATTTGTATCCTAGATCTTAAAAGGATTTATGGATTTGGGTGTCTCTGAGGTGTTCCTTTGAGCGCATTTCCCTTTCTTTGTTTCCTTGAGTGTACTATATGGTGACCAATGATTTGGACAGGGCCTTGATTACTTTTTTTTTTGTTCAGTGATTAATACATGATTCCCTATAAATTTAAAGATGAATTAGGAATTTTTTTTTTTCTTGGCTAGATCTTTTCTTTCATTTGGGTATGTTTCTTTAGATAGACATTGTGGTCTTTTAGCTTCTTAGATCCTTCATACCTCAACTCTTTTTTGTTGACTATGTGATGTTTTTGTTTGCCTCATTATATGATTTTAATTTTGACATTCCATGGAAAAAATGGGTTATTTCATTTTAGTTTTTGTTTTCTCAGAAACGTTCATGGGTATCTGGTTTGGATATTTCAGTTTTTGGATTAGACTTTTTTTTAGAAATATTTTTTTTATTTAGAGTGCATATTGAGAGTGTGCAGGCTTCCAAACTTTTTGTTGAAAATCAATTGATCCCTATTCCTTTCTATAGCTAGTTCTCAACAAATTGGAAAGATTGTGTTTATAATCTCTTGTTGCATATAATTTCATTGGAAATAGTCATTTACATCTCATTAAGTTTCACTCCATACCCTTAGATAACAAAAACTTAAAATAAAATGAAAATTAAAATTCATTAGACATTTTTTTGCGAGGCGGTATCTTCGTGGAATTTATTAATGTCAATCTTACCTAGACAATTATGGGGGGAAGTACCTGTGGTACCTGAGATAAGTTTTATATCACCATATCAGTGCTCCTGGAGGTGAGTCTCTATGCTACTTCTAAGGTCACATATCCCAATAAAGAATGGTATAACAAAGTTAGTGTAAATATTTCTACCACCTTCATTGGTTGGACCAAAACCATAATCAACCCAAGCTCATCTCCATAAGGCCCCTATATCCATTGGTTTTTCTATTTTGAACCTTTATTTTTATTAGGGAGGTTCTCTTTGGTCCAAATTTAGTTTTCCATAAGGTGTTATTTTTCATTGTCAAACATTTTAATTCATTGTGGCTTAACCAAACTATTTATCATTCTCATAAAATTGAGAACCTTCCTCCTGAAGACGAAGGTCCAACCTTATAAATATGAAGAATAAATCCATAGTTAGAGGAATTAGACATAGTAGAGCCAAAATGTATCATTTTTGGTTTGGAGGGGGAGGAAAAAGTAATTCTTGAGGTGGTAAACAAATGTCCACTAGTGAATTCCAAGCCTCCTTTGACTAGTTCTTTTGACCCTATAGTCCTTAGGGTGGGTGATATTTTTAGTGATCCCTTTCCCCTTTTAATTATTCTTATCAAATATGTAGTGAGAGTGGAACCTATACCATGGGAGATGTAATATTCCCAATTAGTTGGAATATTATATGTTGCTCTATCTTGCAGGTTAGAAGAATAAAAGGGGTAGAGAGACCCTTAAATCTCTTTAGTAGGAATAAAAAATTCCCTATGTGGAAAGGGGTTTGAATAAGAAGCCCAAATAAAGCCACCCTTGGTGTGAAAAGGGGGCAATGCATGAGGACTAGAACCTTGTTGACTAGGTCAACAACGCTGCTAAATGAGGAGGGAAACGAGTGGGAACATGTAATTTTGAGGGAGGACTCTTTGCAATGAAGTAAACTCATGAATGTGTGGGGCCCAGGGTAAGGTGGCTCGCCAAGAATAAAGAGGAAGGGATGGTAGCCATGAGAGGCATTCAGAATCTTGCATATGTTTGATTCTTATGACTTCATGCATCCTTTAGTTGTTTAGCTGGGTTTCCTGCAGTGTTTAGTGCAAGGGATTCTCAGGTGGGAGTTCCATTCTCTCTCTTGGTTCAGATTGTTGAAGGGATCTAAGAGGAGAATTATGAGCTACATTTCCACTATCTGACTTGGGGTCAAGCAGTCACCAACTCCTACAGCGTAGTCTCTCACAAAAACTGTCATTTCTGAAGGTGATGCTATGGTAGGATTGAATCCCTTGATTTGGTGCTAGTTTCATGGAGAAGGAGGCTTTTTCTCTTTTGGAAGGCTAGTAGGGAGGCTCTTCAGCCATTTTTATGTGATTTCATGTATTATTCAGCCATATCATATACAGATTTGCAATAAACTGTGTCATTTTATGCAGAGATGTCATATTGTACTTGTGCTCATATGAAACCCTTACCGGGTTGTCTCTATTTTCTGTAAAAGAGGCTAAAACCTCCATTTTCTTGGCTCTTTGATCAATGAAATCTCCAGATCTATTATGACACATATTTTTCTATAGAAACCCTCTCAGAATTACATTTTTACATGCTTTAGAATTTTTTTTTGGTAAAGTCATGGGGTTTGGGTGTTTTTAAGGTGTATTGGCATGGGGAGATCTATTTAACATAGATAGAATGATTTGTTTCTGCTCCCATTCTATATGTAAGGGTTATTAAGTGTAATATAAATGATCCAGGTCCTATTTTTCAGTTCTGTAATGTAATTTTCTGAAAATAGCATTTTTACTCTCCATAGTGCAGAAATTCCTAAGAAGGAATATTACAGGAGATATGGAATTCTATTTACTAAGTTTTTTAGGGTTATACTCTATGATGTTCTCATTACCCCCAATCAATGCAATAGGACCAACTCCCTCTACATCTACCACAACCACGTTCTCTTTGTGGAGCATGCCACTTTTTGTACGAATAACCTCTTCTAGTCTCCATAATATCTTAGTGTCCCTAACATCTGCTAAATTTTTATTTGTTGCAAGGAAAAATATAACCTCACAACCTAAAATTAGGTGGTTTCCATCTAGTTTTGTTGTAAAAATAGTCAATGTATCTTTACTAAGTTCTAGAATACCATTTGGGGGTACTTGACAAGGGGCCTCTCTGCTTGTTCCAAGAAATGTTTGGGGTAGTAAAAAATTTATAGTGCTTGCTACTACATGGATTAAGTATTCATTAGGAGGAATACTATTCTTGGGAGGCCCTAGTCTCTTAAGTAGTGTATAGACATTTGGGGGAACTATCCTTGATATTACATTTTATCCAAAAGCATATCAGCACTAGGGATGCTTTCACTCTAGGAATCATGCTCCTAGTATTGTATATGGTCTCACCATTAGTCACGCCATTGGGGAAAATTTTGTCTCTCATGGGAATCCCCTTGGGGTCAATAATCATTTTCCTAACACTTTTGTTCTAGGGCCCTAGAACCCTAGGATAAATAGCCCCTTTGGTGGTTATTCAACCATTAGAAGTTAATATATTAGTGGATCACAAGGTTTGTCTCACATGCCATCCCTTCCCCTAGATGTGTTTGATTAAAATAAACTACCATTTCTATCATCACTTGATTTGTTGGACTTGGAAAAAATAAAAAACAATCACATATGTCATGACCTAAAATGACCACCCATGTTTGTAAAATTTCTCTCTGATATCTTGATGTTAAATGGAAAGTTGAGAGGGAAACCCATGACACACATCATCAATTATCATTTCTAGTGTTCTCCCAACTCTTCTGTGGATGATAACATACTTATACAACCCTTCTAGTGCACCTTTACCAGTGATGCCACATAATGGTATATTGAAATCAATCACACATCATATAATTAAACATTTTTATCTGAGACATTCACGATGTTGATCAGCGGTTGTCATTGATGTCAACCCAAGAAGCACCAGGGGCTAACCCAATATTGCATGGGAGTTTTTACCTACCAAATTAGTATATTCTGGATCAATAATGCTTTTGATGGTTTCTACTTGTCGATATGTTTTCGTTGATATATGGCATGCCATGTAATTCTTCACGGTTTGAGAGATATTCATGTTTGAAGTTTGTACCCCCAGTTAGTGGGCTAAAACCCCATGGGGTTGGTGCATGGGTCATTGAAAAGCCATAATTAATTTTTTTTTAAGCTCCTAAAATCCCTCCCACATTCACTTGCTGAAGCCCCTCTCAACCTAAGAATTCATATAAATTGTGATCTTCGTTTCCTCCTTAGGCAAGGGATTCGACAATCTGAAACAGGTCATCGTGGAATTTTTGCTCTAAATTTTTTTCTACGAAGGTTCAGAAGCTGAAATTTTTATGAGACGAAGCCCAAATCTTGATGAAGCTGCAGAAAAAATTTAAGATCAGGGTGCGCAATATTTTTGGAGATATGATCTATGGAAGTTAGGGTTTTTGCAGGCTCCTGAAATTCATCTAAAAGAAGTGAGCTTGGTTAAATCATCATAACTCTCTCTCTAAGTATCGGATTGGAATTCCATAAAAAGTGGAAGATAGTGCATAGTCTTTAGTTTTCAATCTATAAATTTCAGAGCCAAATGAAGAAACAGTGACACGCGGCATGCCGTACAAGAGCGCTTTGTTGAAACAGTCCATAATTAGAGAATTGTGAGAAATTGGGTATAACTCTCTCTTGAAGAATCTAAATAGGGTCAGACCTATGGCATTGGAAAGAGGAATCATAGGAATAATACAGGACCAAAAATCAGATATTGAGGAGCTAAAATAACAGAGATACACCAGATTCAATATCGAGCTCCTAGAAGGCAAGAAAAAGCTAGATCATGTGTTGTCAATGGTTGCAAAGGACCATACTTTCTATGGCAGAAAAGAAAAGCAAGGTGCAGCAGAGGGTAGAATGACAAGATCAGAAACCAAGGTGCATAACAATAGCAAGAAGTTCATCATATGAAGTCTTCAAGTGGGCAGCACTGCATACAATCATTGTAAAGGTATCATTGTACTTAGTCATTGTAAATATGGAGAGGGAGATGATGAAGAAGGTATTTCAGATGAAGAAGAAGGCCTTTTAGATGAAGAAGAAAAGGGAGATGATGAAGAAGGTATTTCAGATGAAGAATAAAAGGGAGATGATGAAGAAGGTCTTTCAGATGAAGAATATGATTACTTCACAAGAAAACTACAAATTTGTAAGGGACAATTCAAAGGTAAACTTCCATTGATATGTTTCAGCTCTAATGAGGTTGGGAATTTTGCAACAAAATGTCCAAAAAAAAGTAATGGCAACTCAGAAAGAAAGAAAGGCTTTAAGAAATTCAACAAGCAAGGATCGAAAAGGAACTTTCTCTCTAAAGAAGATAGCTCATCATCCGATGAAGACAATGATAGTGAAGAAGAAGCCAATGAGAGAGTATTGTTTATGGCCAAGCACAATAAACCCAAGCACAATAAGCAAGAGGTATCAAACAACGAAGAAGAAGGATGGACCATAGATGAATTTTATGAGGAAGCATTCAAGCTTATAAAGATCTCAAGGCAGAGAAGATCTGTTCCAAAACTCATGAAGAACAAGTTCAAGGTCTCAAAATTGAAGTTGAAGAACACAAATGCATTGAAGAGTCAATTCAAAAGAAGTTGGAAGAAAGCAACCAAGAAAGGGAAGAATTAGAAGCCTAAGTAGTCTCGTTGCGTGAAGAAGTGAAGAAAGGAAAAACTATCCAAAACTATGCCAACAACTCAAGGGCATTGGAAGAACTCATCAACAATCAACGATCTTACAACGAAAAAACTGGCATCGATTACAAAGAAGAAGAAGCAGGACCTTCTACAACAAAATACAATGAACCTATGAGATCTGACATGCATGTAGACTTCATTGGACAAGATTCGCAAGAACAGCCTTGGAAGATAATTCCTGGTAGAAAATTTCCATCCGGGTACAACATATTTTTTATGGCTACTAGGTATTCATGAAGAATTTGGTCATAAAACTACATCATGCCAACTAGCAGGCAAAATTCCAGGAGATCTGTCAAATATGAACCTCCCAGGGCTCAGTGAAACATCAATAGATTTTAACATTTAAGAAATAATATTGAATGTTACAAATGTCGAAACTTTGGACACATAGCCAAAGACTGCAGACTTGAAAATCCTCAGAAGAATCTTTGAAGCCATAGAATGAACAAACATGGAAGAAGAAGACGAATGATAATTTTTCTCTCGCTCTCAAGGCTCAAAAGAACAAAGATGTGTGGTATGTTGATAGCAGTTGCTCAACGCATATGACTGGAGATAGAAATAAATTTGTATCTCTGAAAGAGAAGAAGGATGGAACCGTGTCCTTTGGAAATGATGGATCTTCAAATGTTATAGGATCAGGTACTGTCACTCTTGGAAGAAAATATTCTCTAGCCAATAATGTTCTATTGGTTGAAAACATGAATCACAATTTGCTCAGTGTTGGACAAATGTGTGATCAAGGACACACAATACTATTCAACTCCACGAAATGTGAAATCAGGAAAGGCGTGTATGGTGAAATTGTGGCTACAGCAAGTCAAGCTCCAAATGACATATATATTCTAGATGAAGCAACTAATTCATGTCTAATAGCTAAAGAGGATGATACAATAATTGGTAGCAATGATGATCGACTAAGTAATAAGTTTGCTACAAAGGTGCAAACTGATTTCGAGATGTCTTTAATTGGTGAGCTGACATACTTCTTAGGGCTTCAAATATCTCAGCAAGAGAAAGAAATATTTATAGTTCAAGTCAAGTACATCAAGGAAATGCTCAAGAAATTAAAAGTGGAAGATTGCAAACCCATCCTTACTCCAATGGTAATAGGTTGCAAATTGAGCACAAACGACTCATCTAAGGATGTGGATCAAAGGTTGTACAAATCTATGATTAGTAGTCTTCTATATGTAACAGCCTCCCAACCAGATGTTATGCAAGCAATTGGACAAGTAGCAAGATTCCAAGCAGCACCAAAAGAATCACATATTAAATATTCGCTAGCATTGGAATATCTTCGCCAAAAGCTTGGGATTCTCCCAAGTTCTCATTAGATTTTCCTTTTTTCAGAATATAAAGGCGGCGTGGAAGTGTGTACAGGTCTGTAGGATGGTTGTGTGTTAGCGCGAGTGGAAGTGTGTACAGGTCCGCAGGATGGTTGTGTTTCAGGGGGAGTTACCCTTTGCCATTGATGTCAAAAGGGGAGAGAATGTTGTAGGAAGAGGTTTCATGATCGCAGGGGGAGTACTTGTGTTGCCATCAATGCCAAAGTGGGAGATTTTTGATCAGCAGTTGTCATTGATGTGAAGCCAAGCAGCACCGGGGGCTAACGCAATAGTGCATGGGAATTTTAACCTACCAAATTAATATATTCTAGATCAATAATTCTTTTGATGGTTTCTACTTGTCGAGATGTTTCCGTTGACATATGGCACGCCATGTAATTCTTCAAGGTTTGAGAGATATTCATGTTTGATGTTTTTACCCCTAGTTAGTGGGCTAAAACCCCATGGGGTTGGGGCATAGGTTATTGAAAAGTCATAATTAATATTTTTTAAGCTCATAAAATCCCTCCCACGTTCACTTGCTAAAGCCCCTCTCAACCTAATAATTCATATAATTTGTGATCTTCATTTCCTCCTTAGGTAAGGGATTCAGCCATCGGAAACAGGTCATCATGGAATTTTCACTATAAATTTTTTTCTACGAAGTTTCAAAGCCTGAAATTTGTATGAGACGAAGCCGAAATCCTGAGGAAGCTGCAATCAAAATTCTAGATCAAGGTGCACAATATTTTTGGAGATATGATCTGTGGAAGTCAGGGTTTGTGTAGGCTCCTGAAATTCATCTTAAAGAAGTGACCTTGGTTAAATCGCCATAACTCTCTCTCTGAGTATCAGATTGGAATTCAATAAAAGTGGTAGATAGCACATAGTCTCTGGTTTTTTCTCTAACAATTTAAGATCCAAATGAAGAAACAATGACACGTGGCATGTCATACAAGTGTGCTCTACTGAAAAAATCCATAATTAGGGCATTGTGAGAAATTGGGTATAAATCTCTCTTGAAGAATCCAAATTGTTTCAGACCTATGGCATTGGAAAGGTGACTCAGAGGGCTACTACAGGACCGTAAATCAGATATTGAGGATCTGAAATAACAGAGATAAACCAGATTCAATATCGAGCTCCTAGAATGCAAGAAAAAGCTAGATCATGTGTTGTCAAGGGTTGCAAAGGACCATAATTTCTACGGTAGAAAAGCAAAGCAAGATGCAACAGAGGGTAGCATGAAAAGATCAGAAACCAAGGTGCATAATAGCAGCAAGAATTTCATCATATGAAGTCTTCAAGTGGGTAGCACTGCATACAATCATTGTAAAGGTATCATTGTACTTAGTCATTGTAAATACATTATTGTACAAATTGTACTAGTGTCTATCTACCAAGGGTTGAAGGGGCAGTGTTGGGAGGTATAGGATCATCATTAGGTGGTTGTGTCAAAGTTGGGGTTATGGTCTAGTATATCTTCTTCTTCTACATCATTCTATGTCATTGTAAAGTGGACCATTTTCCCTGGTACGAGAGTCCATTCTTCTTTATTCTTCTATAGGGTGGTAGGGTAGTGCTAGGGTGAGTTGTAGCTCATTAGGTGATGGGGCATCCGTTCAGTTGACTACTGAAGAATCTCGGGCGTTGGAGCATCGATCCAGTGGGAGCTGGAGAAGAATGCTTTTCTAGATTCTAGGAAGTTGGAGCTTTATTTTCAATTGGAGTTGAATATTAAAGAATTATTAGAAAAACATTAGGTGGTTTTTGTTCCAGAGTGGGTTTCCACCTTAAAAACTGTGTGCATTTGTGTTCCTCTTGTTTGCTGTTATCATTGTACAAACACTGATAATAATTGAAGATTAACTAATGCTCTAATTGAAATAAATACTGATTCACCCCCCCTCTCAGTATTTCCAATAGTGAGGATGCTCGAGAGCTTGGTTTCTTTGTTAGAAGTTTAAGTGGAAGGAGTCATGGAGCATACCAAGAATGGTGTACCTCTATTCAATGAAAATAATTATGCACTTTGGAAAGGAAGAATGGAGGTCTATCTCTTGGACAAGGTTATGGAAGTATGGGACTGGATTTACATCTATCGCGGATGAACAAGGTGACTCAAATGTCAAAGAAAATAGAAACTAGGATCTATGAAACAGGAAATTTGAACCTTCAGGAATGAAAGAAGATTGCAACATTCTTGCATACTTTCAATACGTTGATGAAATAACCAATACTCTGGAAGGATTAGGAGAGCCAGTTGACGAGAAGAATATTATATGGAAGATTCTTAGAACGTTACCAGGGAGATTCAACCCAAAGGTATCGGTCTTAGAATACAGTGAAAATCTGGACAAACTCAGCAAAGAGGAATTACATGGAGTTCTCATAGAATATGAAATGAGACTTGATGAAGAAGAGGGTACTCCACATCCAGAAACTACGTTCGTTGCATCTAAGACAACCAATAAGGATAAACAACCTTCAATTGAGAAGACATGCACCTACAAGTGTGAAGAAAAGGGAGATGATGAAGAAGGTAGTTCAGATGGAGAATATGCTTACTTCACGAGAAAACTACAAATTGGTAAGGGACAATTCAAAGGTAAACTTCCATTGATATGTTTCAGCTGTAATGAGGTTGGGAATTTTGCAACAAAATGTCAAAACAAAAGTAATGGCAACTCAAAAAGAAATAAAGGCTTTAAGAAATTCAAAAAGCAAGGATCCAAAAGGAACTTTCTCTCTAAAGAAGATAGCTCATCATCCGATGAAGACAATGATAGTGAAGAAGAAGCTAATGAGAGATTATTGTTTATGGCCAAGCACAATAAACCCAAGCGCAATAAGCAAGAGGTATCAAACAACAAAGAAGAAGGATGGACCATAGACGAATTTTATGAGGAAGCAATCAAGCTTATAAAAGATCTCAAGGCGGAGAAGATCCGTTCCAAAACTCTTGAAGAACAAGTTCAAGGTCTCAAAATTGAAGTTTAAGAACACTATTGCATTGAAGAGTCACTTCAAAAGAAGTTGGAAGAAAGCAACCAAGAAAGAGAGGAATTAGAAGCCGAAGTAGTCTCGTTGCGTGAGGAAGTGAAGAAAGGAAAAACTATCCAAAACTATGCCAACAGCTCAAGGGCATTGGAAGAACTCATCAACAATCAACGATCTTACAACAACAAAACTGGCATTGGTTACAAGGAAGAAGAAGCAGGACCTTCTACAACAAAATACAATGAACCTATGAGATCTGACATGCATGTAGACTTCATTGGACAAGATTCGCAAGAACAACTTGGAAGACAATTCCTTGACGAAAATTTCCATCTAGGTACCAACATATTTTTTATGGCTACTGTTATTCATGTGGAAAATTTGGTCATAAAGCTGTAGAATGTCGCACGTACCCTAGGAACGAATACAATTCCAGGAGATCTATCAAATATGAACCTCCCAGGGCTCAGCGAAACATCAATAGATTTTAACATTTAAGAAATAATATTGAATGTTACAAATGTCGAAAATTTGGACACATAGCCAAAGACTGCAGACTTGAAAATCCTACAGAAGAATCTTCGAAGCCAAAGAATGAACGAACATGGAAGAAGAAGAAGAATGATAATTGTGCTCTCACTCTCAAGGCTCAAAAGAACAAAGATGTGTGGTATGTTGATAGCAGTTGCTCAACGCATATGACTGGAGATAGAAATAAATTTGTATCTCTGAAAGAGAAGAAGGACATAACCGTGTCCTTTGGAAATGATGGATCTTCAAATGTTATAGGATTAGGTACTGTCACTCTCGGAAGCAAAGATTCTCTAGCCAATAATGTTCTATTGGTTGAAAACATGAATCACAATCTGCTCAGTGTTGGACAAATGTGTGATTAAGGACACAAAATACTATTCAACTCCACGAAATGTGAAATCAAGAAAGGCGTGTATGGTGAAATTGTGGCTACAGCAAGTCGAGCTCCAAATGACATATATGTTTTGGATGAAGCAACTAATTCATGTTTAATAGCTAAAGAGGATGATACACTAATTGGTAGCAATGGTGATCGATTAAGTAAGAAGTTTGCTACAAAGGTGTAAAGTGATTTCGAGATGTCTTTAATTGGTGAGCTGATATACTTCTTAGGGCTTCAAATATCTCAGCAAGAGAAAGGAATATTTATATGTCAAGTCAAGTACATCAAGGAAATGCTCAAGAAATTTAAAATGGAAGATTGCAAACCCATCCTTACTCCAATGGTAACAGGTTGCAAATTGAGCATAGACGACTCATCTAAGGATGTGGATCAAAGGTTGTACAGATCTATGATTAGTAGTCTTCTATATGTAACAACCTCCCAACCAGATGTTATGCAAGCAGTTGGACAATTAGCAAGATTCCAAGCAGCACCAAAATAATCACATATTAAATATTCACCAGGATTGGAATATCTTCCCCAAAAGCTTTGGATTCTCCCAAGTTCTCATTAGATTTTAATTTTTTCAGAATATAAAGGCTGTGTAGAAGTGTGTACATGTCTGCAGGACGGTTATGTGTCAACGTGAGTGGAAGTGTGTACAGGTCCATAGGATGGTTGTGTTTCAGGGGGAGTTACCCTTTTCCATTGATGTCAAAGGGGGAGATAATGTTGTAGGAAGAGGTTTCATGATCGCAGGGGTAGTACTTGTGTTTCCATCAATGCCAAAGGGGGAGATTGTTGATCAGCGGCTGTCATTGATGTCAACCCAAGCAGCACTAGGGGCTAACCCAATATTGCATGGGAATTTTTACCTACCAAATTAATATATTCTGGATCAATAATGCTTTTTATGGTTTCTACTTGTCAAGATGTTTCCGTTGATATATGGCATGCCATGTAATTCTTCACAGTTTAAGAGATATTCATGTTTGAAGTTTGTACCCCCAGTTAGTGGGCTAAAACCCCATGGGGTTGGGGGATGGGTCATTGAAAAGTAATAATTAATATTTTTAAGCTCCTAAAATCCCTCCCACGTTTAGTTGCTGAAGCCCCTCTCAACCTAAGCATTCATATAAATTGTGATCTTCATTTCCTCCTTAGGCAAGGGATTCGGCCATCTGAAATAGGTCATCGTGGAATTTTCGCTCTAAATTTTTTTCTACGAAGGTTTACAAGCTGAAATTATTATGAGATGAAGATGAAATCCTGAGGAAGTTGTATTAAAAATACAAGATCAAGGTGCGTAAAATTTTTGGAGATATGATCTATGGAAGTCAGGGTTTTTGTAGGCTCCTGAAATTCATCTCAAAGAAGTGACCTTGGTTAAATTTTCATAAATCTCTCTCTGAGTATCAGATTGGAATTCCATAAAATGTGGCAGATAGTGCACAGTCTCTAGTTTTCACTCTATCAATTTCAGAGCCAAATGAAGAAACAGTGACACGTGGCACGCCGTACAAGTGCGCTTTGCTGAAACAGTCCATAATTAGGGAATTGTGATAAATTGGGTATAACTCTCTCTTGAAGAATCCAAATTGGGTCAGAACTGTGACAATGGAAAGACGACTCAAAGGACTACTACAAGACTAAAAATCAGGTATTGAGGATCTGAAGTAACAGAGATACACCAGATTCAATATCGAGCTCCTAGAAGGCAAGAAAAAGCTAGATCATGTGTTGTCAAGGGTTGCAAAGGACCATACTTTCTATGGTAGAAGAGCAAAGCAAGGTGCAGTAGAGGGTAGCATGAAAAGATCAGAAACCAAGGTGCATAACAGCAGTAATAAGTTCATCATATGAAGTCTTCAATTGGGCATCACTGCATACAATCATTGTAAAGGTATCATTGTACTTAGTCATTATAAATACATTATTGTACAAATTGTACTATTGTCTATTTGCCAACGGTTGAAGAGGCAGTGTTGGGAGGTCTAGGATCATCATTAGGTGGTTGTGTCAAAGTTTGGGTTATGGTCTAGTATATCTTCTTCTTCTACATCATTCTATATCATTGTAAAGTGGACCATTTTCCCTGGTACGGGAGTCCATTCTTCTTTTATTCTTCTATAGGGTGGTAGGCTGGTGCTAGGGTGAGTTGTAGCTCATTGGGTGTTGTGGCATCTGTTCAGTTTATTACTGAAGAATCTCGGGCGTTGGAGCATCCATCCAGTGGGAGCTGGAGAATAGTGCTTTTCTAGATTCTAGGAAGTTGGAGCTTTATTTTCAATTGGAGTTGAATATTAAAGAATTATTAGAAAAGAATTAGGTGGTTTTTGTCCTGGAGTGGGTTTCCACCTTAAAAACTGTGTGCATTTGTGTTCCTCTTGTTCGCTGCTATCATTTTACAAACACCAATAATAATTGAAGATTAACTAATGCTCTAATTGAAAGGAATACTGATTCACCCCCCCCCTCAGTATTTCCAACACACGACTCATTTTTATTTATCCCTTTGACAATAAATTAGAGCCAATCTCCTAAATAACATTTTGCAATATACCTCTACTCACATATCTGACAAAATTCATGAGTGGAGATGACATAAATTATTTATTTATGATAAAATTCTTGATACATTGTTAAAATTTTGGTTTACTCAATCATTGTTACGTTTTATTTTAAAATAGGTTGCAAGGGTAGGGTCAATAACCAAGGAGTAGGCCATCCTTTGTGCCCAAAATCTTGACATAATATTTTCTTGGTTGAGCACCTTGTATGCCATTATTATTAATGCTCCTCATATTTCAAATAATCCTACTCGACCCAAACTAGGACCCCATGCCAATGGTAGTGTTGGTTATATTTTCACTCAAACTGTGAGCTAGTTATTTGTGCAATTGGATCAAATGATTGTCTTATTAAACCCCCCAACTGTTTTACCCACTAATGAAACTATTATAACTCAGCATACCTCGAAGGTGAATTTGGTACAATCCATTTCATTAAAGAATCCTAAAAAATATAGAGGATAAAGAAGAAGAAAAAGTATAAAAACACTTCAAAAATTGCACAAGTGGATTATGTTAGGGTAAAATTGACTTGGTGAAAGAGTCAAATTTGTTAAGTCCATAATGGTGGTTTTGGGCACATGGGTTTGGTGGCCTATGGTATTAGAGCCCAATTATTACATGTGATGTAACATTTAAAAGTCCCGAGGATTCTCCATTATAAATTTCCTAAGCTTAGTGAGGGGCTCACTTGGGCGAGCCAAGATGTTGGCTAGATTGGATGATATTAAGCCATACGTAATAGAAGATATATTATTTAGAGTTGGTTTTCTTGCAAGGGATTTTGGATAAAATCATGTTGTACATGGTTTTGTGTAACTATTATTTATGATTGTTATCATTTATTTATATTGCATTTTTTAATCTCTAAAAAGTGGTATCAAAGAAAAGGGATCATGGATTAAAGAAGGAGGTGATGGTTGGAAATGTTGACACATTGTATGTTGAGGCTAAAGCTTACATAAAAAAGCATGATTGGGATTTGAATCACATACTTGTAAATTTCCTAACAGGAAATAAAGGTCCAAGAAGCTGATATGCACCCATGGAAGTGAGATCTGGAGAGGAAAGCACCCGATGTGAGAAAGTGTGTAGATGTGAGAGAAAGGTAGCATAAGTGCCAGAAGATCATAGAAAAAAGAAAAATTAGTTTGAAGATGAAAGTTGTAATTACATGGGGCATACAGTTGTAAGACCTGGTCATCCATGTGTTCCTCATCTGATAAATTCTTGGAGTAGGCCTAGTTGATATGGGAGGACAACATTCATATTTCCCTAGTCAAGTTTAAAGTAGGGAATGTTTGGCTAAAATTGACGTAGTGAAAGAGTCAAAAAAATATGGTCCACATTGGTGGTTTTGGGCACATGGTTTTGGTGCCCTACGGTATTAGAACCCATGGATTACATGTGATGAGGCATTTAAAAGGGTTGGGGATTATTCATTATAAAGTTCCTAAGATGAGTAGAGGACTCACTTGGTTGGGCCAAGATGTTGGTCGACTTGGATACTTTTAAGCCATAAGGAATAATAGATCTATTATTATGAGTAGGTTTTCTTATAAAGTTTTCCATAGTAAATCATGGTGTGCATGATTTATGTGTGCTCTTGTTATGTATGATAATTATCATATTCTCTTGCATTTTTTTTAACTCAAAATTCTTAACAAACAAAATCCAACAAAAATGGGGGTAGCAGCAAGAAAAAATATGAAAAACAAGTTTCCTTGTAAGATTTTTCAAGGAAACCATATTACTCACGAGTTCCTAAGAATGGATCAAATTCATCACTTCTTTACTCACCAATATTTTTTCCCACAACTAAATTTTTTGACTAATATGTTCCTCACTAAACAACAACAATGAAAAATGGTTGCATACTACCATAGTCCTCCATTAGGGGACATGGTGAATTATTATTGTCATGGAGGGCCATCAAATAAAATAATTTTTTGGGTATGTGTTATATTATTTACATGATTATATGCACATGTGCTATATGTTTCACTAGGTGTAACAAAGGAGTCCCAATGCGGTTGGGGGTGAATTCCCTCAATTTTCCTTTTTGGTGGGTGGGAGGTAAGTTTTTTGTGTCCATTGCTTGTTCGTTTCAACATGTGATTTTATTGTGGAAGTTTATGGGTGCATGGTGATTCAAACCATGGTTTTTGTAGCTCTATATAAATAATTATGGTTTTATGTTAATCCAAGTTTAATGGATTGAGTATTTATGGATGTTACACATATACATATTGTATCGTAATACAGTAAAGAAAGAATGTATATTGAAAAAAATTCTTATATTTCTCAATTTGGATTTCTAGGAATATTTGTATTAATGTGTATGTGTACTATTTCATATATATATATATATATATATATATATATATATATATATTAAGAATGTATTTGCAGAAATTAAAGGTATAAGTTTAAAATTTACACAAATTAAAGTGCGATGAGATGGTGCTTTTAACTACATGAACTAAGAGTTATGATTCTTTAGAGAAAAATTGATCAATGATCCATATTTAAGGTAATGACACTCTTTCAATAGATAAAATAATGACAATAAGACACCCTCAAAGAGTGTTCTATGTCAGTTGATTCACAAGCCCGATACACGGGCTACCACGGTTACATAATTGTGGGTTACTTAGCCTCGGAACCATGTGCTGTGTTTTCCTTGAAGGTTTTTAAAATTTTCCCAACAAAACACAAATTTTGTTGACATATATGGGGTAAATCCTCAAACATCAGTCTCATAAATTTTGACACAGACACAAGTTGGTATAGGATCTCTCATCCGATTACTTTCCAGATCCAAGTTTAGGTTGGTTGTAAGATCATCTACCACACACTTATGGATAGAGGAACCTCCATTTGTATTATGTTTTCATCATGTTGGTGGGATATGGGTTCCCGAACACTCATGAAAGATAAAATATCTCTTGAGGCCTTTCACTAACACACTTTCCAACCTAAAGGATTATTATAAACATTTCCCATTGAGCTTGGGGGAGAAATTGACTCCATCAAACTAAATTAATCGATGCCCCGTTAGATACTATAACTTCATCCTTGATTATAATTGGTTTTATTCATGAAAAATATTGTTTCATTGGTCTTGTGTATTCTACACCTCCCTTACGAGTGAAAAATCATTAAGATTGATTATCTTGTTTTTTGTGGGATGAACAAGATGTTCGTTGTTGGCATTTCCATGCCATTTGTTGTTGATTCTCCTCCTTATGTTATGAGTGTTAATGTGGTAATGTTTAAAAATTATTTTCTCATTGGATTATTTCTAGTGCCCTCGCCTGATACTTATACTCTTGTATATTTATTCAATACCAGCCTAGATCCATCTTAACTCTGGATCTATCAAGCGCTGAGAGGGATCAAATCTCTCAAGGTGAAAACCTCTTTTTTGAGTGCAAAACTTGAGGAAAGGTTTTCACCTCGAGATATTTGATCCCTCTCGGTGCTTGATAGATCTGGAGTTAAGATGGATCTGGGCTGGTTTCAGTCATGTGTGACCAAGGAAAATCTATCGATAATATGAGGAACATATGCTTAATTTTATCAATAATATGTAAATACATCTAATATTAACATAACCATTTTAAATATGTTAAATATGTCTGAGATTTATTAAGTCATTTTAATTTTAAATTTGATTAGTTACCTCAGTTTGTTGAGATGATAAATATTGTAAAATAACTTTAATGATGAAATAAAATTTTGAATGCAAAGTGACAATGTAATAATATTGAATGATAGAAACTGTGAATAATAGGAATGTAGTCAATTACGAATAGTCTTCATTGTGATCGATTTCAAATTATTTTCTTCTACTATTCTTATTTTCACCCATGTTAGTTTTGTCATATTTTCATATTGATTATTTTAAAATGACAGTTGGAATCGTAAGCCATTTAAATATTTAGCTTGAGCTGTTGCAGTAAACATCATACCTTGTCTCTCTTGCTCTCCAATATTAATAGGTTGAATTACTATAACAAGAAAATCAATGTACATTGTCAATAATTTTTTGTGCTTCCAGTGAAACCATTGCACACACACTATTAATCCAATGACTTTAAAATTAATGTACCATCATACATCCAATTACATCAAATTAGAAATCAACATATACACTGAAATCAATGCAACTAATGCAAGAAATCAAATAATAATAGAAAACACCATCCACACTAAAATCAATGCATCTAATGCAAGTAATGAAATATGATTAGAAATCAACATCTACACTCAAATAAATGAGTCTAGTGCAAGTAGGAAAATAGGATTTAAAGCCAACATCTACACTGAAATAAATGCATTTAGTACAAGGAATCAAATAGGATTATAAATCATCTACATTTAAATCAATACATTTATTTAAACCATATACATTTAAATAAATGCATTTAGTGCAAGCAATCAAATATAATTATAAATCAACACCTACATCGAAATTAATGCATCTAGTGTAAGCAATAAAATAAGATTAGAAATCACCATCTACACTGAAATCAAGGCATTTAGTGAAAGAAATCAAATAGGATTAGAAATCACCATCTACATTGAAATAAATCCATTCAGTGCAAGAAATTAAATAGAATTAAAAATAATCTACATTGAAATCAATACATGTAGTGAAAGAAATGAAATATAACCAAAAATCAAAATCTACATTAAAATTAATGCATCGAGTGAAATCAATCAAATAAGATTAGAAATCATCATCTACACTGAAATTAATGCATTTATTGCAAGCAATCAAATAGGATTATAAATCATCTACATTAAAATCAATCCATCTAGTGTAAGTAATCAAATATCATTAGAAATCAACATCTACACCAAAATCAATTCATCTAGTGCAAGAAATAAAATAGGATTAGAAATCACCATCTACACTGAAATCAATGCATCTACTGTAGGAAACCTTCTTCCCTCTCTGCCCCATATATATCTATATATCCATCAATCTCTCCTTATTTTTCTCTTTATCTCACCCCACCATACACACACTCTCTCTCACTCCATATCTATCAATTTCCTTGTCCCTCCCTCCTTCTCTCCATCTATGTTTTTTTCTCTTCACCTTACATCTATATCTATATCTCACTCTATCTCTCTATATCAACTCCAAAACATAAACTCTCTTTCTCCAATATATCTATATATCTATCACTCCCTCCTCTTCCTCCTCCTCTCTCTCTCTCTCTCTCTCTCTCTCCCTCTCTCTCTCTCTCTCTCTCTCTCTCGCTTCTATCTCACTTCCTTCCTGCTACCCTTTCTCCCTCTCTCTCCATCTTCTTTATCATTCCCTCTCTCTCTCTCCATCTTATGTCTTTATTCTTACCTCCCCTTGTCTCCCTCTCCATATTCATATCTATTTCCTTACCTCTCTTCACTCTCTCTCTTCCTTTCTCTCCCCCCCCCCTCTCTCTATCTTCACCTTCCAACTTTGTTATGATATGCCTCTCTCTCTCCTTCTCTCCCCCCTTCTCTCCATATCTCCTTATTTGTCTCTTTATCTCACCCAAAAACATACACTCCCACTTCATATCTCCCTTGTCACTCCCCCTCTCTCTCCACTACTCACTCTCTATGTATTTATTCTTCCCTCCCTCTCTCCTCATCCAGCTCCATCTCTCAATCCCTCCCTCTCTCCCCCTCCAAATCCATATTTCTATCCCTACCTCTCTCCTCCCCTCTCTCCTGCTCTCTTTCAAGTCCCCTCTCCTTTCCTTCCTCTCTCTCCCTTTCTCTCCTACCTCCCTTTCTCTTCCCCCATCTCTCTCTCTCTCCATCTCTCAATCCCTCCCTCTCTCCCCCTCCAAATCCATATTTCTATCCCTCCCTCTCTCCTCCTCTCTTTCGAGTCCCCTCCCTTTTCCTTCCTCTCTCTCCCTTTATCTCCTACCTCCCTTTATCTTCCCCCATCTCTCTCTCTCTCTCTCTCCTACAATCCTCTCTTCCCCCATCACTCTCTTCCTCTCTCTCATCATTCCTCTCTCACCTCCTTCTATTTGACCCCCCATCTCTCTTTCTTTCTCTCTCTCTTTGTCCTCCAATCCTCTCTCTTCCCCCATCACTCTATCTCTCTCTCCAACTATCTTACTATTTCTATCCCTTTATCCTTCTCTCCCCCCTTGTCTCCATCACTCCTCCTTTCTCCTTCTCTCCCCCTTGTCTTCATCACTCCTATGTATCTTTATCCCACCCATAAGCATACACACTCTCTCTCCATCTCTCCCTTGTCACTCCCTCTCTATGTATTTCTTCTTCCTTTCCTCACTCCGCCTCCAGATCCATCTCTCTCTCCATCCTTCTGTCCTCCACCTCTCATCCTTTCTCTCTCTCCCTTTCCATCCTACCTCCCTCTCCCTTCTGCCTTCTTTGTCTCTCTCTCACTCTCTACCCTCCAATCCTCTCTCCTTCTCCCTCCCTCTCTCCTTATCTCTCTCCCACCTCCATCTTTATGTTTCCCTCTCCCTCTCTTACCCTTCACTAACTCTCTCACTCTTCTCACTCTCTCTCTCTTCATTCCTCTTCTCCCTTCTCCTTCAATTTATCTCCTATCTCCCTTGTCACATATCATGATATATTAATATATATTACAATATAATAAATTTAATGTTGTATTAATCTAAACATATTAAATTTAATAATATTAATATTTAGGGTTAATAATGTTTTTTTTGCATGGTATTAATAATAATTTGGTCCATGGTATTTGACCCTTATACTTCATATATAATTAGATCTTGATTTCTAATTGTATTTGATATATTTTTATTTATTTACCTTACCTCTTTATACCTCTTTTATATATACTTATTTACCATACCTATTTTATAAATATATTAGTTGGCCCATGGTATTTTCCCATGGTATTAGTAATAATTTGTCCCATGGTATTTGGCCCATGGTATTAATAATAATTTGTCCCATAGGCTTCACCTAAATAAAACCTGTTTTTGAGTTTTTGTAAATATAAAGTGGTTTATTGAGTAAATATAAAAATTGGTTTTATTTATTTACCATACCTCTAGTTTATTTATGTTTTTATTTATTTACCATACCTCCTGAGTAATATAAAAAGAGGTTTTATTTATTTACCATACCTATGGTTTATTTATATTTTTACATATTTAGCATATTTTATTTACTTGCCATATCTCTTTTTCAAGTGTTAGTAAACTCTTCATATTTTAAGCTTATATCGTTTAAATTTATTTGTAATAAATTTTTAATTGTTCATTTATATGTTTATGTAAGCTACTATTCAAGCCGACATTTTTTTTTTTGGCTTCTGACATAATTACACATTGAGGTCATACTGGGTTGTAGAATGCGCCTCTTGGCGCAATGATGTATTTTTCATTAGTGGATACCTTAGGCATTATAATCCTTAGGTGGTTCCTACAAAAAAATAAACCCCATGGGAGCCTAATGTTTCTTTTAGTAGAAGATATTGCCTCTCTAGTAGTCCTACCTTTGCTTGATAACAAATATTAGAAACGCCATCACAATATGGAATATGATCATGCTATTCTTCCTACATGGCATGGGCTGACACTCCACCTATTTCACATGACTTCATAGATATTGATTTTCCTGCAAAAGATGCCATCTTGGAAGTCATGGCCTCAATTGATAAGCTAAGGGATAATATTCCTCATGAAGCCTCTACTATCCTATATTTGGAAATGGTGGAGCTTTGCAAATAAAATCTTGAATTGTGCTATGGGTATTTCCTACATCATCTAGCGAAATTTCAACCTTAGACCAAGTCAAGTATTGGATTTATTCTCTTGAACTTGCTAATGAGTTGTCCACTCCAAACCCCCTCAATTGATGAATTCCTTGTAACTCCATTATTATTTATGTCCATCATCAAAGATTTGTACTATCTCATGAGACCACTCACTCTTTATGGTCTTGAGTAGTTGTTGATAATGATATGTTTCTAGGTTCTCACTAGAATCATCAACCTTTGGGAACATGCAAATTCAACTTGATATAGTGTTTACCCTAGCATGGTGTTCCATATTTTTATGAAAATGTCCCATGAGTTCATACTTTTCAATAGGAATTCTTAGCTTGTGTCTGATAGTGGGCACTAAATCCACAACCCATCAAACTATGCCACATCTTGTACATATGTATTTTAGTTTTGGTTTCAAGTGTGTTGTGAGTGATTTTTATTTTTGCATGTGGGTTACTTCAGTTCAATGTTTATCATGTTTTCTAATTGATTGGCACACATTATTAATATTCCCTTACCACTTTTCATAGGTACACCCATGGTGAGCCTAGGAGGTTACATATGCTAGTTCTCTATCTATGTTGTAATTTGTCATAATAATTGAACATTAATATAATAATTTATGTATATAAAAACATATATAGTTAATCACATAATTTTAAGCCATAAGTACGAGCCATATGATATGTAGTTAATACATCATATCCAAAAATCCAAATAAATTACAAAATGCAAAAAGCTAAAAGCATGTTTGTATTCTTACCCACTATAATGCTCCCTCCCACCTCCTAATACTATACTTGGGATATGGGAGGTGTTACTTTTTAATTGAACCGACCTTCATGGCCCACCTATGAATATGATATTACAAAAATCCTCCTTCTCTAGAGTTTGTGGAATTAACTCTTGATATCACTAACATATTTAGCTTGTCAAGAGATTTTCGGAGATATAAACTTTATCTCAATTTGGCTCCCCGATTGAAATATATGTACATTCAAAGTTCAAAAAATTAAATAATTCTAAATCAACCACACATCTCCATGTGGCATCCATGTAGACTCAAGGTCATAGGTCCCACCAAAACTGACCCTACAGTGCTTCACACAATTTTCCTTTACATCTGATTCGAAGGAAATATGGGCACACAACTATTCCATATTATATTATTTCCTAGATCACCAGAGTCTTCAAATCTCTCCTTTCGTGAGGCATAATGTGGATCCCATGGAACATCCATGTAGCCACATCATCTATCATGGTTTTTGTCACTTCATCTCTCTTCACAGGTCCCATGACCTTCGTGCTTTATCACATTTCTTTATTATATCTGGTCCATAATGAAATATGATGTGTATGCAAGTGTTCACCCATGTTACACACTGAAATCCCTCGAATCCTCATTAAATTATCCACCAAATTTGACATATATCTCCACAAACATTTACATTATGTGCAAACTTCGAGATCACTCAAGTCTCTAGTTCTCTCACCAATGACTTCTGACTTGAATTTTCCTAGGTGGTTCCCTCACTGAATATCACCACTCAATTCCATTATTTGTGTAATATCAAAAGTTATTAAAAATATAAGTGCACTTCAAAATTGCATGAAGTCTGGCTAACCAGATGTTCAGATGCCCAGACATACCTGGTAGACCCAATTGCATCTGCCTCGTTTGGCATATCTGGATGGACTAAAGGAAAACTTCCTGATAAGGAATATGATCTGAATACATGGACCTTCTAATGATCCATCCATCCCTAGATTCAAGAATCAATTGATGCAATATTTAAGGTTATAAAATCTAAGAACTTCAAGTGACTTGGCTAGAGATTTCCTTGAAGCAAGCCATTTACTTAGAACACCAATTCACAGGGAAAAAACCCTTTATCCCAAAATTAAACATTATAAGCATTATACATAGCCATAATAACTTCCATACATTTATCAATATGCATGCTATCAAACACTGAAATAAATAATATCATATCTACAAATTCAGCATACATTGCATCGATCATAGTTCGTTACGAGGAAATATAATCAAAACTATTGAGTAAATAGAGACAAAAGATATTCATAACATATCGAACAATAGAAATCACACATTGTGTCAGTCTATTTGAGCACCTCACACATTCATACATAACCATGTAAATAACTCTGTAACTCACGATAATATCAACAAACATAGAGGCATATAAGCCCCTCTTAACTATGAGAACATATACATAAGGAATATGATCGTAGAAAAACAAGAATATAACATTCTTTAATTAGTAGTGCTGACTTGTACACTGTCATACACTTATCAAACATTAATCATTATTCATAATGCAACATATACACAAGTAAATAAACTTATTTGATTAATATTGAATGAATGGAAATTTATGAAGGGACTTCAACTCTCTACCCAACCATAGGTTAGCAACACTACAACTGTTTTTGCAACTAACCACCCCCAAGAAGAATTCATATTTTTAGGAGTTATGTGCTGAAGGGAATTTCACACCCATACAAGTCAACCTGATGAGAGAGAGTGTATTTTCCAGGTGGTTTATCAACTATCTCCAACAATAAGCACTACAATGACTCTATCATCTCTCATAAATAGATCACAAGGATTCACCCCATGCTTAGTGAAGTTCTTCTCGGTATAAGAGTTTGATCTCAGTCTAAAGTTGGTTTATTAGCTATATTTTCAAGGAAAGCACTGCAAGAATATTGAGCACACTTTCCATGTGGTTTATCGATTGTGTCTACCAGTAAGAACCACAATCTATCTACTTGGTAAGTGGTTTATCATCCTTCCAAAAATCACTCTAGCAGTTTGATCAACCTTTAGCAAGATCTAAGTGATCTATTATCCCAAAGGCAAGCACTTAGAGGTTTATAAACTAAGACAACTAGCACTAATGAGTTAATTTCTCCATTGGATCTTCACTATCCCTTCACATACTAATACATAACATTGGTCATGTTAAACCTCAAAATTACTCTCACTCTGACATCATTTCTCACTGGTTTCCCTTACTTTCTCATAAGTTCATATACTCCAATCAATGATAAATGTCATTTTTTGTCTCAAGGAATGCATTTAAATGATTTCCATGTTATATTTTGATGTTCTTGCTATTCGAATGGATTTTTTTAATTTGTCTACAGAGCACAGTCTATTCTACATCTAATCATGGGTTCTGCAACCACTTTCATGGTCTGACAGGTTTCAGGGATCAAATGGAGAAATGAGCCACATGGGCATTTCTAGAATAATCTACACATGGATTTTTTCCTATCTACTTGATCGAGATCGACAGAAAAGGATTCCTGAGATTGTGGTCAAAGTCTGGTCAAAAGATGTTAGCCGATAATAGAAGGACTCTTGATTTTATCTATCGTAGAAAATCAAGAGTTAAACAATAAAATTATAATTCTATAAGTCAGTTAAAATTAGCCACCTGTAGACAGAATTAGCTCATAAACAATTATGTTTGTTTTATTTAAATACCGGTTGTACAGAACCAAAATTAAGTTAAGTTTTTGTTGAACGATGTGTATTGTTTTAAGACTCCATTCTATTATAATACAAGGATCGTGTTCATGGTACCAATGATTTCTTAAAGTGCATATATAACTAGCTAGGATCTCAACCGAATCTGTTGCACAGGACCCCTGCATAAGAGGAGGTTTTTCGTTCATTGTTTTAGTTTAAATCCCTTACTCTATTTTTGTCAATTTTGTTTTCTGAGTAGATTAATGTTACATTTCAGTTTTGATCGGCAGCATAGAATTAAATCATAACTGTGTAATAATTTTTCTTCTAAAACATTTCGTGAGGATAGATCTATCTATTTTTAAATTGAATTAAGTTCGAAGAAATAATAATTGACAGTTATCTAGTTTCCTTTATTATTTTGTCATTTAATTTCTTAGATTAAAACTATCAACTAATTGTATCAATGGATGTTCTTAAAGGTCATTTCAAGAATACGATTCTAAACTAAATGATTGAATATCTAATTCATACAGTTATTAAGCTTTCCTCTGCACACTTTACTTGTTTTCTAGGACATTAGAAAATAAGGTATAATTGGTTGCTTACACATCATCTGAAGAGGATAATACTTCATATTGAATGCTAGAGTAACCAAACATACATTAGTTGTTTACAATCAGTTGAGCTTTAAATTTGCATGCTTTCACATTTGCTTTTAGATCCTCAATTAATTGCATCACTAGATGTTCTTAAAGGTCATTCCAAGAAGTTGATTTTATCATATTTCTAGACTAAATTATTGAATATTTAATTTATGCAATTACTGAGTTTTGCTCTGCACACTTTACTTGCTTTTATAGAACATTAGAAACTAAAGTGTACTTGGTTACTTACACATCATCTCAAGAAGGTGACACTTCATATTGAATGCTAAAGTAACTAAACATACATTAGTTGTTTTCTTTTGAATCTGCTTTCACTTAGAGTAGCATTGCAATTTCAATTTCAGTTATAAGATTTACATCCATGGAATATGACTAATGTTAAATTAGAAGTCACTAGAATAGATACTCTATTTTTCATATCAGATTCTAACCAACCAATAGTCTTTGAATCATTTTGATGAAAATTAGTTTAACTTAGGAACCCTTCCTTTTCTTCCTTATTAAAAATCATTAAGATTCATTTGATTTCTCTCATATTTTTAGATTAACACTCTTAGATATAAAGAACAAAACCCCCAAAAAAATGAAAATACATACAACAAAGTAATAATAAGGTTAACTAAGCACATATAGTGCACCACACTTCATCAATTTACAAACCTCGGTTGATAATTTATGCAAGCAATTTAAGACATTAAATTGACTAAACATTTTGGTGTTGTTGCCGAGGAAGTGTAATTAGATAGCCTTATTTCTTACTTCTAAAAAAAATTATATACGTACAGAAAGATATTCTAGGGGTAGATTCATAGCTAGAGGCGGGAGTTTAATTCCTAGAACACCACTCACTCCACTAAGACCACGAAGTGATACACCTCCATATCAAACTCATATTCCATACTTCACTAGACATACACTTCCTGAAGTCCTAAGGTTAGAAATCCAGTTAAGAGGATCTCCTAATTCATCCACTAAGGCAGTCTTAGAGGAGGAAGATCCTAGATCTCCAACAAAAGGAGTAATATTTTTCACCTCTACAGGGGAACATATTTTAGCTGAAGAGTTATAAATTCCTAATGGAGAGGAAGAACCTTTCTTCAACATACAATTGATAGAAGAACCAGAGGAAGATTAGTTAACCTTGCATGTTGAATCTTATATTAGCTCTGAAGAACCTATAATGGCAGGAAGAGGAGAAGGAGGAGAAGGGAAAGGAGAAATTCTAAATGGAGAAAATGTAATATTTGGAGGAGGAAGAGGAAGAGGTAGAGGAAGTGCAGGAGGAGGTAGAATAAATAGGGAAATTGATAGTTCTTTTGGATTCCCTATAGTTGATGGAGAGACAAATGCCAGAATGAAAAATATCTCACCTTCTGTCCTCCCAAATTTTCATGGATTAAAAAGTGAAGATCCTGAAACCTTTTTGTTTGAATTTGAATTCTTGTGTACAACTTATAATTATTTACAATACTCTCAAAAACTTAATTTGTTTCCTTCAACATTGAAAGGAGCATCTTTAAAATGGTTCATGGGTTTAATCATTCAGTCTATCAAAACATGGAATGACATGAAGCAAGAATTTTTAGAAAGGTATTTGGATTATTTCATACCCATCAATCACAAGGATGAAGTATTTAAAATGATGCAAAAAGAGGATGAGAATTTGGAGGATTTAATTGAAATGTACAATTATAACATAAAAAGATCAAAAATGGAAAATTTAGATCAAGATACTTTAAAAGCTATTTTATTAAAATCCATTAGAGATGAATGGATAGACATCCTAAACATGTTGGGAAAGGGGGGTATCTCTCAACTTCCATTATCTGACATTGGTGAATTATGTATTCATCTCTCAAGGGGAAAAGCAAAAACTTGGAAAGGTCTAAGAGATCCTTCTCTTACTAGAGTAAATAAATTTGTAACTGGAACAGTAAGTAGGGTAGAAATTGCAAACATGCTTGATAAATTTAAAACAGATATTTTAGGGAGTCTTAATTAACAGATAGATACCCTTAAATTACAAAACAAGCATAAAGCCGAGATTGATGCTTTAGCTATTTTCCGTCCTAAATGTAGAAAGAAGCATGCTTCAAGAGAATGTCCTCTTGATGCAAAATTCATAGAGACATGTATGATTTGTTTAGAAAGTCATGAAACTAAGAGTTTTCCTTCAATTCCAGGTCTTAAGGCTCTTTTTCAAGAAGAAACAACTTAAAACCCAAAAATATCTCTTTACTTTGTCTCTAGAATACCATGGCAGGGGCCACAAACTCAAGAATTTAACAATCAAATATATACTCAGCCCCCACCAAATAATTGGAATTCTTGGCAACAACCTTGGCCTCAATATCAATCTTTGGCACAAGGAATGAAAAATACCTATGGAATATTCTCTCAATATTATCAATATCCTCCATCACACCAAAACTATCCTCCCCAAAAAATTCCTCAACAAAATCAACAACCCGAACTCCAAAACAAAAATCCACAACTTTCATTACCATTTCCACAAAGACTAAATCAAATACCTACCCAACCATTACCAAACCCCAATAATAAAAATCCTCAAAATACTTATATGATAGAAGGACAAAAATTTCCAACCTACATGATTACTCCTCTAGATATCAATGATGTCTAACTTAGATCTGGTAGGATACTAGAAACGAAAAAGCCTTCTGTAGTTATTCAAGAACAAGATAATTTTGAGGAAGATTCTCTATAGCCAAATAAAAGTTTTGAGGAAGGAACATCTCTTCAAAACCAGAATTCTGAAACTGAAAAACAAAAAGAACGAGTAAACTCAAATCCTATCATAGAGCAACCATCAGTACTTACTTCTAAACCTCATTTTCCTAAAATATTACAAGTTGATAAAGGGGTAGAAAATCATATTCTCTTTCCCAATTATGATTTTCTAGATGAATTGAAAAATGCTTGCATCAAAATCCCTTTGTTACAGGCCATTAAAGAGATTCCAATTCTAGCCAAAAAAATAAAAGAGTTGAGCATGAAGAAACTAGCAAGAAAAACAAAAGAAATAAAAAGAATTCAGCTAGTAGGAAAAATTGCAGACATAATGATGGAGAAAATTTCCATACCAAAATATTTAGATCTAGGAAGTCCAGTTGTAAAAACACATATCAATGGTGTTGAAATTCCAAATAAATTGATTGATTTAGGAGCAGCAATAAACATCATGAGCAAACAAACCATGGAACAACTCAAACTTCCTAATATTCTATATACACCTACATTACTACAATTAGCATATAGATATGTATCAAGTGAGATGTTGTGTTAGAAGATATTTCAGTATCCCTATACTCTTGGAAGTATCCTGTTGATTTTATGATCTTAACTCCTAAGAAAAATCTAGGAGGACATCCACTTATATTAGGAAGACCTTGGTTGGCTACAATTGATGCTTTCATTAGCTATAGATTTGGTCTGGTGGTAACTCAACAAATAAATTCACTCTATATCCTCCAACAAAAAAAAATCACAGAGTTAAATGACAAAGAATCGATTGATGATGACAATGATATACAACCTCTCTTTACTATTTCAACCATTAGTGAAGATAGTCAAATCTTAAATACAATAGAAAACTTTGAATCATCCCCAGAATATGAACATGATCAATTTCAAGAGAAATCCAATATTAAATATTTTTCATCCATGCAAATGTCTCTTCATTCTATGGAAGAATTTATTAGCTCTACAGTTGAAATCTTTCTAGGAAAAACTTTGAACATAAACAAAATTTGGAGAGATTACAATAGGAAAAGTTAATCAAAACATTACAACAACATTCTTCTGCATATGCATGGGAATACACTGACATGAAAGGAATTATTCCTAAGCCTTGCATACATCACATATATATTGAGGAAAATTGTTAAACTATCAGACAATCTCAAAGAAGGATGAATCCAAATCTTAGGGAAATTGTGAAAGAAGAGTTGCAAAAATTGTTGAATGTGAACTTCATGTATCCAATTTCAGACAGCTAGTGGGTTTCCACTTTAATGATTGTGCCAAAAAATAATGGTAAATGGAGGGTATGCATTGATTATCGAGAATTGAATAAAGCTACCCTAAAATGTCATTTTCCTTTACCCTTTATAGATAAAGTATTGGATACATTAGCAGGTAAAAAGTATTTCTCATTCCTGGATGGTTTTAGTGGTTACAATCAAATTCAGGTAGCACCTAAAGATCAAGATAATACCACATTCACCTATCCATGGGGGAATTATGCCTACCGATTACTTCCTTTTGGATTGTGTAATGCACCTGCAACATTCCAAAGGGTAGTACTAGGATTTTTTTCTAATCTAATACATGATTGTGTAGAGGTGTACATGGATGAATTTACAGTTTATGGGAATTAATTTGAAGAAGATTTGGAAATTTGGAAAAGGTTCTTAAAATATGTAAGGAATCAAACCTTTCACTAAGTCATGAAAAATGTTTTATGATGTTTTCAGAAGGGATTGTTTTAGGACATCACATTTCAGAAGATGGAATTAAAGTTGATACATCTAAATTTGAAGTCATCCTAGAAGTTTTCTAGGATTCATAGGATATTATAGGAGATTTATAGAAAATTTCACTAAAATAGCATCCCCACTCTTCAAGTTAATTACCAAAGATTTTGAATTCAGTTGGAATCCTGATTGCTAATTGGCATTTGAAACTTTAAAAACTAAAATTTCTAAAGCACCCATCTTAAGAGGTACAAATTGGAAATTACCTTTTCAAATTTCAACAGATGCTTCAGATACAACTCTAGGAGTTGTATTCGGACAAAAATATTTGATCCCCTATGCCATCTATTACACAAGCAAGAATTTGGCTCCCTCTAAGTTAAATTACACTATAACTGAAAAGGAATTCTTAGTTGTTGTTCATGCTATCAAAAAATTCAGACATTATATTGCAGGCTATAAAATCTTTGTTCATACAGATCACTCTGAAATTAGATACTTAAAGAATAAATCTATTACTAATGGTAGAATTACAAGATGGTTATTGCTCCTGCAAGAATTCAACATCACCATCTAGATCGACTTGGAAAACAAAACACAGTTGCTGATTTCTTTTCTAGAATTCAGAATATCAAAGATAACACTCCAGTTGAGGATAAATTTCCTGATGAATAAATTTTTGCAATAACTACTAAAGATCCATGGTTTGCAGATATTGTTAATTAATTAGTCACAGGAAAATTACCTTCACATTTGTTTCCAAGGGAGAAAAGAAAAATGATTCAAATAAGTGCAAGGTACTCATGGATTACTAATGAATTGTATACAACAGGTCCATATCTCAATATCAAAAAATGTGTTTCGGAAGATGAAATGCCTGAAATTCTTAAGGCATGTTATGATGAACCTTGTGGTGGACACTTTGCTGATAAGAAGACAATCTATAAAATCCTTCATTTGGGATATATTGGCCATCCATCTTTAGAGATACCAAAGAATATTTCAAAAGGTGTGACAACTGCCAAAGGGTAGGGAAACCTACTCCTTCAAATGAAATACCATTACAGCCTCAGGTACTCATAGAACCATTTGAAAAATGGGTCTTGGATTTTGTTGGACCAATCAATCTACCATATAAACAAAAGAAATATATTTTCATATGTACTGATTATGTCACTAAATGGGTAGAGGCTAAAGCATTACCTTTTGCTAATGAACGTTCTATAGTTAATTTTCTTTTTGAGGATATATTCACTCGTTTTGGTGTTCCAAGAGAAATTGTGACAGATCAGGGGTCCCATTCTACATCCAAGTTGGTGAAAAGGCTCATGGAAGATTACAAGATCAAGCACAGAAAGTCTACTCCTTATCATCCACAAGGAAATGGTCAAGTAGAATCTACCAATAAAGTGATTGAAGGAATTCTCAGTATGACTGTACATCTACACAGAAGAGATTGGGCAGAAAGGCTTCCTGAAGCCTTATGGGCCTATATAACTACATGGAGGAATACAACAGGACATACTCCCTATGAAATTGTTTATAGAAAGAACGTCATGTTCCCTATAGAGTTTCATATTTGAACCTTTAAGATGGCAGTCCAATTGGGACTTGATTTATCAGAAGCACAAAAACATAGATTGGAGCAACTCAATGAGCTTGATGAAATCAGGCAAGATGTAGTTCAAAGAACCAACATAGTCCAGTAGCAAAGGGCTAAATGACACGATAGATATATTAAGGAGAAGAAGTTTCAAGCAGGGGATTGCGCACTTTTGTTGGATTCAAAATTCAACTATTTTCAAGGAAATTTTCAGACTCATTGGCTTGAACCATATGAGATTGAAAAAGAATTTGACAATGGAGCAGTTAAGATAAGGAAAATTGATGTAAAAAAGGTAACTCTTCTTGTGAATGGTCATCGATTGAAAGTATATCATAAGCCAATTTCAAGGGAAGAGTTTATCAAGATTTTCCAAGATAATACTGATATGAATTTAGTGAAGAATTCTTCTTCTTCTTCACTAACTTATATTTTATTTTTCCTAAATATATAATAATAATAATAATAATAATAAATAAACAAATAAATAAAAATAAAGTGTATAAGTATGAAAACCATTCAAGATTGGCATCCTTATACAGAAAATACAGGGTGAAGATTTCTGACATCCTATATTTTCCATTTCTTTTTCTGCAATAAGTAATAATAAATAACTACATTCATATTCCATGTTTACAGTCCATAATCTACAGTTTCATTCCATTTTCACAGTCGTATTCCACTTACATTCCATTCCACAGACATATTCCACTTTCATTCCATTTCACAGTCATATTCCAGTTACGTTCCATTCCATAGTCATATTCCATTTCATAGTTACATTACATTCTGCAGCTGATTCCATTATGCAGCTACATTCCATTTCATTCAGTAGCTCTGACACATTTGTACAGCCTACTAAAAATGATGAATACAGGAAATTGAAGGATTACATTTGAAGACCACCATGCTAAAAGGTACCTGAAGAATCAACACCAAAGAAACGACGACGAAAGGTTAGTTCTAAAGGTAAAGTTGAAAAAAATTATTTTAATAGCAAGGTCAAAACATTATCATGTATAATATGGATGGTCATATGCTCCCTTGACAGATCATCATTTGATTTGATTGCAATTTCTATCATATCATAAATCAGCCACATCATCTGCATTATGTTTCATAATGGTCCACAATAGACTCCCTTATTTATGATTAACGGACATGACATGTTGACGTGACATACGCATCTACGTTTCCTCAAAACCCCAATCCATGTAGAAATTATATAACTTGTGTGTTATATATCCAAGATTCTCCTGATCGCACACTATTTTAACTTCATGCACGATACAGAATCTATTCCACTATTGATCATCACATGCGGAAATTAAATCAATTGCAATGCACACATGAAACCATAAAAATTCACACACATTAACACAATTGTTTAATAGGAAAGCCTGAAGCTAAAAACCCCAACTATACGTATATAATATATTTCATAGAGATCATGTAACAATCCTCATACAAATTTGATCATATCAAGCTCTCAGTACAATAAAATTGCTACACACTAATCAAGCCCGATCTTGCAAATCCATGCACCGATCTCTGCCACCTGCTAGCCTGCCTCTACTGCGCAATCCCTGCTGAAGAATGGCTCTGAATGAACTTGAATCCACCAATCTTGCACTGCGAAATCCTCATTGGAATCTCCACTGAGTGTTGGATGTAATCAATGCATCACTATATTCACAACTGATAGTATATCTTGCCCTTTCACCTATCTCTTCACTGGTCTCCACTGAAACTGTCCATGCACTATAGTTAACTGATGTATTCTTCACTTGATTAATGAGTTATTATTTAGTGAATTAATTTACTAATTAATTCACACCACTCTCACTAGTGTATCAATCAGTTAGACTAGATACAACTAGCTCAAATGAGTATAACTGATTTAAACTGAATACAACTCCACCAACTACTTCTATAACTCCACCAAACTCTGTCACATGAGTTCTAATTGAAGTCCTTGTGCATTAGCTCCAGTAAACCCTTAGGAGTAGCGTAATTCCTTCTGGCAATAGAGCTCTTTTGTGCCACATTTGTGAGCTTAAGCCCAAGAAGTGTGAGACAAGATAATGTTTAGAGTCCAAATATTATTAAGAGCTAATAATATTTGACATATCTATTTTTAGACTGGCAGTCTAAAAATAGACTCTGCCCAATATGTCTAAAAATAGAAGTCCATCTATTTTTCCAAGTTGACCAACCATCCACAAATATCATCCTCCAACTCATAGAATATGATCGACATGTCTAAAAATAGACTTTGTGCCAAAAATAGCCTGGGGGCCCACTTAGTGAAGGCGAATATTTTCACTAAGCTCATCATCTTGTTGAATCTCAACACTCCCTCTCAAAAATATAGGGATTATTTGCCACCCCAATCCTGTCTCTATGGTATTCAAAGTTTCTCCTGGTGAGCACCTTCGTCAGAATATCTGCATCCTGATCCTCCGTCGGAATGTAAGATAGTAACATGATCTTCCGTTGCACACAATCTATGATATGATGGTACCGGATGTCAATATGTTTATATATATCATGAAATACTAGATTAACAGAGAGTTTAATGCAACTTTTATTATCAAAATATATCACAGTAGGATCTAAGTGTGAACCGAACAACTTGACCAGGATCTTCCTCATCCATATAGCCTCGCATGCAGCCAAACTTGCTACCATTTACTCGACCTCCGCTGAACTGAGTGCCATGGATCTCTATTTCCTGCTGTACTAAGAAACTGTTGTAGATCCAATACCGAATATCCCTCTAGATGTGCTCTTTCTGTTCGTTGGACTCCCTGCCCAATCTGCATCCGTGAAGCCATGTAGCTTCAACTCATCCGACTGTCTGTACCATAATCCATATCCTGATGTGCCCCTAAGATACCTCAGGACATGTTTGCCTGCCTTCCAAAAGAGCTTGGTAGGCTTAACCATAGCTTGTGAAAGCTGGTTAATAGCGTAGCATATGTCCGGTCATGTATTGACTAGATACATGAGCGAACCAACCAACTTTCGATAAATAATGGCATCCACTACCTTTGCCGATGTAGCATCCTCTTTCCTCCAACCACCAGGAAGAGGAGTGTCAATAGGCTTGTAGCCTTTCATGTTGAACTTCTCTAATATCTCTTGGGCATACTTGCCTTGAGACACAAATAGTCCACCCTTCCGCTGCCAAATTTCCAATCCCAGGAAATAATGAAGGAGGCCCAAGTCCTTCATCTCAAACTCCTTTGCAAGATCTGCCTTGCATGAGTGTATCAACAGTTCATCACATGTTAGTATCAAATCATCTACATAAAGTACAATGATCAGTAACTTACCCTCCACCACAATCTGGTATAGGTTCGGATCCGCCTCACTCTTGGTGAATCCAAGTCTGGTGAAATAACTATCTATCCATGTGTACCAAGCACGAGGTGCTTGTTTCAGCCCATACAACGCTCTTTTGAGCCTGCACACATGCGAATCGCTGCTGAAGATTTCAAATCATTCAGGCTGCTATATGTACACCTCCTCCTCAATGACTCCATTGAGGAACGCAGTCTTCACATCCATCTGATGAATGTGCCAACCCATCTGCATTGAGAGAGAAAGGATGGTCCGTATAGAAGAATACCTTGCGACAGGTGCAAAGGTTTCTTCATAGTCGATCCCCTCAATATGTGAGAATCCCCGGGCAACAAATCTTGCCTTATACTTCTCAACGCTCCCGTCAGCAGCTTACTTCACTTTGTAGATCCATCTCAAACCTACCACTGACTTCCCTTCCGACCTTGGGACAATCTCCCATGCACTGTTTCTGACAATCGAATCATACTCTTCCACCATGCCATCTACCCATGTGAGATCTTCTACAACTTCCTTGAAAGAGGATGGTTCCGTCATGATACACTTTCTCATCAGAGCCATGTATCCATTAAATCAGTCAGGTGACTGTCTCTGTCTACGCTATGATGTAGGTGCTCCTACATTTTGCGCTACATCAAGATTCAGTCGCGCAGCTTTTGTAGTGCGCTTATGCCCTCTGATGTTTGGCGCTGCATGAGTGGTTTATTCCACTCCATGAACCTCCTCTTCTGGCTGATCCACATCCTAAGGCTCATCTTTAGGAACTAGTAGCTCCTCATCTGCATGCAAGTGTAGCTCCCTCTCAAGCGACAACTTCATGGCTTTCTCCTCATGAAATTTGATATCCCGTCGCATGACAGTCATCCGATTGTCTGTCAAATACACATGATAATTGTGGGGTGTTTCTGTGTACCCAAAAAATATCCAAACCTCTATGGTCGGTTCCAGCTTCTTCCTGGCATCCTTCGTCACATGAATGTAAACATGTGAGCCAAAAATCTTCAAATAAGAAATATCAGGCTTCTTACTAGAAAATACCTCTTCGGGTGTACTCAAACCAAGTACTCTATGAGGACAATGGTTTTGCACATAAACCGCAATGTTGCATGCTTCAGCCCACAAGTGTATGGGAAGGCATTGATCATGCAACATCGCCCATGCAACACCCACAATCGTTCTGTTCTTTCTCTCTGTGACCCCTTTCTGCTGTGGGTTATGAAGCGCTATGAGCTCTCTTCGAATTCCTTCTGCACTGCAAAAGTATTTGAATTCACCAAAGATGTATTCACCACCATTATCACTCCTAAGAGCTTTCACCTGCTTCCCCGACTCTTTCTCAAGCAGTGCCTTGAACTCATAGAACCTTGAGTATGTCTCACTCTTCTTCTGCATGAAGAAGATCCAGCACTTACGAGAAATTCATCAACAAATATCACATAATACCTATGCTTTGTTATCGAAGCTACTGAGAAAGGTCTACACACATCTGTGTGAATTCTCTTAAGGATCGTCGTGGTGTGAATATCCTTCTACTGAAAAGTGGTCTTCACAAATTTTTCCAAAGTACATCCCTTGCACTGATCTGACTACGCAAGTGTACCCTTGGGAAGCCTGATAGAAATCTGCTTCAAAATTTTCAAAGCGCCATGGTGAAGATGGCCCAATCTCCTGTGCCACAATTCGCCCTCATCCCATCTTACCACTCCTTTTGCTTTGCCTGCCATAGTTGCGTAGCCATCTACCTACAATTGATAAAGGTTCTTAACTCGAACCCCTATCCTCCGGGTCTCACCAATTTCTTTACTAGGCAGGAAAGCCTTTCCCTCACTAAAGACAACATCATAGCCCTTGTCTTCCAACATCACCATAGAGATCAGATTCTTCTTCAATCCTAGAACATGCATGAAATCCTTCAATATGAAAGATTTACTAGACTCCCTCTCAAAGGAAATGGTCCTGATACCAGTCGCACTATATCTACCATCATCGCCCATCTCGATGTGCACTCCAAGATCCTTCTCATCCAGATCACTAAAAAAATATTTGTCTCCGGTCATATGGAAAGACGCACCACTGTCAAGAAACCACACTAATCCCATCACACTTGAAACCAAGCATGCGATCAGTGAAAAATCCATCTCAAACTGCGAGGCTAAGGCCTCTCCAGCTACAGATCCAACAACCTACTTATTTTTCTTCTTTTGTGGACAATTAGTGGCGTAATGTCTGTGTTGGTGACGGTGAAAGCACTTCACCTTGGACAAGTCCTACTTCTTGCCTTTTGCACTGGATTGAGAAGGATTTTTATTTCCCTTCCCTTTCCTTGCTTTGGCAGCCACAGCGCATTTTCTTCATCTTCATTATTCGATGAAGATCCATCCCTGGTACCCCGCCTTATCTCCTCCTGCTCAAGATCCGACCAAAGTCGCTCCCATCCTGGCAGTTTCTCGTGACCATTGACAAAGTCCTCATAGCTATGCCAACTCTTTAGAAGCCCAAGGAGAGCCAAGCTCACCAATCCATCTTTTTCTACTAGATCATCCCTTCCCGATATCTGCCCTTGGACAAACTTCACAGTGCCAGGTATATTGTAAGCCTTTCTCCATTTTTATTTTTCTGAGCTTGTCTTTAAGTGCCAACTTCCTCTGGTCACTTATGCTTTGGAACAAGTCTATCAAAGCCTTCCACATTAAGAATGGAGTGGCTTTACCATGAAGGCTGGACATAATGTGGTCCTTCACACCTTCCAACAGAATCCTTCGACACTTTGCTACCTTCTTTTTCCATGCGTCAAGTGCGGCTGCATCGCTAGAACCCGACTTAGGAACATTGCTATCTATGAACTCCTTCAGCCCATTATCATCCAGCACCGCCTCCATCCTGTCCTTCCATGCAATATAATTAGAGCTCCCATCAAGGGCATACTCCAATTGCAATCCATTGAAAGACATTTCAATGAATTCTCAACTTCGACACCAAGAAAACACTGCAGCAAATTCGAATTCCACCAGCACAAAACTCAACCGCTTCAATAATTGCAATCTGCTCCAATGATCAACCGCTTTGATACCATGTATAAATTATATAAATTATGTGTTATATATCCAATATTCTCCTGATCACACACTATTTTAACTTCATGCACAATACAGAATCTATTCCACCTTTGATCATCACATGCGAAAATTAAATCAATTGCAATGCACACATGAAACAGTAAAAATTCACACACATTAACACAGTTGTTTAACGGGAAAGACTGAAGCTAAAAACCAAAAATATATGTATAAAATATATTTCATAGAGATCAAGTAACAATCCTCATACAAAGCTGATCATATCAAGCTCTCAGTACAATACAATCGCTACACACTAATCAGGCCCGATCTTGCAAATCCATGCACCGATCTCTGCCACCTACTAACCTACCTCTACTACGGAATCTGTGCTGAAGAATGGCTCTGAATGAACTCAAATCCACCAAGCTTGCACTGCGCAATCCTCATTAGCATCTCCACTGAGTGTTGGATGCAATCAATGCATCACTATAGTCACAACTGATAGTCACACTTGCTCTTTCACCTACCTCTCCACTGGTCTCCACTGAAACTGTCCATGCACTGTAGTTAACTGATGTATTCTTCAGTTGATTAATGAGTTAATATTTAGTGAATTAATTAATAATTAATTCACACCACTCTCACTAGTTTATCAATCAGTTAGACTAGATACAACTAGCTCAACTGTGTCTAACTGAGTTAAACTGAACACAACTCCACCAACTACCTCAATAACTCCACCAAAATCTGTCACATGAGTTCTAACTGAAGTCTCCATGCAATAGCTCCACTTAACCCTCAGGAATAGCGTAATTCCTTCTGTCAGCTCCTGTGCCACATCTGTGCACTTAACTGAAGTGCTCCAAGAGAATAAGATAATGTTTGGAGTCCAAATATTATTAAGAGCTAATAATATTCGACATATCTATTTTTAGACTGGCAATCTAAAAATAGATTCCGCCCAATATGTCTAAAAATAGAAGTCCATCTATTTTTCCAACTTGACCAATCATCCACAAATAGCATCCTGCAACTCATAGAATATGATCAACATGTCTAAAAATAGACATAGTCTAAAAATAGACTTTGCGCCAAAAATAGCCTGCGGGCCCACTTAGTGAAGGCGAATATTTTCACTAAGCTCATCATCTTGTTGAATCTCAACAATCCATACCAACTATTTATTCCTACAAACCCTCGATGCCTTTCATCAGATTCGTAATCCAATTCATTTCATAACAAAAAAGGATAATTGTGAAGGTTAGAACTCTTCATAATAGAAAGTATGGGATTGATAGTTAGAACAGTTTCAGTGGGAAAAAAATATATGGAAGGATATCCTCAGGTCAAGGAAATGTTGCATAAAGCTAAATGGCTCAAATTCATGGAGAAATTTGATGGTTTTCACAAAGAGATCACAAAGTATTTTTCTAGGTCTTTTGATGGCACAGAAGTGGAAATTGGAGACATCAAATTCACAGTTACTGAGACATTCATGGCTGAAGCCACAGAACTCCCAAGGGTTGGCGAAAGGTGGTTCAAAAACAAGGAATTTCACAATGAATCATGTAAATTTATCCTCAAAAACCCAGGTATGGATGTTTCTATTTTCAGAAAAGGTATCCCCGGCTCAGCTCTTAAAAATAAATGGAGGAACATGCTCTTGGTTTTACAGAAATTTATCACCTGTGAAGGAAGGTTTGGTTGCATGTATGTATATCATATTCGATTTTTGAAGAATTTATTAGAGAATGGTGAAATAAATCTTCCCTTATTTCTACTGAATAGATTAAAAAGAATGTCTACAAACATGTAGAAGAGAATACATTTTATAGATAAAACTATGCATCATCATGGGTTGATAAAAATACTTGTTGAATTTCATTTAAAAAACATAGGAGATTCTTGGGAGAGTTTTCTTATCGGAAACCATTTCCAAGAAGTACCAGAACAACCTATAGAAGACAATGTTAGAAAGAGCAGAAGGAAGAATACTGACATTGAAGACAAACCTGCTTCTCCATTTCAAAAAAATGATGAAAAGTTCATCTCTCTAGAGCTAACAGAGAACAGAAAGAAAAATAAAGTCAAGATAGGAGGCAAGATCAAAAAGAGGAGCAAGATTGCAAGTGAGGAAAATGTAAATCCTCTATAGCTGAGAAGGAGCTCCAGAGTCCAAGGTTTGATGAAGAAAATACTACCAAAAGAGACAGTGTATAATTTTAGATGAAGAAACTCCAATACCATCTCTTATCATTATTTCTCCTCCACACAGTCCTCAAAATTCCCCTATTCATAATTTTGAAGGTAGCCATAGTAGAAAATCTCTAGGCATAGACCCAGTACAACAAGCAATATATGATTACATAGAATCACTAGAGAAGAGAAATGAAACGATGAATCTAGAACCTCCTATCAATCCACAAGAACCTCTAGTTGATACTCTCAAACAGGAAATTTATGAACTAGAGATATTAAATAGGCATATTAAACAGGAGAATGAAGCCTTGACACAACAAAACAAGTTGGAAAAGGTAACTAGTGACAATACCATTCTGCATTTAGGATTGTGGTACAAAAAGTATAGGAAGTTGAAAAGAAAGAACAAGTCACTAAACAATGCAGTCATTTATCTCGAATACAAGCTTCTTATGAGAAAGCTTAGGATGGAAACCACTTCAAAGAAAAGAAAAAGAAGGAAATTGGATGTGTTAGCAGAAGTGTTTGAAAAAATGCAGTAAGAGAGGAAAAATTCACAATTTTTGGTAAATTGCATGAGGACATGCAATGAATTCTCAGTGGGGGTATGTTGAACCTCATAATTATTCTCTCTCTGAAATCCTTTCTCACCATTTTCCCTTACTTTCTCATAAGTTCATATACTCCAATCAATGACAAATTTCATGTTTTGTCTCAAGGAATGCATTTAAATGATTTCCATTTTATATTCGGATGTTCTTGCTATTCGAATGGATTTTTTTAATTTAGCTACAGAACGTAGCCTATTCTGTAGCTAATCATGGGTTCTGCAGCTACTTTCATGGTCTGAAAAGTTTCAGGGATCAAATGGAGAAATGATCCACATGGGCATTTCCAAAATAATCTACGAATGGATTTTGACCTATCTACTTGATTGATATTGATAGAAAAGGATGCTTGAGATCGTGGTCTATGTCCAGTCAAAATACGTTAGCCGAGAACAGAAGGACTCTTGATTTTCTCTATTGAAGCAAATCAAGAGTTAAATAGTCAAATTGTGATTCTATAAGTCGGTTAAGATTAGCCACCTATAGGTAGAATTAGCCCATAAACAGTTATGTTTGTTTTATTTAAATACCGTTTGTACAGAACTGAGATTAAGTTAAGTTTTTGTTGAATGCTGTGTATTTTTTTAAGACTCCATTCTATTATAATAAAAGGATCATGTTCATGTTACTAGTGATTGCTTAAGTGCATATATAACCAGCTAGGATCTCAATCGAATATGCTGCAGAGGGCCCCTGCACAGGAAGAGGTTTTTCGTTCATTGTTTTAGCTTAAATTCCTTACTATGTTTTTGTAAATTTTGTTTTCTGAGTAGATTAATGTTACATTTAATTTTTTATCAGTAGCATAGAATTAAATCACAACTGTTTAGTCATTGTTCTTATAAAAAAATTTGTGGCGATAAATCTATCTATTTTCAAATTGAATTAAGTTCGAAGCAATAAGAATTCACAGTTATCTAGTTTCCTTTATTGTTTTTTCATTTACTTTATTAGATTAAAACTATCAATTAATTGTATCAAAGGATGTTCTTAAAGGTCATTTCAATAAGATGATTCAAAACTAAATGATTGAATATCTAATTCATACAGTTTTTGAGCTTTCCTCTGCATACTTTTTTTTTTCTAGGACATTAGAAACTAAGGTATAATTGGTTACTTACACATCATCTGAAGAGGATAATACTTCATATTTAATACTGGAGTAATCAAACATACATTAGTTGTTTACAATTATTTGAGCTTTAAATTTGCATGCTTTCACAATTGCGTTTAGATCCTCAACTAATTGCATCATTGGATGTTCTTAAGGTCATTCCAAGAAGTTGATTTTATCATATTTCTAGACTGAATGATTGAATATTTAATTTATGAAATTACTGAGTTTTCCTCTACACACTTTACTTGCTTTTCTATAACATTAGAAAATAAGGTATAATTGGTTACTTACACATCATCTCAAGAAGGTGACACTTCATATTGAATGCTGTAGTAACTAAACATACATTGGTTGTTTTCTTTTGAATCTGCTTTCACTTAGGGTAGCATTACAATTTCAATTTCAGTTATAAGATTACATCCATGGAATAGGACTAATGTTAAATTAGAAGTCACTAGAATAGATACTCTGTTTTCCAGATCAAATTCTAAGGAGCCAATAGTCTTTGATTCATTTTGATGCAAATTAGTTTAACTTAGGAACACTTCCTTTTCTTCCTTCTTAAAAATAATTAAGATTCATTTTATTTCTCTCATAGTTTTAGATTAACACTCTTAGATATAAAGAAAAAAACCCCCAAAACGACATGAAAATACATACAACAAAGTAAGAATAAAGTTAACTAAGCACATATAGTGCACCACACTTCATCAGTTTACAAACCTCGGTTGATAATTTATGCAAGCAATTCAAGACATTAAATTGGCTAAACAGGTCACACACAAGAAAATATAGGGATCACCATCCCATCTTCTCTTATCTTCACTTCATGCTCCACCATGAGCTCTTGAATTTTATACTCTTCACGTTTGAGCTTCTTTGTGTGCTTGCGCCACACTATCCTCTCATCCATGTTCACTTTTTCATCTTTCCATGTATGTTGGTCTCTCTCACCACTGAATCTTGGTCCATCTCTTACATGTTTACTTACTCAACATGTCCCACTATAATAGAGGTAGTATGGGGTTAGTCCATTTTCTTAGGTAACCCATACTCCCCTCTCTATATACGGTGAAAAACATTCAATTCTGCTAGGAAATAGGTGGAATTAATATATGAAGTAGCTTGGGTTGGTCACTTACCAAGAAAATCCTCCTCCTTAAACCTTGACTCTATGTCCAATCCTCTAGCCCACTCATTATGTGTATGTCCACATGATCTACATGAATTAATATACATAGTGGCATTTTCAAGAGGGTAGAAAAAATTGTTGTCACAAACCACATCCCCTTACAGGAACACGGTCCTCAATGTTCTATACAAAAAACACAAGACACAGTCATGATATTTACATATACACTTCTCTCTACATTCATTTACATAATATAAAAAATGGATAATATATGCCCATCTGATAAGCCATCTCCCGAGTGGCTTCATTTCGTCCAAAGTGCTTCCATTTCACCTTGAATTGATCTATAACTTGATTATGGAGCATGATATTCCTTCGATCCATAATGCATTGTAGTTTTGGTTGGAATTATCCTTTGAATTCCACCTGTATTAGAAACCAATAAAAAATATGATTAGCATCATACACATACCTTTTCATCAAATAAATATGGAAAACATCATGTGTTTCCACTATGGGTGGAAAATCTAATCTATTAGCCACCACCCCCACTCTTTCTAATATCTAAGATGGTCAACAAAATCTTGGTTCCAACTTGGAATCACCTATCCTTAGTGAACTCATACTTGGTCTGATGTAGAGATAAACATACTCTCCCACCTGAAATTCCTTGTGAATCATTTGTTGATCTACATAACTCTTTTGTATGTCTTGAGCTATTTTGAATTTCTATCTGATAGAAACTACTTCATATTCCATTTCTTTCAACATATTAGGTATAGGAACCACCCCATTCACTAGATGATTCTAGCTAATGATTGTGCTACATTTACTGCCATATAGAGCCTTCCAATTAATCATATTTGATGATTCCTAAAGCCATTGTTGTAGGAAAATTATACCAAATGTAGAAACTCTTCCCACCTCTTGTATTGATGCATGAAATCATTTCTTAGAATGTCTTCCAACACCCTATTTACTCTTCCAATTTTTCATCTATTTCAGGATGATATGTTGTATTACAGACTGACTATGTCCCAAATCCAACAAACAATGCTTTCCAAAAAATTTAGGCGAACTTTGAATCTCAATCTAAAATGATATTCTTTGGTACACCATGCAATATAAACACTTATTTCATGAAAATTTGAGCAAAATCAATTTCCTTATTGGTGGACTTGATGGCTATAAATTGAGTTTCCTTACTGAGCTTATCCACCACCACCATTATAACATCATGTCATTTAGATGTCTTTGGAAATATTTGGATGAATTCGATAAAAAATGACTTCCCACTTCCATTTAGGAAAGGGGATTTTTTGTATCAATCTCATTGGATTCCTACACTCTACTTTAACTCATTGAAATTTCAGGGATTTGGAAATGAACTTAGTAACTTCTCTTTTCATGTCTGACAAGTAATATAGATTTTCTCATTTTCTGGTAACCAAGATGACTTGAATAAGGTATTTTGTGAAATTCATTCAATATGACCTTATTCAGTTTACCTACATTTGGACTTCAACATACCATTATATATGAATGAGTAATTCTTACTCAATGCTCCTTTTGTCTCTTGTCGTAAAAATTCCTTCACTTGATGATAATGCTCATATGGAACTAATGCTTCCTTGATCCTTTTTTTAATTTTAACATCAAAATTTTTTATGGCTACCACATTAGCCACTTGTAGACTTCTAATAAGTGCAAGTGCATCTGACACATTGTTCTCCATTCCTTTGATGTAATTTATTTTAAATTCAAGCTCATTGATTAAGGCTAGCCAACTTGCTTGTATTAGATTTATCTTGGGCTTGTCAAATAAACATCTCGACCCCCCATGATATGAAATTAAAACAAACTTCCTTTCGAGTAAGTAGTGCCTCCACATTTTTAATGCATGCACTAATGTTGCAAGCTCCATATCTTGAGTGAGATATTTTCACTCATGCTCATTTCACTTTCTCAATTCATAGGAAATCACATGTCCTTCTTGCATTATGACTCCACCAAACCATTCCTTACAAGCATCTGTGAAAACTATAAAATCCTTCTTAATATTGGTACATGTGTGAGAAGGTACTTCAATTCCTAAAAGCTGGATACACACTCCGATGTCGATTGGAACTTAGTGGCTTTCCTATGAAATGTTGTGATTGGATTCCCAATCCTTGAGAAATTTTGGATGATCCTTTGGTAATAACCAACCAATCCCATAACGGATCTTCCTTCTACAACATTCTGAGGAGCGAGCCACCCCATGACATGCTTGATATTTTAGGATCTACTACCACTCCATTGTAAACAATGTGTCTCAAGTACTAAATTTGTGACTAGAAGAAATCATATTTGCCATGTTTTTCGTATATATTTTTCTCCGTTAGCAGATGTAATATTGTTTCCAAATTATCTTCATGTTCTTCCTTGGTTTTAGAGTAAACAAAATATTCTACAAAAACCAACACAAAATTATCCAAATATGGACTAAGCACATTGTTCATTTGGAACATAAATGTTGTTGGAGCATTGGTGAGTCCAAATGGAACCACCACAAAATCATAATGTCCATATATAGTTTTGAAAGTTGTCTTGCCAATGTCCTCATCTATAATTCATGTTTGATGGTACCCATACAAATCTACTTTTGAAAACATTGCAACTCCCTTTAACTTATTGAGCATTTCATCAGTCCTAGGCAAAGGATATGTGTTCTTTAATGGATTTATTTCATTGTCTGTAGAAAATGCACATGCTTTGTGTGCCATCATTTTACTTCACAAATAGTACTAGCACTAGTACATTTGGGGGAAATTCCGACACTTGGTTCCGAAAATTTTGACCAAATGTCAGAAATTTCCCCAAATTTTTTCAATCCTGCCCGAAACCGTCGCTATACCAACGTTTAGAGAAAAGTGTCACAATTGTGACACTTATACAAAGTGTTGCAATTGTGACATTTGGAGGAAGATGTCGCAATTACGACACTATGCCCCAAAGCGTCACTATTGCGACGACTGCTTCCAAACGTTGCAATTGCGACACAATGTCTAAGTGTCGCAATTGCTATGTTTGGAGGAATCCTTCACAATAGTGACGCTTTTGCGACGACTACTTCCAAATGTCGCAATTGCGACACAATGTCTAAGTGTCGCAATTATGAAGTTTGGAGGCATCCGTCACAATAGTGACGCTTTGGCCGTCGTCAGTATAACGAAACTTATATACAATAAACGACACTTATATGCCTTTGCAAAAATGGTCAGCTTACAGAGCAACGCGAGGAGTAGTTCATGGAGGCACCTTTGCGATTGTGCATAATTTGGAGAGAAAATAGTAATAATGAGAGAGGCTCCTTTAATTGCATCTTTGATTTGTGAAGGTATGGATTGTCCAGCCTGCAATTATATGCTGTCAAGAAACACTTGCAATCCTCTGGAAACAAGACTCTTGTGAAGATGTCTGGAGAAGAAACATACATCGGGTTCACGACTGTTGATGAACACATTATAGTCCGGTGAAGAAGGCACCAAGGAGGGTATTCTCAGTGAATGAGGGATGTTGAAATATTAATTTCAACTACCCTATCCTCTGGCCGCTTTGTAAATCTATTTGAATGGCTTTGTCAAATAGCCACTTTCTAAAACTGATGAACAATCAATTTTTGTTTTGAAATCACAGTCCCTGCACACTTAAAAATAGAGCGTTGTATTGTTTTGGAAACAGAGAAATTTAATAGTAAACGCGGGAGATTTTAATTCAAAAGAACGTGGTCCCACAGACCACAGACCAAATCAGCCATCCACATGGAAGCAGACGATTCGATCGCGTTATTTTTTGGCCCGTCTGCATTGTGGAATTCCGGACCCGAAACATTATATGGCATAATTAATTTGATTTTTGCGTCACATTTTTCCTCTGTATGCAAATCCAAAAAACGGACCCGAATTTTTATATGGTGTATTCTATGAAGTTTTCACGTCACAAATTAGGGTGACATCAGCAGGCTATTTTGGAACATGAATTTGTGATTGAAATCGGGTTTATTTTTTTTAAAGTTCGGATGTATGATATAGTTTTATTAATATTTTTTTATAAGTTTTGTTTCACTGCCCAATAGTTATTTAAACCATTGGCTCATATATGCACAAATATTTCACTTTGGGCATTTGTAATGTGGGCCCCGAATACTTTAAATAGGTTTGGTTTAATAGTTTTTTGTTTTGTTATTATATGTAATAGCATGTGTTTTAAAATAGCCCGAAGGCTAATGTAAAAGGAAAAAGGATGTATTATGTTATTTTAAAACATATACATTAGACAGTTTAAAAGTTTTGAGGATTGCACAGCAGAGTGTTGTAAAAGTTTTTTGAATAGCACAGCAGTACGTTTCATTTTTTTTAATAGAGACAGAGTGTGTTTCTGAGTGAAACAGTGAATTCTTTGTGTGTACTATGTCATAGCAGTAGTCACCATTTTTTAATTCCTCTGGCAGAGGAAGATTTGTAATAGTTTTTTTTTGAGTTAATGAATGGAATAGAAATTTTTCAAAGTGTTGAACTCTGTCTCCAGTGAAGAAATTTTTAATATTTTCTCTGTGTTGAAGAGGGGAGCTTTATTCTCCATTTATTGTTCTGGAATTTCCAAATATTCCAACAAGGGATTGTGTGTGCGTTCTGCATAATAAATTGAGAAAGATTGAATAAGGCCCTGTTAAAAGAGCAAGTATAACCACGCTCTGTTTATTAAAGGATGGCGGAATTTTCCTAAAGCTTACTCCCCACCTGTTTGAAGTAAAAAACGTTGGTTTGAAGTAAAAAACGTTGGTTTTTTAAGTGGATGATCGATGGCGTAGCTTGATCTCTATGGAAAAGGAAGAAACCAGAGTTAATTGGCATTGAAACTTTAAAGCAGAACCTCGAAGCGAAGATGAAACAGAATCATGATGCATAAACAGTAAAGGTGGTATTCGGGAATGGGTTATGGTTTTTGCACAGGTCCACTAGTGGTAAGCTGTATGGAAATAAAAAACACGATACCACAAAGCAAATTCCACGTGTCCTTAAGCGGATTTTCAAAACCGTGAGTTTCGCGTTATTTCTGAGCATTAACGCTCGATGAGAAAAAAAACGCGAAATTGCCCAGTGATCATCCGATTAACGCTTGGGGAGCGATGACATATGGATCATTGGGTTTGCTCGACGTTTAAGCAAGGTGCGTTTATATGAACGTGGGCCTGAGCATCCGTTTATATGCCGTGATTTTAATTCAAATCGAAAACATAAAGGTGGTAGGCCTATATCAATGCGTTTGCGGAGTTAGTGCCCATATGAAATATATGTGGGGCCGAGTAATATTATATAGGGTTTGGGGTTAATCACAATCAAGGATTATGAAGTTGAATGGTATGATTAAATTTCAAGAAATGGTATATGCGTTAGGCCCATAGTTTTAAAACCAGCCCGATTTGAATCGGACCAGGCCTGGTTGACTGAGCCGAAAGGCCCACCGGTCTGACCAGGTGGATGAAACAGCCAGTCGGCCAGTTTGTTACCTAGCTGGCCAATTTTTTGACCGACTCGGCCGGCTCGGTAACAAACTGGCCGACCAGGCCTGGTCCAAGTTAACTCGGCCTAGTCAATCCAGCGGGCCGGTGGGCCCAAAAAATTGAAAAAAACAGACTTAAAACTCAAATTAATTCTGCTATTAGGTTTTTTGTAGGTTTTCTAACCTCTCCCCATCCTATTTAACTAACCAAATTTCAGTAACAATATCGCTGCAAAACAATGATTAGCACAGGGACCAATTTTGATGCTAGAAACAATATGTTAGACTTTCAATATACCACTTTAGAGACAAGATAAGCCCACTGTAACCATTTTCAAGTGTATATAAGTCCTTAATGTGATGATATCAGTCCACCAAATTAGTCTAATTTGACCACCAAATGCAAAGAATAGAAACTAATGGTAGAGATTCAAGCTTTAGTGCTAAAATGCAATATGAAAATGGCACTGTCGAGTGAGATCAGATTTTCTAATTAAAGCCCAGTCAAAAATTTGACAACATTAACCACCAAAGGATGCAAGAAACAAAAACAAGCATTCAAAAGATACCACTGTTGTGCTAGATCAGTCAAATGTAGCTTGAGATCAAACCTCTGCAACAAAGATATCAGTCTTCTAATAGCATGAAAATATCACCCCAATCAACTTGCAATTATTACGTGAATGTTATGAGATAATTTAGGAGTGTTTTAGGCTTATTTTGAGGTATCAATTCATGATAAAAGTCTACAATAAGCCCACACCAGATCTGATATGAGACAATCACCAAAGAGACTAAGGATAAGGCTTCAAAATTTCAATGTTAGCACCCCAAAAAAGTGATCACAACATTTCAAAATCCAACGCTATACTTTATGTGATCAGTCACCGTGTATAATGCTTTTGAAGGAAAATATATATATCAGTCTTAAAGAAAATACCACAAGAAAGAATGCATCAGACCCTTAGTATACCTCTGCCAACAAAATGAACCATTGTAGCTACCGTAAGATTAAAACAGACAATGAAGAATCAGATCAGAGATGCAATTGGCCAAGACCAGTCACCCAAATAGAAAGAAATAAAAGCCATGATACTTTGAAATTACTGTGTGTTAGTTTAGAATAGTTGGGGCTTATGTTAGGTGTTATTTCAGACACTAGAAAATTTGGCGGAATTTCCGATGGCCAATTCGTCGCTATTCCGACACATAGTCATCGCAAGAGCGACAGTTCGAGGGCGGGAAAAACGTGGTTTACCATACCGTCGCAGTTCCGACGCACTTAAAAAGTGTCGCACTATCGACACTTTTTCCGTTGCTTCCAAACAAGCGTCACTCTTATGACGTTTCCCAATCCGTCGCACTTCCGACCTTTGTAAACTGTCGCAGTTCCGACAAAATGTGGTCCGACGTTTTGAACGTCGCTCTTCCGAAGTTTGTAAACTATCACAATTACGACGAAATGTGGTTCGACGTTTTGAACATCGCTCTTCCGACGTTTGTAAAATATCGCAATTCTGACGCAATGTGGTCCGACGTTTTGGACGTCGCTCTTCTGATGGTTGTAAACTGTCGCAATTCTGACGAAATGTGGTCTGACGTTTTGAACGTCGCTCTACCGACGTTTGTAAACTGTCGCAATTTCGACAAAATGTGGTCCGACATTTTGAACGTCGCTCGTCCGAAGTTTTTATACTGTCGCTCTTCTGACGTTTTTAAGCTGTCGTAATTCCGACGCTGACAAGGCGTCGGTATAGCGACGACAGGTTCAATTTTAAAAAAAGAAAATGAAACTTTAAAAGAGGAAAAACGCTGTTTTGAATATATTATGTGAAGTAAAACAATCCATGAAGTCATTACATTTTCACATCTGAAGATTGGAACCCAAATATCCATCCAGAAAAGTGGAAGTCCCACCCCAAACAATGATAGAAAAATACCCCATGTCACATACAGGGACATGATATAAAACCCAGTAACGGTCCACATGGAGATTATCGACAATATGAGAAAGCATCCAAATATGCCCGAGGCATCTATAAGAAAGTTAAATAGAAGTATGTAGAATAGTAAAGCAACAGATAGAGTACCAACATCCATTGTTCCAAATACAAATTAAAGTACCCAAAATCCTTGAACAGAGAAAAACGCTAATCATGTGAGGAGTGTGATATGTCCAAAATATAAAAATACCATCAGACCATATCAATAAACCAGCAACATAGACCAGCATAGCTAGTTTTGAAGGCAGAGTGATAAACATTAATCATTTTTTTTTTCACAAGAGAAAAAACACTGTTTTGAATATATGTTATATGAAGTAAAACAGTCCATGAAGTCATTACATTTTCACATCTGAATATTGGAACCCAAATATCCATCCAGAAAAGTGGAAGTCCCACCCCAGACAGTGATAGAAAAATACCCCATGTCACATACAGGGACTTGATATAAAACCCAATGACGGTCCACATGGAGAATATCGACAAATCTGAGAAAGCATCCAAATATGCCCGAGGCATCTATAAGAAAGTGAAATAGCAGTATCTAGAATAGTAAAACAACAGATAGAGTACCGACGTCCATTATTCCAAATACAAATTAAAGTAACCAAAATCCTTGAACAGAGAAAAATGATAATCATGTGAGGAGTGTGATATGTCCAAAATATAAAAGGACCATCAGACCATATCAATAAACCAGCAACATAGACCAGCATCGCTAGTTTTGAAGGTAGAGTGATAAACATTAATAATTTTTTTTTCACAAGAGAAAAAATGTTGTTTTGAATATATTATATGAAGTAAAACAGTCCATGAAGTCATTACATTTTCACATCTGAAGATTGGAACCCAAATATCCATCCGGAAAAGTGGAAGTCCCACCCCAGACAATGATAGAAAAATACCCCATGTCACATACAGGGACATGATATAAAACCCAGTAACGGTCCACATGGAGATTATCGACAATATGAGAAAGCATCCAAATATGCCCGAGGCATCTATAAGAAAGTGAAATAGTAGTATGTAGAATAGTAAAGCAACAGATAGAGTACTGACGTCCATTGTTCCAAATACAAATTAAAGTACCCAAAATCCTGCAACAGAGAAAAACGCTAATCATGTGAGGAGTGTGATATGTCCAAAATATAAAAATACCATCAGACTATATCAATAAACCAGCAACATAGACTAGCATCGCTAGTTTTGAAGGCAGAGTGATAAACATTAATCATTTTTTTTTCACAAGAGAAAAAACGTTGTTTTGAATATATTATATGAAGTAAAACAGTCCATGAAGTCATTACATTTTCACATCCGAATATTGGAACCCAAATATCCATCCAGAAAAGTGGAAGTCCCACCCCAGACAGTGATAGAAAAATACCCCATGTCACATACAGGGACTTGATATAAAACCCAGTAACGGTCCACATGGAGATTATCGACAAATCTGAGAAAGCATCCAAATATGTCTGAGGCATCTATAAGAAAGTGAAATAGCAGTATGTAGAATAGTAAAGCAACAGATAGAGTACCGATGTCCATTGTTCCAAATACAAATTAAAGTACCCAAAATCCTTGAACAGAGAAAAACGCTAATCATGTGAGGAGTGTGATAACCATCTGCAGAAACCCAGGCTCGCTTGATTCCAAAATTGGTAACCATCTGTTGCATCCGAGATGTAAGGTTCAGGCTCGCTTGTTTCCATTAGTAGCCTGCTACAGCATCCGCCCTGTTCATATCAAAAAGGTTCCTGTAGATATACAGAGAAAGAGTATAATACGTAGACCATATAAACATGGCTCTGTATTTCAAAAAAAGGGTTTAAAATAGAAACAGGGCACCATTTTTTTTTCTAAGTAAAGTTAATCTATTAACAGTGGGAATAAAATTACACCGAAGTCAAAATCATTGCCCAGACTCATGGCAAATTTTTCATCAAAAAATCAAAAAATTAAGAAGACTGCCCTCATACGGGGAAACCAGTCTTGAACGTTTAATTTACAGAATTCAAAAATATTACAAAGGTCCAGCACAGTAAAATAATCTAAAAGCAGCCCAATTAAGTGGGCCGCGAAGCAAGAAAAACAAATTAACCAAACTACTCCTCCGTCTCCTCGACGATTTGGCACCATCCTTCGAAAGGTCCATGATCGCTAGGTGCTACCTCCACATTCATGCCATGGCTCCCCTCCTGAAGGCCCGAATGCTGGCCGGCTTTTTCTGAGCTCAGACCCGCCAGACGGGTGCATTCTTCCTCCGTTTGGGCCTCCTCGCGGAAAACCACAGTGACTGAAGTTGTGATTCGTGGGGGGTTGAGAGAGAAATTAAAGGAAAATTGTGCAGTGCACATCGTGGGAGAAGGTGAACTAGCGGTGGGGAAACGAGGAGCGGGGGAATCCATACGGTGGCCAGATCCTACAACCCGACCCCGCCCACTCCTAGTATTTGGATAGTGACCTGTGTAATAATCACTGGACTGGCCGGAAGACAACTTAGTTGAGGGGCTGGAGGGAGCGTGCAGGGGTTGACCTCTAGTGCTCCCCCTGTGGCAACGCATCCTTTGACGCACGCGAGGCATGGGTGCAGTCGCACTAGCAGTGGGCACAAGAGGAGATGGAGAAGCAAAATTCCAAGAAACAGAGGAAGACAGACAAGGACCAGACCGAGAGAAATGCAGATATGCAGCAAGGTCTACACAGCAGTTCAGCTTGCCACTTCTCCTTCTCATCACAGTGAGTAGGCAGTGTAACCCAACAACCGGCTCATCTGAAAAACCATAGCAAAATGCCATTTTATCGACTCGACTGCAATGCAATCGAAGGACGCCCGTCATAATTAATATCTAATCATTAATGAGAGCTGAAGGCCGGATCATATTAGAGCATGCGGAATTGCTAACAGGAGTGGAGGTCTGATCTTGAACAGTGTTAAAACTTAATGCGATTAGATGTGAAAACCTTGGAACTTAATTGAACAACATTAAAACTTAATGCGATTGATATGAAATCGCCACATCCATGTCCCATCGCCTTAAATGCCATCGAATGCACTCGTAGCTGAGAGCAGGGCAAGTTTTGATTGAGGACACGTGGCAGAAATTGATTGGAGAAGATATTTTTTTGGGCTGCTTGCGCAGTGGAAATCCAGACCCGAAAAAGATTAGGGCGAATTTGATAAGAAATTCGTGTCACAACTCTCCCTCCGTACGCCAGCCCAACTTCGGACCCGAAAACGATTAGGGTGGAATTCATTTGGTTTTCGCGTCACAAAATTGGCCGACGTCAGCAGGCTATTTTGGAACGTGAATTTGGTTTGAATTATGGTTTATCGCCGTTTGAAGTCCGGCGGGATCGACTTAAGAACAATTTTGTTTGATCCCATCTTATAAAATTTGTGTTGGTTTTCTTTGATAATACACATATTTATAATAAATCATGGGAATACCACACTAGTAAACATGTGGAAAAGTTATATAAATTATTGAGAACAATCATTTTTATGTAAAAATATCTAAATGTGCTTTTGGGAAATAAGAATTTGAGTATTTGGTTCATATTGTTTTAAAGGAAGGAGTGAAGTTGGAGCCTCAAAAGATGCAAGCTATTACAAAATGACCTATTGCTAAGAAAATCAAGGTTCTTAGAAGATTTTTTAGACTTACATGATATTATTGATCATTTGTTAAGAATTATGCATGCATTTCAAGTCCACTCACATATCTCTTGAAGAAAATATCATTTATATTGAATGATGAGGCTACTTTGGCATTCTCTCTTTTAATGGATGCTATGTCTTCTACACCAACATCGGTTGCACCTACTTTTGGTAAAACATTCATAGTAGAGTGTGAGGCACTAGGACAAGGAATTTATGTAACATTAACACAATAAGGGATATCATTGGCTTTTAAAAGAAAGGAATTCAAAGAAAATATTTGGTGAAATCTACATATGAAAAATAAATGGAAGAAATATTACATGCAATAAAAAATGGGGATAGTATATCACTGGGAGGTACTTTAAAGTCAAGATATACCATGATAGTTCAAAGTATTTTTTGAAGCTATGGATTTCATTGGAAGATTAACAAAAATGAGGAGAAAAAATGCAAAGTTTTAATTTTGAGATAATATGCAAAAAGGGTAAGGAAAATTTAGTACATGATGCTCTTTCTAAAATAGAAGAGGCCTCAAATTTATATCCAATTACATTTTCTATTCCTAGGTGGCTAGAAGAAGCTTGCCATAATGGAAAAATGACAATAGTACTAGACAAAAACTAAAATTTATAAAGGATGGGATGAACTCTATGGAGCATTGGGAGTGAAAGAGAGATATACTTTGGTGCAAATGTAGAATATTTTTATGCACGCAAGCATATTTGAATAAACAAATATTAAGTGAGTCCCATGTCTCTCTGATGGTAGGACGCAGGGTTCCTTAAAACATCTCAAAGGATCAAAAAATATATTTTTGGAAGGAATGAAGAAAGATATTCAAAATTTTGTAAGAGAAGGTCAGGTTTGCATAATAAATAAAAGAGAGATAGTAAAATATCTAGGGTTACTTCAACCATTCCACATACATATTCAAAGACTAGAAGATATATCAATAGACTTTATTACAGGGTTACTGAAATATAAAGGAAAGTATTACATTTTTGTGGTCATTTATATAGACAAATTTTGTAGATTTTTTTTGTAGAGCTCAAAGTACATAAACAACAAGCCAAGTGGCAGAAGTGTCCGTGAAATAAATTCATAGTATTCATGGTTTTCCTAAAGTAATAGCAACAAGAAACTTTTGGAAATAATTATTTAATATGAGTGGAGAAACACTAGCTGCCATGAGTTCTACATATCAAACACAATCAAATGGTCAAACAAAAATAGTTAACAAATGTTTTTAAGGTTATCTACAATGTTACTATTTAGAAAAGCAATATTAAGTACATATGCTTCATAAGTACATATGTTATACTTCTAAATCATGTCTTGGAAGTGGTTGTTTCACTGGAAATTATTCACCAGTTGGTTTCATACCAAAGTCTTTTTCTCATTTTCAGCATCCAATACATGAAAAAGATAATGGTTTAAAACAACATAAATATTTGAAATTTTGAAAGAATTGTCTGGCACACTTTGAATATTAATTTTGAAGTCAATTGCATGATGCTGTATAGGATCAAGTGTCATTTTGAATACCAAATGTTTCACAAGAAACTTTTCAACATGCTACCTTGCAGTAAGGATTAAATGACAATATTGCATCAACTATTTCCATAATAAAAGTGCACCTCGGCCATAAGACTAAACAACTACAAATGTTGTAGATCTAACAAGACCACACAATCAAATGAATTCCACAAGGCCAATACTGTATGAAAAATGAAAAGGAGTTTGCAACCAAAAATACCTTAGGCAACTAATTCAATTAGATACACCAAACCATCAGCAAAAAGGAAAACCAGCCTACTCAAAAGGCAAGCGTTTACCTCCTTTGACAAAATTTTGAGTTCCGAAACAAGGACCTTTATTGTCTTGTCAATGCCCCTAGTAATTTAAACAGGGTTTGCACCTACTGCAACAACCTAAAAAAAAAGGTTTCATTTCAAATTATTTTCCACAAATTTAAGATACAACCATTGTCAGTTTTGTATTTCCTAACAAGCTCATAAATTTTGACAAAAGAACCAAAATTTGTTAATACCTGATAGCAATTTTTTCACTCAAAAACTATCTTAGACTCAATAAGCCTAACCCAAAACTAAAAACCCAAACACCAGAAGACCCTACAAAAATGAATAGATGATCTTAATCCAGTACTATCGACAAAAAGTTACCTTTACACTCTCACTTATTAAACCCTGTGCTGTTGAATTTTAACTTTAACTGCTGCAGCAGAAGGACGGATGCAGTAGCAACATTGTTTTTGGAGGTTTCTTTCACGCCATCTAGAAATTTAATTCAACATTTAAAATTCCTGCAAGTTTTTTTTGTAGACAACCACAACCATATTTCTGTACAGGATTGTATTTAAACACAACAACCAGCATTAACGCAATTGACCAACCATAAATTAAAAAAACAGAAATTTACCCCCCGTTTTGTAAATTCAAAAGGACGACACGTGGAGCATTAATATTGGATCACATGAAATTGAAGGGAATCTAAAAACCTGAAAACCGGACCCGAATTTTTTATAACGCACATTGGATTGAGAATTCGCGTTACAAATTAGGCAGACGTCAGCATCCCATTTTGGAACGCGAATTTGGTTTGAAATTCAATCTATTCAGACTTTTGAAGTCTGATGGAAAGGGTTCTTTAATGTTTTGATAATTTAATTTTATGTATGCTTTAATATATACATATGTTTTAAACATATGTTATATATATATCATATGCGAAATGAAAGGTGGGCCATAGAATTTAGTTTTAATTTTATTTTTTTTAAAAGAGGGTTTATTGTAATATGTTTTATATGTTACGACATATAAAAATAAAAAGGACAAAAAAGCTTGGTAGTTTTTTTTATAGACAATACATAAATTTTTTATTACACAGCAGTGTGTAAAAAGTGAAAGACTGAGTGTAACTTTTTAAGTGTGTATGCACAGCAGTGCGAAAGTGAAAAACACAACAGAGTGTTTTAGAGACAGAGTATGTTTGTTTTGAACAGACAGTGAGTTGGTTTTATGCACTGCGTTTTGTAGCAGTCATAATTTTGTAATCCCTCTTAGTGAGGAAGAAGTGTAATAGTTTTTTTGAGTTATTGAAGGGAATAGAAGTTTGTTTTCAAAGTATTGAAACTCTGTCTCCTGTCAAAGAAATTTTTATTTTCTCTGTGTTAGAGGAAAGGAGATTTATTCTCCATTCATTGTTCTGGAATTTTTCAATATTCCAACATGTGCAAGAACAACAGATGTTGTGGTTCCATCCCCAGCTAAATCATTTGTCTTGTCGCATCTTGCCTTACCAACTTGGCCCCAATATTTTCAACTGGGTCCTCTAATTCAACCAATAAAAAGGCCAAAACCATAGCATTGAGATACATTTCATTACACTGTCAATAACAATAAAATTTGACTCAGCCATAACCCTTTCCTTTTATTGTTGTGAAAATATTTATGCATTACTCTAATGTGGCTAGTCCATAGGCCAAGTAGACCACCGGGTAACAAATATGTTTCCTTTCACCTTTGAGTTTTCAAATTATGCCTACCAAATCTAATACATTTAAGAGGGGGAACTAATACAACGTTAAAAATAAAACCAGAGCACACATCTACAAATTACCTCCTTAGCTACTGTCACACCATCATTAACTATTTTCGTAGAACCATGCTTGCTCTCCAAGACAACATTTTTCCCTTCGCCCCAAGGGTGACTCCAACAAGATCAGCAAGTTTGTTCACACCGCCTGCAAGACAAATTGACAATGCTTTCAGTAAGTGTGCAATTGAATGCCATACCATATGCCAAAACAACCCTCCATGAAAAATTAAAATAACACATTAAAATTGAATATAAGTGGACAAGGAAAGATCCACCGCAGTGAAGTTTCACGTGTAGGTGACCTTCCTTTAAACATAATTTTTTCTCTGACCTGCAATTTTTTTGTCACTGAGCCATCCCTGTTGATGTACAACTCCTTTTCCATAGCTCTTGTATTAACTGCCTTCTCTCTGTCGCGTAATCTCAGAGTCCCTCTTCTGCTTCAGCGATTAACGGAAATGGGTGAAAAAACTGAAAGAGAAGACAATTGTCTGCCATAATTATCAAACATTGCACCCAACTTCTTACCCTTTCCATTGTTACCCAATGAGGTAGATCTGGCAATTTTTTTCATATTGCCCAAAGCAGAGGCCATCTTCTCTTATCCTGAATATAGAATCAAAAGATCTTCATATTAGTATGAACCTTAAAAAACATGACTCCCATTGCTAAAAACCACTTTTAAGTTGTAACAAGAAAGCTAAACAACTATCGCAACTTTTGGCAACTTCTGGAGCATTAAGAGAGAAACAACCAAAGAGAAATACAACCACAATCCTCATTTTAATGAGACCGGACTATATATTTGCATTAAGATAATAGAAAGAAATCACGACTATATTAAGGCCACCACAAAACAATCTTTAACCAATGTCTCTCGCAGCCTTCAGGTTGCCATGCTAGAGGTTGCATATTTTTAATTTAAATTCTAGACCTCTCGTGCCCATCTATGAATGCATCCAATGGGATATCTACATAAAATGCTCCTTTATATCCCCAAAAACAAATTCCCTACTACAAGAGCACCAGTATTGATGGATCACCCCACACCATCCCACCCACTAGAAACGGTGAAAAATGAAACCCGAGAAAACTTTTGAAATATCTCAAGATGACTCTATGGGTGGTTCTTATGAATCAACCAACCATTCAGAACATGCTCATCAATCCAAACCATGAGTATTATGTGACGATATTCAAGCAGACACTGAATCATATTTCTGAAGCTATGTTAGAGAAACCCTAAACTCTCACTAAAAATAGGTGAAATGTGGCACCACTCAGAGATTGACATGTGCCAATTGGTACAAGTGGTAGACAATTGGCATGGTAAAACAACGAGGTGATGCAAGAATGACATGAGGGAGAAAATATCAGAAAAACCCCAAATCTGGAGAACTAAAGCTCATCACCAACCTGAGATTGACAACTTTACATGATGTAGCCTATGAAATCGTAAATGGAGAAATCATAGTAACAATAAAGTAACCTATGTAAAAATAAATTTGGATTCACCCTAGGAGTGGTAATGGGATAAATCATAGTGAACAACAGGAAACATGCAGAGTTGCTTACAATCAAATAGATGAAAAAACACATACAAAAAACCTAGATCATAATCATGAACAAGCTTAATATTGAATTATGAACTGTAAAGGAACTTACAAAATGTGACATTACGAACCTGGTCAAGCGCACAAGCAAAAATATCCCGGACATGACCCTGGTTGACAAGTTGTATTGCTCATGATGCAAGAGGATTTGTACCTGCACTGCCAAGTCAATCAAAATCCATCATTATCTATACAATAAATACAAGTAATTGATGTAGTATTTTTACTCTAAGATGCATTCTTATGATAATGTTAGAACATATGTTGAAAATGTCAAAACATACCCGAATAAGCTCCTCTTCGTTTCAAGAACAATTTATTGGAGTCGCATGAACTTGGAACAAGCCTCCCACGATCTGAAAGAGTAGCAACTAAGTCAACAGTGACTTTTTTGTTGCTACGCCGGATCGAGGGAGGTTTGCTCCAAGATTAAATCGCTCCAATAAATTATTCTCTACTAAACAAGGCCAACCACATGAAGGTGGAAGCTCTTATGGCCCCTCCCCCCCCCCCTCACATCACTCTCAATTCCCCAATACCCAATCTATATTTCATTTTTTACTTTCATGAGCATAAAAAAAAATATTCAATAACTAATAAAAAAACAATTCAACAAAAAGTACGCAAGGAAACATTGAAATTAATGCTTGACATAAAAATAGTATGATAAATGAGTTTTTTATATAACGCAAAAACGTTCCAAGTATGGTAACGTTTGTCTTATAATAATACAATATTTTACATTATCAAATTTTCTTTTTCTTCTTCCTATTTCTAAAGCTCATAATTACATCATCAATATCATCGTGCTCTGCTCCTGTTTTGTGCCTTTCAACCCGCACTGCTGACCTAGTTGCGTAGTCACGATGTTTGGTCTCATCCAGTGACGGGGCATCGCCTACAAAAACAGATAATATTAAATTTTAATTGTCAGTTTTTAAATATCATTGAACTAGTTCGGTAATATTAATAAAAAAAAATGCAATGAGAGTATTTACCTGGTGCACCAGTTGTCGCCGCTGACCTAGTTGCGTAGTCACGATGTCTGGTCTCATCCAGTGACGAGGCATCGCCTACAAAAAAAAAATTTATTAAATTTTAATTGTCAGTTTTTAAATATCATTGAACTAGTTTGGTAATATTAATAAAAAAATTGCAATGAGATTATTTACCTGGTGCACCAGTTGTCGCCGCTGACCTAGTTGCATAGTCACGATGTCTGGTCTCATCCAGTGACGAGGCATCGCCTACAAAAACATATAATATTAAATTTTGGTTGTCAGTTTTTAAATATCATTGAACTAGTTCGGTAATATTAATAAAAAAAATTGCAATGAGATTATTTACCTGGTGTACCAATTGTCGCCGTTGGGACTGTTGCCCTGTCTTCCTCTCTGGTGGTAAGATCCTCAAGGGAAACATTCTCTGTCATTTAAACAAAAAATGTTATAAGGACAACCATCAAGGTATAATTAGAAAAAATTATAAGTGGAAATTAATTACCGTCACGACCCTCACTGATAGTAGCATTGTCGGCCTGGTCCCCACTACAATGATTAGGTTGCACATGAGGATCATCTACATCTGGCTCTAAAACTGGGTTATTTTCCTCGTCGGTAGTGCTGCTCCCCTGATTTAAACAAAGTTGTTAGACATTAAATTTATGGATGAAAAAAAACATATTGAAAGGTTAATGTTTTACCTTATCAGACATTCTGGATCTTGGGACCTGCCCCAAGCTTCTGCGACGTTCAACTATGGCTTGATAGCCGAAATATAAAGCAATATTTTTTATCTTCCTCTGTAGTTTCTGTTCCGAAATCATCACCCTACATTACATATGATTGTGTATTTTTAATCATATTTGAATTATAAGATGTTTAGCTACTTAATTACAATTCTTGCATCTAATTTCAAGTAGTCGCCCTGGCCTAGCTTGTGATGGCCCTTTTTTTCAATCCTAGATTTGGTTGCCTTTGAGGTTTCAGGCAACCTAGCATCAAAATATTGAAGTCAGATATGACGTAGCACACTTTTATTTTAGACATAGAGAAAATTAAAGCTATTGAATTAAAGTTTTAATTTACCTTGCGGGTCCAGTTGGCATTTTTCCTTCTTTCTTTGCCCTTTTCTCTTTTCCGTCATGGATGAGTGCTCTCCACTCACTCTCTGGAACTGCGAGAGGATGCTCATATCTAGGGTTAAATTGCAATTGTGTCCTATAGGTGTCCCTGGTATATTTCAAATATTTGCCGACTACCCGAGCCACCGCTGTTCTGTCAAATGTGCCGACCCCAAAAAGGGCTTCTAGATAATCTAGAAGTTCTTTTTTCAGGTTGGAATTCTGGGAATTCCACCCTGTGCGTATGGTTGGGCCAAAAATTACTAACGCATGGCTCTCCAGAAACCTATAGAACTCATTATTTCCTACACAGAAAAAAAAGAAAAAGATATTATCATTAATTTAAAAATAAAAATCATGATAAATATGTTTTAGATAAAGTACATGAAATAGTTAAAATATTAAAATTTACCTGGGAGTTGTACATGCTTTATAGGGACACCTTCATCGTTCACCAAAAACGTGCCATTAATGGTCCCCGTGGAGCTGACACGTGTAGCTCCAGGAAACGCAATAATGTAGTTGGCCATATCAGCCTCATCATTGCCAACACATTCAGCGGTTGGCTGGGTGTCTGCTTGGGCAGGGTGTGTTTCTTGGCTAGCACCTAAAGGAGTAGAAGGTGTACGAGAGGGTTGCTGGGCAATCTCTTGCCCTTGTGTCCCACTACCACCAACACCGGGTTCAGCAAGTGCCAGAAAACGCTACATACAAAAGAACTTTTTGTTAGTTTAGTCAATGTAAAACTTAAAAATCAAACTATCACAATTCATCTCATGCAGAACAAAAAAATATCCTTTTGACTTTTTATTATTACCTAATATATTTCTAGCTGGCTCATAAGTGGTTTTATCCTCTCTTCTGTTTCAGGTGTTTGAGGTGCGTCTGTCAAAGTATTAAATTCTGACCTTGCATCTCGTGCCTTTTTTCGCAACAAGAACACTAGAGATAGGGATGAAGAAAGCTCTTCCTCAAAGAGGGAATCATCATGCGTACCATGGCTAGGTGTCTGCATATTTGAAAAAAATTAATATTATTTCAATTATGTAAATAACTAAAATACCTGAAGATATAGCAATGCTGGCACTTTACATGTTCTTCCACTAGCCTCTTTCCACGATCATCCCGTCTCGGGGTTGTTCTTGCACTGCTCTGATCAGTCTGCCACATTGCAATAAAATTATAAATGTAAAAACTTGAAAAAAATATCTAACTTGAAAACAAAAAATGAAAACTGAAATAATTTCTAATAATACACCGGAAGACAGAGTTAGAGTTTCAAATATGCCTTGCATTGAATTCAGTCCTGGAAACATGTCATTGCACATTAAGGCACCCAAATAAGAGACGAGTTGACAATGAAGACCTTATTGAATATATTGTTGGAGCAACTTCTAGTAAACTTGTTGTGAAGACCTTGAGGACATTTTTGGAGCAACATTGTTGAAGCTGATGGTATAGCATTGCTGGAGACGATCTTGAAGGGCCTTGAAGTGAAGCTTTTGGAGCAACTATTGAAAAATCCTTAGAGCATTTAAGTAAGGCACTTTCTATCTTCCATCACCTTTTTCCTTTCAATATCCTTTAAACGATTTTTTTGATATTTAATGTTTGAAATCATGTTATAATTCCTTGATTATATGTGTTTTGGGACTTTCCCTTTGAAATTACCCAAAAATACCCTGGAAATTTTATCTTTAGGATGCATGTCTAACCCTATTGTTCAATATTTTGATTGATAGTAGTAAACATAGAGAGTTAGGGGGGCTCTTGACTTGGTTTGGTTGGGCCATTAGATCCCTAACATCTACTAGGGAGAACCCCCCTTGAGTTGGAGGAGAGCTAGCCCGAAGTGAAACGAGGTTGGTGAGGTGACAATGGGGCTATTGAATTACACATGGTATCACACTTTAGCTTTAGGAATTTATCTTGAGAAGTGCGAGATTTTGCTATATCAATTCTCAAATTGTTTACAACACTATTTTTAAGAACTAATAAGAAGTGATATTGAGGGGTTTTTGGGTATAAGAAACAATACCATTTAAAAACTAGGGTTCTCAGTCCTTGGCATTCCTTCGCCTAGGCCTAGGGGCACACTAAAATAATTTCACACTAAACCATGCAAACTTAAAAGTAACTTAACATATCCATAAAGTAATAATAATCATAATTCCTAATTCCCTATTGTACGATATGATGCAAATTATTCAAACATGAAGCAATGAAGACATGCAATGTCTGAATTTCAAGATTGATGAAACAATACAAGAAGTTAGAAACTACAACTTTGATTCAATACTTTGTGTCCTAACTCCAGGAAGGAATCTAGTTTGTAGTATAGAACATGCATCGTGTATTATCAATTCTTAATTGACAACAACTAAAGGTCATCTACCTCATCAATTCCTTCCCATTTTGTGTTTTTATGTTATATTCCTTATAAAAGTGTCAAATTTCTCTCAAAGTAAGCAACCACCGAATAAAATAAAAAATAGTTGAGATATGATTGAGAAATGGTCATTTATTTCTTGAAAGGATCTTCACAATTTCTTTGGTTGTTTTTCATCTCAAGAAACAAGAAATGACCTAAGAAACTATCGTGATGTAATATAAGAAACAACACGGTGCAATGGCCATTTTCAAAGCCAAATGATGTCCAATGAGGACATGGCCTTCATTTGGTTCCTGTTTCATAGGAGTTTCGGGTAGAAATGGAACTTTGTTGGAAGTGAAAGGAAAACATGTCTCATGTTGAATTATGAGAAAATCATGTTGTTCATGATGCAACAATTGACTGAAAATTATTTTGGAAATCTCCTGGAAGTTGTAACTTGTGACTAAGGTTCTCATTGACCTTTACCCAACTTTGGAAAAGGAGGGTGTTGATTTTCATCTTGATATATTTGTTTTTTATGACACTAATACAAGGTAATGTAAAAGGGGGAAGATCAAATTACAGTTTGATTCATTGTTGATAATTGGTGCCAATATTCAAGAGGAATGAAGAGGTTTTTATCTTTACAATCCCATCCCAACATCAAATTCAGTGATAAGTTTCTACGAGGTTTTCGGTCAAGGAAACATTCACTCCACGAATGATATATTTAAGTAGGCTTCTCCTATTCTGGGAAAAAACTATACCTATAATACATTCACTTGCATGTATAAAGGGAAAGGAAAACATGTTTTCATACAATGGTGACAAAGGCATCTTGCGGAAAGGTATCTTCACTTTTTATTTATGTTGTTCACCCACACCACTCTCGTGCTTTCACTAATCCTGTTTTGTAATTTTTGGATTCAAATTAAGTTAAGGCCTTAAGTATTTTTTGACCTTTCGGTGTAGTTTTTATAAGTGGCATGTATGGATTTTCCATTAATTCTGCACTTTTTCTCTTCATGCGCATGTTTCCCTGGAAATCAAATGCATGATTTAGTCCCATAAATTTAACAAGTTGTTGGATCAACTCCATTGGAAATATCATGTTTCCTATTGAATCAAAATTTATCTCAGTTAGGGTAGGTAGGAAGGTTTTCCCTCTGTATTAATAGGGCACTTCTAGCTTGCATTTTTATTATATCTTTCAAATTTAGTGTCGTTTCAATTAGGGCATGGATTTTTGCAACTTTCAAGGTGAGAATGAACAAAGACAAATTTTTGTGATGGATGATTGTATATGAATCCATGGCCAGAGGAAAAGTAACTAATCTACTTCTTCAAATATCTATAGTTCTCATTCACCTCATACGGAGATGGTCCCTGATTTTGAGCCAAATGTTGCAGCAAAAAGTCCCCCCCTCCATAATTTGATATTCAATGGAAATTTCTTAAATTGATGATGGGGCATGATTATGGAACATTGGCACATACATATGTAATGGAATTCCAAGATCATGATGTATGTTTGCATATGTTTATGGAGGTGGTGGAGAAAAAAAGAGCTCAAATAGAGCTGAAATTTTTCACATAAAAAGGACTGTGGGCTTGACTAATGGTTCCATTTAAAAAATGATATCTAGACAGAGAATAAGTGTAGCATGCAAACATGCATTGAAAATCCATCTGAGTTTGCATTGTATTACTTATGATGGATTCAATTTTGGGTTTCAAAATGCCAGGTTATGGCATGATTTTGTCGAGAAACCCTTAGTTGGATTCTCATGTTGGTTTAATTTATATTTTAAGTTTGTTTTGTAATCTTTGGGTGATAGTAACTCATGAACTAGGTTACCAATGTGTAACAATCATATTTCAAGAATAAAGTTGTGATTTTTTTATATTATTATTATTATCTATTAGCTACGAGTATTGACACCTAATGCCTAGAATTTTGACATTTTTATAGCATGGATAATTTCGAAAATGTTTCTAGTAATGTTAACATAATAACTATCATTACGTGTCTTCACTTTTGTCACCATAATAGACCTGTGATATGGACTCATCACACAACTTCATATGCTATGTCCCAACAAGTTCAAACTGGTTGAACCTACCTCATAGTGTGGTTATTAAGGACAAGTTTCTTGGTATATAACTCAATAGCATAGACCGCGTTGCAGTTCTAAAAAGAATCCTCAAGTGTCAAACAAACTTCACAATATGTTCTACTATAAAGCCTTTTGGGATACCTGAAATAATATATGTATCATTGATGAATTTTAAAGTATGACAAGATCTAGAGGGAAAAGAAATCAATGGAAGAGTGATCCACCAATGGGAACCTAGAATTTAGCATCAAATGAGTTAGAGTCTAGGAAATTGAAAACCTATAATTTTAATTAGTGATGAAGGAAATCACATAGGTAATTATATTTTCATGTAGAATAATCTGTTAATTCAAATTTGAACTACATAATATGAAAGGCATACCATAAATTTTTCCACGTAAGTCCAAACAACCTATAAAAAGGGAAAACCTTATTTTTCCATGGGAAATAATTTACCTTTCCTTTTTCAAGATAATCTAAATCACAAAAAATATGAACTATACTGCACACATTCTCTGATAATGTGAAAGTGGAAAAGGAATACCCTACACAAGTGATGCACACATGTACATTTGAACACTAATAGATTTTTGTAGTTGAAATGCAATGCTTGTTTTCATTTAAATGTAGGGTTTTTAAAGCAGGGAGAAATAATGGCTGCCAAATTAATAAGCGTTTCTTTGGGAAAAATTTAAATCTTGTATTTGGTGATGAAGATAATAGAGGGTATTGAATCTTGATTCTTGACATATAGAGAGAACCCTACAGCCTAACACAATCCAATGGAATTGACCAAAAAAACCCAAATAGAGTCAACCCTACTATAGGAGGAAGGGCCTGCAGTAAGAACTTACCATTTTGCAAGAGCTGAGGGCGAATGCTGTTCTGCAAGAGCTGAGGGTGAATGCAGGGTGAATGCTATTCTACAAGAGCTGAGGGTGAATGTAGGGTGAATGTTTTTCTGCAAGAGCTCAGGGCGAATGTTGTTCTGTAAGAGCTCAGAGTGAATGCTGAGGGCGAATGCTATTCTGCAAGAGCCGAGGGCGAATGCTGAGGGCGAATGCTGTTCTGCAAGAGCGGAGGGAAAACGCGCACGTGATATAAGATGTTAATGTAGCACACATGTACATTTGAACACTAATATAATTTTTTAGTTGAAATGAAATGCTTGTTTTCATTTAAATGTAGGGTTTTTAAAGTAGGGAGAAATAATGGCTGCCAAATTAATAAGTGTTTTTTTGGGAAAAATTTAAATCTTGTATTGGGTGATGAAGATAATAGAGGGTATTGAATCTTGATTCTTGACATCTAGAGAGAACCCTACAGCCTAACACAATCCATTGGAATTGACCAAAAAAACCCAAATAGAGTCAACCCTACTATAGGAGGAAGGGCCTGCAGTAAGAACTTACCATTTTGCAAGAGCTGAGGGCGAATGCTGTTCTACAAGAGCTGAGGGCGAATGCAGGGTGAATGCTATTCTGCAAGAGCTGAGGGCGAATGTAGGGTGAATGTTGTTCTGCAAGATCTCAGGGCGAATGTTGTTCTGCAAGAGCTCAGAGTGAATGCTGAGGGCGAATGCTATTCTGCAAGAGCCGAGGGTGAATGTTGTTCTGCAAGAGCGGAGGGAAAACGCGCGTTTGATATAAGACGTTAATGTAGCACACATGTACATTTGAACACTAATATAATTTTTTAGTTGAAATGCAATGCTTGTTTTCATTTAAATGTAGGGTTTTTAAAGTAGGGAGAAATAATGGCTACCAAATTAATAAGCGTTTTTTTGGGAAAAATTTAAATCTTGTATTGGGTGATGAAGATAATAGAGGGTATTGAATCTTGATTCTTGACATCTAGAGAGAACCCTATGGCCTAACATAATCCATTGGAATTGACCAAAAAAACCCAAATAGAGTCAACCCTACTATAGGAGGAAGGGCCTGCAGTAAGAACTTACCATTTTGCAAGAGCTGAGGGCGAATGCTGTTCTGCAAGAGCTAAGGGAAAACGCTGAGGGCGAATGTTGTTCTACAAGAGCTGAGGGCGAATGCTGAGGGAGAATGCTGAGGGGAAATGCTATTCTGCAAGAGCTTAGGGCAAATGCTGAGGGCGAATGCTGTTCTGCAAGAGCGGAGGGCGAATGCGCGCGTGATATCAGACGTTAATGTAGCTATTGTGACAGATACGAAACAATAAAATAATTTTTATGTAGCGCGCATATAAGTTTCGTATTTTTATGTAGCGCATATATAAGTGTCATTATATCGACGGTGGAAAAAGCGTCACTACTGCAACAGCTGCCTCCAAACGTCGCAATTGCGACACTTAAACGTTGTGTCATACTTGCGACGTTTGGAGGCAGCTGTCTCAATAGCAATGCTTTGGGCCATAGTGTCCCAATTGTGACGTCTTCCTCCAAACATCGCAATTGCGACACTTTGTCTAAGTGTTGGTATTGCGACACTTTTCTATAAACTTCGGTATAGCGACGGTTTCGGGCTGGATGGAAAAAATTTGGGGAAATTTCTGACATTTGGTCAAAAGGGTCGGAACCAAGTGTCGGAATTTCCACAAAATGTAGTAGTGAGAGATTAGGGCCTACAAATAAAGTAAGCTTCAAATATAGAGCAATATATTAGTCTTAAAGCTTTACAACCTCCCTTTGATGATTGTTGTATGAACTTACTAATGACTATTCATGTTTTGTTGTAGAGGCCATTTAGAGTCTCCTTAGATATGTTTTTTGTTTTGATCTCTATATCATCATCATGTATTGGTCCTTGGACAGTGCACTGGGTGCAATTTTGATATAATGGATATATTCATGAGCCTACTTTGATCATATGTTGTCTTTTGTCTATATTGTAATGCTTTGTGTTTGGAAACATGAATAAAAATCTTTAAATTTATGTTTTTGCACAAAAAAAATAATATTTAATGTATTTTTTACAAAAACCGAGTCATTGAAACCGAGTCGACCGAGTCATTACCGATTCGGAGTCCGAGTCGGAGTCGACCCTCGGCCTGGTAGCTGACCGATTCCGTTTTTTAAAACACTGGTTAGGCCAATATATATATATATATATATATATATATGTATGTATGTATGTATGTATGTATGTATGTATGTATGTATGTATGTATGTATGTATGTATGCATGTATGTATGTATATATATATATATTTGCATAGTTGAAGGCGAAAGCTTGGTGGACCGTAAGTACAAGGTGAATGTCGGGTTAAATGATATATGTAGATTTACTATATATGTATGGGCTCATAACCATATAGTGAAGGTAAAGCACTCCCGCACAAGCAGTATACCTTGGGTGCATGGTTTTATAACCATTTGTGTAAAAGGGAAATGAAATTGACTATGGTTGAGACCATAGGTTGAGCCTTTGACAAGAAGCTCCCAATAATACTCAGCACTATTTCGATAAAATAAATAAATAGAAATAAAATAAAATAAAGATTAAAATAAATAAATAAATAAATAAAATAAAATAATATTAAATTAATAATTATTATTTTTATTAAAAATAAAATCCAATATTCCATATTGTCACAAATGAACAAAATATTCAGCTCCTTCAGTTATTACACATTTTACCCCTCATATAGCACAAAGTGATTCACATCTCCTCCTTTCGGCGTTCCCTTGCACCCCTGGTGCAATTGTTTGTTTATAAGATTATATGATACATGTGAGATAAAGGTTTATTATTTATCATATATAAATAAATTTTATCAATATTGTACATTTACACTTTTATGAGGTGATGTTATAAGTAAATTCATAAATATCTCTTTTTAATCCTCCTTTTACTCCATGAATATGTTTGGAAATTAAATTTCAATAGATTAATTTTCTCCTAACCTATGTATCATCAATATTGTATATTTACATTCTTAATTATGAGGTTATGTTATAGGTAAATCCATGAATATCTCCTTTTAATATTCATTTTACTCCATGAATATGTTTGGAAATGAAATTTCAATAGATTAATTTTCTTGCTATTATATGTTTTACGAAGATATGCTAAGGAATTCTCTCTTGTTCTTCTTAGAAATAATTATATATAATATTTTTTTTTCAAAATAGATTAAAAAAATTGTATGAGAAAAATTATTAATTCATCAATATGTGTGTGTGTGTGTGTTGTGAGGAATAATTTCATAGTTCAAATTAATGGTTCATTATATAATCATGTGATCATCACCAATGATATATCTTAAGAAGAAACTGAAAAGCCATGTGTACAAAATCGATGTATACTCTAGAGAGTGGTTCTCATATCACTATGTAAATTGTTGTATGCTACTTCAAAAAAATTATAAGATAAACTATAATACACATCATATATGCACCATAAAAATTGGTGCAAGGTAAAACCCACCTAACACACCTTTGTGCTCGATCCAATTTTCTCTGTCAACTCTTCTAGCTGTGGGAGTTTCCTCCAAGGATCATAATACCCCTAAGGCCTGTTATCACCCTAGTAATTCTCAGGTTGTGGGATGGGGATTTTTGTAGTTAAGAACACTAGGGGTAACCAAGAATCACTTTGGGAATTCAAGATCTAGCCTTCTTGAACTCCAGAGAGGGATCTCTCCGTGTGATTTAGCTTTGTTTTAGTAATAGATATTAGGCTAGCTATGATTGTGTATTTGGGTTTGATTTTAAAATATTGGTGGGAATAAAGAGATTTCAAGGTAAACCCGAAGGATCTACCAGAATATTGGGCAATGGAGTCAACTCTCTAGGCAAGCAGAACTAAGAAATAAGGCTCAGAGATGCAAATGTGCTAAGGGCAAGATAGGTGACCTTTTAAGGCTATGTATAGGCTTGATTTGATGGAGTGGATGGAATCTGGGCAAAAAGGCACTTAAGAATCCTTAAGCTACAGATAAGAATATTGAAGAAGGGAATCTAACTGGGACCTAGAGAAATTAAGAATTCTATGGTCTGGTTATCAAGTAGAAAACATTAAAATGCCAACAAGTTTCGAAACAGGGAGCTTATTATCACTAATCCTGTTTAATTTTTACTTAGTTGATCATTATAGACTAGAAAAACATAATATGAATGAATGTAAACTTTAAAGAAATACACTGAAAAAAAGGAAAGAAACGAGACTTATCTTGTCACCACGAGAATCCTTAGCTATGATGTCTCTGATATCTTTCGAGTCTACTGCTTTCGCTAATTGACTCACCAACTTCAATATAACTAGCAAATAAGACTATAGTTGTCTTGAGAAATTTTATTCACACTGAATACTTCGAATTGTGAAGTATTTATACAAAAAACCATTTACAAAGCATCTCAAGAATTGAGATAATGTTTTAATAAAAAATAGGAAAGAAAACTTAAAAAGAGGGACAACTGCAAAACAATTTGCAAGTTGTTACCTTTTTACAAGCAAAAATAGAACTGATTATTCTAATTTGAACTGATTTTTGTTGTGCTGTGTGTACTGCTAGCATTAGGTGCATCTTATCGTGGAAAGTGGTTGAAGAACTTTCTTTTCCTCTAACTTTCAACGCTGATACTCTTTATTCATCTGATTTGAGTTGTTTTGCTGTGGTAATTAAAAAATAACCAACAGTAACTTTATTTTCACTAATACTCTTTCACCTACTGATACACTTTAACCCTGTATTTTTACCATTTGAGGTAACAGTAAAAAATGAATTTCCAAGTGATTTTCCTATTTTTTATCCATTAAATTCACAGCAGATCTGTGAATTCTTGCCACTTTTCTGCAGAGGGGATCTTCATAGTCTTCAATTTTTTGTAACTTTCATCTGCCTCTGTATACTTGGAAAATTTAGGCTTGATAGTGAACATATGTCTGATCTCATTATCTAAAAAGAACAGATTTTCAAAATACTGAAGAAGTATTTTGCCTGTTGGTGATCCTTGAGGCAGTTGTTGTCTGGCTTGCTCTTTTGCATGATTTCTGATTTTTAGATCATAATCTTTCTGAGGCATTAACTTGTCATTCAATGCATGAATATCAGGCAAACCTGCTTCTGACAATGTTTTGTATTTGGCTAAAAATCTTGAGATGGATACATTCATGTCTTTACACCGGTCCTCTAGATTACTCATTATGTTTCTTTTGTTCAGGACCTTTTTGATTTGAAGAATGGTTTTTGTTCTATCAACAATTTTCAATTCTTCCAACTCTTCCCTGGTTTTACTGTTTAAAAAAGCTATGAGTTGGATTGCTTGGGCTGGTTTATTATCAATTTCCCTCTTAGTCTTGTCAATATTTGCACTAGAAACTTGAAGTAACTCCCTCTGTTCATAAATTATCCGAATTGAAGGCCATTGAGAATGAATGCCTTCAATAATTTTGGTCCATAAATAATTTTTTATATAGGCCACTTGATCTGTAAGATTTACTTGTGCTTGCAGAATCTTTACCTGTTCTTGTAGTCGATCGGCCCTTTGCTCATGTCCTTTAGAAGTAATCAAGGCATCATTTTTGGAATTTTCTAAATTTTTAATAATGCCTTTCAAACTAAGAATCTCTTTATCTTTAATAGATATGTCCTCCATGGCTTTGATCATGGCTGCTTGGTCTTGTAGTGTGCTCCTCTGTGAGGATGAAGAAGAAGAGGCAGAGATTTCCTAAGAAGTAATTGGCACTGCAGTTGCTAGTACTCCTTTCAGTGCCAAGTGTTCTGCCAAAGTAGATGGTATAGAAGTGTTTACAGTGGGGATCACTGTAGGAATGACCATTGGTTGTGCTTTTCTTAGTTCTTCATTCTCTTTCATTAGAGCTTCTGTTTGACTTTCCATTGTTTTTATCTGATCTGTCATTTGATGTACAAGCTGCTTTAAATCATCATTCTCTGTTTTTTGCTGTAGAATTTCTTTTGCTTGAGAGTTTTCACTCTGAGGAAACTTCAACTGTTTTCTAAGAGCAGCTATATCCTCATTTTTCTGTTTAATTAAGACTTTTTCCCCTTCAATGTTGGCTGGGTCACCCCCTGCTTCAATCACTATATCTTCTAGTGCTTTTATTCTTAAATTATTAGCATACATTGAGGCTTTGTCCAACTTCATTTGATTTTGGAGGTTGAGCACTGTTTTCTCAAGCCTAATTGATTTCATAGTTTTACTGACAATTTTGGAATATAGCATTTCAGTATTGCTCCTATGAAATTCAATTTTATCTAATTCATGAATGGCATCTGCATCCAGTTCAAGATCTGTTTTGGAATAATCTGCCACTGATTTTGGCTCAGCCACTGTAGGCTTCAAGAATGACATTACCAATTTATTGGATGAATAATCAAATGCTGAAAGAAGCCTGTATTTGTTTCCAGGATTTTCCTTAAGAAATCTAGAATAAGCTTGATTCTTGATCTCTTCATTCTTCTCTTTAATTTGTCTGAATCTTATCTGAATCTATGACTCGGTATTGTCAGTTTCCTGAGAAGAAGGAGGCAAATCGACAGCAGCCTAGTTTTCCTTCATGACTGTATCTTCTTGTTGTGTTCCAATTTTTACATTTTGAAGCTCTTTTAATGTTTGAGTGACTATTTTTGTTGCTTCATCATCTGTTTCAATATTTACAGCCTTATCCTTTTCTTCTTCTGTTAACTTGCTTCTTTTACTATAAGGAATTCTGATTTTTTTGTCCTCAATAGTCTCAGCTATGAAACTATCTTCTTCTCTGTCTCTTTTATATACATTATCAGTATCTTTGCTTGTAGAAGCCACCTGTGTCTATTCAGTCTGTTTGCCTTTGCCACTGTCTACCTGTATTACCTGTACTGCCTGTGAATCATCATCAGATAGGGTGTTTGGCCCCCATTCAATTTTATTTACATATCTTTCAATATGGGGCTTAGGATCATGCAAGTAAATAGGAAACTTACATTTTACCCTTATTGTACTCAAAATACCTTGTGGGTCATAATTCCATGTAAAACTACATGATAACTTATACTCTTTAAGTTTGACATTTATCTCATTGGCAGCTTCTCTGTTATTCACAATGAATGGCCCAATTTGATTTTTCAGCTTAAATTGGGTCTTTTTCCTGGAAGCTATGAAGTTGATTTCATCTACATTCAATAGTTGTCTCAGATATTCTAAAGCAAATATTCTTGTAGTAACAAATCTGGGTAACTTATAAGGGGCCAGGGATGAGCCATACACTCTGATTTCTGTATGATTTTTATATAAATACCAATCTCCAATTTTGTAGCTCTCTGATAACTACATAATTCTTCTTGTCTCATCATTGATCCTAGGGATCTCCTCTTTTTCCAAGAGATACATAGCAGGGGCTATAAATGAGTCATTGAAATCTGTAAAACTATACTCTTTGTTCCATTTCCTTAGAATAGATGACCAAAATACTACTGATAGAACTTTTCCTTCTGCATCCACTTTCTGACATTCAATTAGAAACTTATCTGTTTGATAATATAGGAAGAGGTGGAGTAGATAAGAGGAGTATTTGAAAACTCCTTCTTTTGATAATCTGGATAATTGATAATGCATACTTTCAGCAATAAATCTAGCAAAATTGAACTGAATGGATGGTGATTGACCAGGGCTTAGAGTTGACAGAAAACTTAGGATAGCCACATCAGTGAATTCATCACTGGTGTATCCTAGTATGAAGGAGAGCATTGAGACAATTCATCTAGTCTCATCTGGGAAATCAAAGGTGTCGAAAGGAGGATTTAACTTAGGAATATCAACTTGATTTGGACAAAAATTCTGGTATATTTTGAATCTAGTATTGAAATCCAAGTCAAGATATAGTTGGGTTAAATCTTCTATTGATAGGGAAGTAGAATTGGGGTCATGATTCATTTGCAGCATGGAATTTATCGACTCTTCAGTGATGTAAAATAGGATGTCTTTTTCTTTGTTTACAATACATCTTTGTTCTGGCATATAATAGGCTTGGCATAATCTGATAAAGTCAGGAACAAAATGAGTGAGAGGGACAATATATCTAGGCAGATTGGATTCCCAAATTGGAATATCTTTGTCACCCTTTTCCACTTATTTTCCATAGCACCAATTATAGACATCAAGCAGGTTAAATTCTACATTAGGGTCTAGTATTCTATAGTCTAGATGAACTAAAGGGATGTTCTCTGGAGAAATGACTGGAGGTTGGACTGTTCTGACCACTTCTGTACAATTAGCTGTGAGTGTAGGAGCTGGTTTGTCGATTTTGAAGGACTTAGGCTGAGGAATCTTTGAAGAAGACTTCTTTTGAGATTTTGGGCCTCCATTCTTGGGGGTTACCTGTTTCTTGGTCATTTTTAATATGAACGAAGAAAGCTTAAATGGTTTGCTAAGTTCCTTTATGAGAAACAGGGGTTTCTTGGCGAATTTCTACTAAAAATGGGGTTTCTGAGCAGGGTTTTAGGAAATGAAAGGAATTTAAAGCTCAGAACGTGTATTTAAAATCGATTTCAATAGAAAAACAGACCATGGTATGGAAAAAACTACGAGAAAGGGAAATTAGGGATTCTAGGGAAATTTTGACAGAGTTTACCTTGAAAAATGGACACTTTTTTGCAGTAAATTTCGTAATTATTTGAAATCGACATGAATTTTGAAATCTCAGAGGGCAAGTTCAAAGAAAAGTACCTAGAGAACCAGCGAAATTCAGTTGAAGATGTTGCAGAGGTGCTCAGTCTTCAATTTTTTGAAAATGGCGTCGTAGAGGACAATGTAGTACTTTGTAATGGAAATTCAGGGCAATGGTGTAGAAAAATGGTACTGGTAGGGTGAAAATGGCTCTGTAAAGTTTCTCAGGGTTTAAACGGCGTGATTTTGAGGAAAAATGGTTCTGCAATGTTTTTACAGGTTTAAAGTGAAAAGGTGAAAATTTGAATGAAAAATATAATTTTAATGTATTAAACGATGGTATAACCATAGTTAAATGACATTAAACTCAGGTTAAACGGGTGAGGTTTAGGGAATACTACCAGTGGTATTCATGCGGGTAAATGGTGGTAAGCTGAAATTAGCTTTTCGAATGCGATACAACGTGGTGGCAACACGTAAGCGCAGGGTGGTTTGGAAAAACCACCCATTTCACGCGGCTTTGCCAAAACATCAAACGATTACTTCATGAGCACAAAAATGTATTAGCGTCGTTGGATCTGGATTCAACGAGCAAACGACCATGATCAAAAGGAAAGGTGCAGGGAAAAGGTAAGTTATCGGGTTCACTTTGGGCCATTGATCTTGGGAGATGAAGGATAGATTGGATGGTCAGAATTTTACGCGATGGGGAGAGATAAATGCATTAAAAAATTTCGCACAAGTGTATTACCATAGGATCAAATGGATTCTAGGGATCAGATGGTTAAAAATGAATCTAATGGGAGAAGGCTTGGTTTAGTCATATATACATAAATGACTTATTCTTATTGGAAAATCAAGTGTTCGGAAGGATTACCAAGGCTTCGAACTGTGGTTAGGGTTTGGGATTTAGGTGTAATGTGTGTCGGGAAAAGGTAAGGTTAAGGTTCTAACCTTAGGTTAAGGGACTTGGGGCGGAAAATATACAAGGGAAAGGGTCATTTTTATTGAAGTTTAGTTTAGATGAAACTTTTGGTGATTTTTGATTTAAAACATATATAACATATGTTTTAAAAAATTTCTTCATATATCTTATTTATATGGTAAATCAAATCAAGAAAACTTAATTACCATAGGGGCGGGATTAAATATACAGATAAACTTTTAGCCAAAGGGGTTATAAGGGGGGTTTTATTTAAGCATGTGGGAATAAAATACTTTGGCTTAAGTTATAATAAGTGGGTTTTTGGGATTTATTTATAAAAGGAGTTATATAATAGGAAAAGGTCAATTTTAGGGAGTTAATACATAAGTTAGAGTTAATATGACAAGGGGACAATGTATATTCAAAAACACATAAATATAACTAAGAAATTGAAGATTAAAAAGCAAATTTGCATTATAATAACTTCATCACTTAGACTTAGGATAAAATGTGATTTTGAGGGCTTTATGCTTTGAAATGATGTAGGAAGTTAATCAAATGAGGATTAGATTATCTTTAAGTAAAAATGAAGTTTTACTTAGGATTTTTCAGGGGAAATGAGTGCATGAATGGTAAATGATGTGATTTAGGGATTAATATAGACATTTCACACTTTCAACTGATCAGTCATAGAGCCTTGGGTCCGGTCCCAACAAAAGTCAAGGAAATGCCTTGAGCCTTTCTGACTGATAGTCTAGAATGTTTCATGACTATGGGAAGGGGAAGTTAGTTATTTTGCAGCCCATGATGAATGATATTTACATTGATACTTTTCACCTTCTTCTACCTACCCATCTTACCATGCTAACATTTTTTTCTTCCTTTGTAGTAGGTGCATTTAAGCTAGCAACCTTCACAACATTTATTCTTTCTGAAAGAAAGTAAAACTATCTAATTATACACTTATTTCATCCATGAATCCAAATTAAACTGTTGAATTCACTTTATTTCTCTACCTAACTACTGAATTGTTAGGATTAAACTGTCTAACAACTCATTATTCTCTATCTATAACAAAGGAAATTGAAACAATGACAAGTTAAGATTGAACTGTTTAACTCATCATGGACTAATGGAATTTATTGACACTTTGCCATAGTCAAAAAGTAAAAAGTAGTGGCATTTATGCTTGCTCACTTTCATGTTTTATTCATTTTTTCTTTAGGGTATCTTATTTTTTCTAAGTCCTTTGATTGTTCTTTTAGGACTTTTTTACCCTCTTTTTTATTTATTTTTTCTTTTTACAAGATATGTGAATACAACTTGCAGAAGGAAAAGTATGTACAAATTTACAAAATTACCAATAGTCAAGTCAAAATTATGACTCCTATATTATAGGTTGCTAACAAGGCCTATGCCATGCCTTCTCACATGTGGAACTTCTTCACTTGATGGTTCTAAACCATACTATAAGTCCCCACGTTCTATGGTCTAATCCCCATCATACCTATCAATATTCAATCACTCTTTACACACCCCGAATATAATGACTAGCCTACTCTCATTAATATATACCCCAATAAATACAAGCCACTTAGAAATTAAACCCCAAAACCTTGGGCTCACTCATTTTACATATTCGAATTGATATTCAAATGTATCAACTGCTCGACCCTCTCGTATTTCAACCGTGATGTTTAATGTATGTCAACCTTGTCAATTCAAACTCCATCACTTGGTTTCAACCAAACACACGACCATTCACATAATTATACTGTCCTCCTTATTATAATCTCCGCCAATCGTCAAATATCATAACAAATCTCAACTTTGGTCTATAACTCAACGGTCATACATAAACCATTCTTGGCTCCACAGTAGTTTACCTCTCAATCTGATAGTCGATGGAGCATCGCGCCGATTTGGAGGATCCAACGGACACAATGAAATCTTGTGTAATGAACACGCCCAAGGGTTAATCTGCGATGAGAACGGTTTTATAATTCCACCCTCGGCCACATGTCTCACGAAGACATATGTTGCGTCCTTTTCACCAATTCTGCTTACCACCTCAAAACTTGTGCGATATCGCCGATTTTCCAAACGGTGGTTTTACTATGCACTTCAGTCACACTTCCGCCTCTTATCTTCCAGGTTTCATCGAGCTTTCTTGTATTATACTCTGCCTCCGCTCCTTTGACTCGCATCTTCTTGTACTAGTTTTTTTTCTTCAATTAAGGACTCGCACTCCATTAGGTTCCTTCCAACACTGGTTCTATGTACGTGGTAGCACCGATCGAACCTTGAATCGAAGGCTCGAGCACAATTCTCTATTACACTATGGGGAGATCCATAATTTGGACCTGTGGACCCTCTCTACCATGGCATTTACCACTGTATTACATGAGTCTCGACCAAAAAATTTCCATACCACTATCCAATGCCACACTGTCCATTGTCATGGTGCTTAACACAGGTTATCACACAACTTTATTCGTCCGAAAATTCTTACATCGAGTTAAACTAATATCCAATGGGTTTGGGAAAGGCTAGAACCTCTCACACAGAGGCTAGTAATTCAGGAAAGGACTCGGTTCCTCTTTCAACATACAGGACCCCATTAAACCACAATTATCGAGTATATATTCCAGACTACTATACAGTTGATTATCGGGACACAAAAACCATTCACGCCATAATTAACTCGACAAATGCACAATAACATTGAAATAATTCTACCTTTATGCAGTGAAGTACTTACAACTTTGGCTCGAACAGATCTTCGAATTACTTGGCCCTTCTCCTCTACTCTTTCTCTACGACAGTCCTACGCAGGCTATGTGGTTATCTATGCAGGTTTGCCTTATTATGCCTATAAGGCTTATTTTTATACAAACCCTAAATCGACTCAACTCCTCTAATGCTCAAAACTCTTCATATCTCTAACTCTGAGACTAACCCTCTGACAGATAGAGATAGACTCCTAAAATTAGCTTAACTTTTGAAACTGACTATCTCTTTAGGTGCCCATTAATCATTCGGGTAGTTACATTTTATTCTCTAATTAGCTAAAAATAACTCAACTATGAATAAATACATGGGGAAATAAAACATGAGATCCCCATTTACATTTATTTATGGACAAAGGTTGTTTTGAGCCTAATGCCCCTGCATCAACAATTGCCATACAACTAATTTGTTTTAGGATACATGTGGCATTCTAGGGGTAAATTCCATATGATGTGTATATCAATCTATTAGGTGTTGGTATACAACTAATTTGTTTTAGGATACATGTGGCATTCTAGGGGTAAATTCCATATGATGTGTATATCAATCTATTAGGTGTTGGTAAGTTGTGAGTATCTAAGAAATGATAAGGAATATCGATACATCATGATCTTGTAATGTGATTATAAATTGTGTCTATAATTTCCATAAAATGTATAAATGATTTGTTTAAAAAAAAATCAACACAATCAACCCTAAACAATGCTCATGATGTGGAATGTCATTGGCGAAACCAAAATGATGGTCACATGTCCCATTTCTATGGTAATGGTGATCATATATATGTTGTAGCGACACTTGATGAGTAATTAAATAAATCTCAGAGTGTGACTCATTGTGCCATATTTTTTTTAAAGCATGATTTGTTTTCCTAGTTTTTACTAATTTGTTAACATATTTTATTCATTTGGAAAGCTAATTAATGATGCTTTAAGTAATTAGAACCTAATGAGAGATCATCTTCACATCTTCACTAAAATATATTTGGTAATTGTAGTCACTATATGAACCGCACATGCATGCTACTTAAGAAAAATTGAAATATAAACTATAATACACATCTTATATCTGCCATAACAATTGTCATATAACTTATTTACTTCTAGATACATATGAAATACTTCAGGTAAATTCCATATTATGTGTATACCAATATAGTAGGTGTTGGTAAGTTATGAGGATCTAAGAAATGATAGGGTATCCACACATTAGTGCCCTGGTGAATTTTTTGCATAATTTTCTATTTGTTGTAATTTTGTTGCCTGGATTTATTATAGATTTCAAATAATACAATTATCTACCAATTGTTCTTTATAAAGAAGAAGTACAATAAGTAGTCACCTAAAAGTGAGCCATGTGAAAATATTGGTAACATGAGTAACCTGGTAAGCTGTAAATGAAAAGTGAATAACCTCCACTCACCAATAGGTGGCAGGCAGGGTTGGAATTTGGATTTCTCTTTACCCGTCACACAAATTTTTTTGACGTTTTGGTCATTATTTTTCTAGTCAATAAACGTTACGTTTAAAATTTTTCACTTCATTAATGACATTCTCGTAATAAATTAACCCTTCACCAATAAAATTTTGATTAAAAAAATTGAACGTTCTTCCATTTTCTTTGGATTTTGGAGTGTGATATATCTGTGTCATGGACTTTTAATACCTAAAGTTTCAAGAGAAATAATTGATTCTTGTCAAACTAATATTTCCTCAATATATGTTATGATCTACTAAAAATTACTTCAAAAAGAAAGTAACCTTCCAATATAAAGAAAAAAACATGAACGAGCTTTCCCTAAATTGCAATAAATTTATGTTTATTATTAATATTGCATAATATGTCTTATAAAAATTGCATAATCGGACTAAGAACAGATCCTCAGTGCATTTTTTATTGTTTTTGTGATTAAAATAATGAGCCAAAGAACGCTAAGGCACTCAGAGAAATCAATCTATGTATTATTTCTCACAAAATCATGTTGAGTAGTGGAGACTAAGTGCTAGATTTTTTTTTGTCCTCAATCTCTCTATTAATTATGTCTATGTAGTTATAAGAATAACAAGCCAAAGAAATCTCAGGCTTCCAGAGAAATTAGTCTCTGTGTGCAGAAATTAATGATTATTGTTGACTAAATGTTATACCATTTGAAATTGTTGAGCGAAATTAATCAGGCCATGATGTACCATTTGTCAGTATCTATTTTCTCATGTATGAAAGTTGATGTACCATTGAAAGTTTAATAACTATAATAACTATATATATATATATATATATATATATATATATATATAATAATAATAATTAAATTAAAATTCTTAAAAGACAAAATAAAAGCCTAATAATCATGAACTATTATGATAATTTAAAAATATAGAACTCAGGCTGAACATAGTTACAAAGATACCAATAAAAGAAGAGTGCATGTGCATGATAACCTCTTTCTTGACAACCTATGAATGCCATTCTCAATGAAGACTCAAGACTCAACTGGATTGGATTGTGTATCAAAACAGTAGGAATGAATCAAAGTTCAATGAATGAATAATTTGATCGAGAAAATTTATAGGGAAAGGTAACTTGACTATCAATCTACTAAACCTCACTTCCATGATTAAAAAAACACCCCCACCTTCTCAGTGGTCCCATCATGGTCCACCTATTGAAAAACAACCGACAAATATTATTTTTTTATATATTTTTGCATGGCCATTGGACAATGATTTACTATGGTTTTCCTACTAAATTCCAATGGATGATTATTCAAAAATATTGAGAATTAGTTTAGTCTCAAGGCATAGGCAAGATTCTTACTGGATAATTGTAGATTACCTCTCCATTGGATGATTGTACATTTTTCATCTACTTTTTCACGTGAGTTTCAGTTGATGCTAGATCTTTGCCTTCTATTTCTTTAGTGAAGCTAAGAGTTAACTTTGATCTTACATTAATAACTATACTTGCATGAATATCCATGCTTTTATACTTCCCCACCGTGGTCAATGTTGATGTATGGCCTTGGCCCATTGATCTTACAATTAACTCACTATTCATATTCAATTTTCTCCAGTTCAGCCCAATAAAATAAGGAAAACATAAAATGAAGTCTTGATTTTTCTTTCCAGTGCTCCTACATAATACAAATACTCTTAAAAACCAATTAATATATAAATTGTCATCATTCATGCTAAAATCAGTTTGAATTTTTTTAATGAATCTGCTTACAATTAATAGATTACATTGCTCATAGAATAAGAGATAATTTAGAACTATGATTTCACAATAATAAAGTACCCTAGCAGTTCAAACTTCGAACATACCTTATGAAATTAAAATATGGCAGGTTAATGAGCCAATTTAGTTTCCTCGGAGCCAATATTGAGCTCGGCCTAAGTCTGAATGCCTTGAGAGTGTGAGTGTAAGGAACTAAACGCCTAAAGCTTTTATTTTGTGCTTGTGTAATTCAGTGTTTGACCATCAAGCCAAGCCACCAGTTGTATTAACACTAATTCATGTTGGGGCAGATTGGCATTCTAATTTTTTAGTGCTATATCCGTAATTTTTCACTGCTTCACTAATCACAACCTTGGAAGTTTTCAGGGCAACGAGCTTTATTCTTTCTTTGGTGTTTTATGTAAAATAAAGGATTTGTGAACTTTCTGTAATAGGAAGGGGAAAACTAAATTGATTCTAATTTTAAAATATCAATAATGATAAGTGGTAATTCCTTTATTAAATTTTTACTTTTGAGTGAGCCAAAAAAGTAACTTTCCTTACTTTTTGAGTACAGCCTTGCAATTGCGAAGAGGACTAGTGTTGCAAAATTATTGGTAAGTGGAAATTAAAGGGCGTAAGAACGTTTTTGAAAAAATTTCAAATGTCAAAATTAAGTCTTCTATCCTTCCTAGCACCTCACGGAAAACGGGAATTAAGTCTTCTATCCTTCCTAGCACCTCACGGAAAACAGGAATTCGCAAATTCTAGTCATCAAATACATGCAAAATTCCTTATGACGGGCAAAATGGAGGACTGGTCCTATGCTACTACATGAGTTAGGGTTTCATGTGGAAACATGGAACCTTGTATAGTTTTTCAAGGATAGGAAAGGAGAATATTGTCAGTTAATCATCACATGAAACTTCATCACCATTTGAAAATTGTGTCCAAATTTGAAACAATAAGACTACCCAACTATTTCATTATTTAATTTTGATTGTGTAATACAAAAAAATATCCTAGATAACTTAAATAATGTAAGCACTTTTGCAAAAATTTAGTGGAGAGAACCTTCCATTACATTTATTTTGAAGTTCCACTTGCATTTTAAGCCATTTTAATTAGTCTTTCATGGTTATTCTAGTAAAATTTTCAACCTTTTGTAGAAATTTCTTTGTCACTTGTATTATAAATGTGAAAATCAAATGTAAATAAAAATGATTTGAAATGAAAAAATCAAATGTGCGCTACATAAAAATGATTTTTTTAAAAACTAAATTAACATATGATATCACGCGCGCATTCGCCCTCAGCTCTTGCAGAATAGCATTCGCCCTCAGCTCTTGCAGAACAGCATTCGCCCTTAGCTCTTGCAAAATGGTAATTTCTTACTCCAAGCCCTTCCTCCTATAGTAGGGTTGACCCTATTTGGGTTTTTTTGGAGCCTCTGAGAATACAAAGGTTGTGATTGATTATGGGGCACTGCCTATATTTGTGGAACTTCTTACCTCTGGGAATGATAATGTTCAAGAATAGGTAGCACATTTATTTTAGAGGCATAAAATTATTCTTCCCAACTATCTTTATATGTTTGTAATTTTGGAATTTGATTTAAAAAACTAGTACCCAACTTTGAGTTCAACTGGTGTTCGTGTAAGGCTGTTTGGGCTTTGGGAAATATTGCTGGAGACTCTGCAACATTTAGGGATCTTGCCCTCATTCATGGAGCTCTGAGGCAGGTGCTTGCCCAGTTGAATGATACTGCCAAAATTTCAATGATAAGAAATGCTACATGGGCTCTGTCAAATTTTTGTCGTGGTAAACCCCAACCACTATTCGAACAGGTAAGCAGAATACATTTTCTGCCACTTCTTCTTAGTTCGCAGATACTATGAATTTTTTTTATAGATCTTGGTGCTTGGTATATTTGGACGTAATATGTACCTAGGCGCTTATTCATTACAATGACTCCGTCATCAGGTTTTAGAAAATGCTCAAAAATTTGGGTTTCACAAGGGGATTACCCTTGCTTGCAATTATCGATTATCAATCACATTCAAAAAAAGTCTTTCGTAGCATTGATGAGCTCTTTGTAAGTGAATTTCCGAGGCAATTTCACAATATCTGAACTAAATTTGTTTGTCCTTTTCAATACTCTACGCTTGTAACAAAACCAGACAAACAATCTAGTGGCCAATGCAACAACAACAACACTTCCTGTTGCAATGCCTACAATTCACCCTCTCTGCACGCATGAATGACTATGGCACCCTGTTTTTTGAATAGGTACTTGAGCTGAAGGTACTGGTTTCCATTAGGATCGTGGAATTAAACATCCAAAATACTATCAAATTCCAGTGCAATAGTACTCCCTAGCGAGGGCAACAATTCATTGAGACCTATTGGACTCATCACCCCCAAATAACCTCTAGGGCTACCTAGAGTGTGATCATATGGAGCAATAAAAAATGCTAATCCATCCCCAATTGAAACAAGAACAGGACCCACATTGGTTACAGAAAACGAGAAACACATTTTGAAAGAAGAATAAAATTTTGTATTAGGGTCCATAAATCTAACTGGTCTATTTTACAATGCCCTACCTGCACTTCAAATTGGTACTCCCAACTCCATGCTAAGGTTCACTGTGCCATTCTTCAGATGAGCATATTAACCTGAAGTTTGATTCCAAAAAACCTAAGTCCCCTGTTCTATGCCCAAGACCACTGTTACAACGAGTAGAGTTTTGAGTGAAATACTTCACAATAGGAATCAAAAGAAACATCGCAAAATTTATCCGCTTTAGACTGATAATTTTCTGTGCGAAAATTCAACTGTGGACAGTAAAAAAATAATATCAAACACAACCAATCCACAATGGAATTTGAACATGAGGATTTATAACCACAAAAAACCCTCTCCAGGTTAAAATAATTCTAGAATGGTTTTAAGATTCTACTAATGAGTGCTTACAACACCATAGAAATTATTGTCACAATGAAATCTATTGGAAGCAAAGCCCTTGTACAGTTTCTACATTTCCACAGTGGAAGCAAGAATCTTGCTATCTCTCATGATCAGGTTCTGTGGTCAAATCCTTTGCTATGGCTATCTTGTTCTGCTAAATGTGGATCTATCTTAGCTTTGGCTCTATTTCTCATTTAGGATCGTGGCTATCTGATCTTGCTGTGGCTTTGACTATACAAACTTGTTCAATAGGAAAATGTTGACTCTGCTATAAATAAGAGCTTCAATGGGTGCTCTCAAACACTTTTTTGGGCAGCTTTTTTTTGTCTCTGATTCAAGGCAGAACTATGTTGGCCTTGGTTTTTTAGTCCTTGGAACTTAGTTCTCTCATATTTTCCATCCTATCCCCAGTTTTCTACTGAGAAAGACATAACTTCACGATATCAAAATTGACTATTTTTGGCCATTTATCATTAGTAATGGTACAACTTTAATTTGGTGCATTCGTACAGTATCTGAAGAGCACTCTCAAGCTGTTATTCAATATTTTACCATAACTACTACATTTAACTACCATGCTCTAATATTTATATCAACCATAAGCATTCTTAATGTAGTTCCACATTTGTGAAGTAGAAGGAATGCTTCTGACAGCTTCTTATCATAGTGGTACAATTATGTTCGCAGTTTATCTTTTATAAACCTCCAATTTTCCAAACGTAGTAGAGACTACAGTTTTCATCTCAAATTTTGGACAAATCTGTTTAGTATTCTACAGAAAATGCATTAAGAATAAAAAAAGGCCCACAATTTGTAAAAAGCCCATAATTTTGTAAAAAGCTCACAATTTTGTAAAAAGCCCACAATTTGTAAAAAGCCCACAATTTTGTAAAAAACCCACATTTTATTAAAAATATAAACAATTTGTAAAAAGCCCACAATTTTGTAAAAATCCCACAATTTGTAAAAAGCCCACAATTTTGTAAAAAGTCCACATTTTCTAAAAAGCTCACAATTTGTAAAATGCCCACTTTTATTTTCTTTTTGCTTATATATTGAGCTCCCATTGAGTTCAACAAGTCTTGGGTTTTCTACACCATTGAGAGAGATTTATTATTTTCTTTATATGATAATTTGCATCAATGGAAGAAAACATTGGAGGTGGAAAAAAAATTCAAAAGGGTGAAAGGGGTGATGGTAGAGTTTATTGCCCTTGTAAAAAATGTTGTATGAGAAATAATGTTAGAGTTTTAATAGCAACAGCAACAATGCATTGTAGGAAATATGGGCACATTGATGGTGGATCGAATGACTATCATCCCGTGGTAATTAATTATCTATCTTCATTATCTATCTTCATTTTGATTATATCATAAAATTTTATATTATTTTAATATTTTTTATATGTGCACTAATGTTTAATTATTAATGTTTGTAATTTTCATAAAGGCACAGTTTCCCCCCAACTTTTTGCAGATGATCAACTAGCTTCCACAGCTAAATAGTAGTAGATTAGATGATGTTGCACCAGTACAAGAGAATATTGCAGCAAATATTAGTATTGGAAATGATGTTGTACAAGGTGAAGAACATGAAGCGAATGATGAAGGTAATTTTAATGATCCCATGGAGGTAGATCATGATGACAGTAATGAGATAGTTCACACTAATGATGGGACAAATCAAATGCTCCAAGACTTGTATGGTGAGTCAGATGATGATGGTGGAGATAGTAGTGACGGTATTTATGATGTACCTCTGATTAAAAGGTCAAGTGAACGATTTTTTGAACATTCAAATGCAACTCCTCTCTGTTACATTGTTGCTGGTGAGCTTAAAGGTTATGAATAATTTTTCGAATAGATGTATGACACAACTCCTAAGGTATGTAATATGTATATATGATCACATATATGTAAATGTTGATTATTTTCCATTTTTTTAGTTTTAATAAATATGTAAAATAATAACTTATAATATATATATATATATATATATCATAGTTATCAAAACCGGCTGGTTTGAACCGGTAACTGGTCAAACCGGCCGGTCAGGAGGGCTGCCGGTTGGAACCGGCCTTGCAACCCGGTCAATAGCCTATTCTCACCTATTTTGGCTAGTTAACCAGACCTAACCAGTCGGTTAAGTACGGAACTGGTCGGTTTATGCATAAACCGGCCGGTTAGGTGCTCCTCCATGAGTTTCAAATTCCTCAGTGTCTCCTCCATGAGCTGCAAATTCCTCTATTATACTAGCAACAAACTTGTCTAATAACTCATACTCAACACCTTATAGTAGCAACAATACACATGATGACTGATAAATACAAGGCTGGCTAGCATAAAATCCCTGGCAGCATGCAACTCATCAAGTGTACTTGATGACAATTTATGTTCTCAAAACAATCAGCAGCAACCTTATTTCACACTCAGCTAGGAACTGTCAGACCCTCTCTCTCTGCTCACACATAGCAGCAACATAAATACAAAACCTTTCACACATCATACAAGCAATTTGATCATGGCATCAAGACTGATGAAAATGGTCTGACGCCACTCAAGGGACAACAACATACAACCTAATGAAAATGTGACTGGCAATAATAAATTGACCACTAGAAAATTCCCGCTTGGAAATGCACTAAACTGGCTATTGAGTTTTCTGGGTTTTAATGAATCTTTTCAGTGATAAATTTTGTCAAACACATTGTGAGCAGACTGCTGAAGTTGTAATGCTCTCTCAACTTGTTACAAATAGCACTAATAGTGAGTTTCATAAACCAATTCAATACCTCTAAGTGTTGTAGATGTTTTTCTAGAAATTTATTGCCAAGCAAACATAGATAATGAAGAATACAAGATCTTCAAAATGCTGGTCTGATATATATATATATATCTATATATATATATATATATATAGATACTGAACCCAGAATTGTCTTTAAGGCTGATACAATGAATTGACAACAGATCTGAGCAGGGACAGATTGTATATTATAATATTAACTCAGCAATAAAACACAGTGAATAATATAAGAGAAACCCGATACATTACTTCAACAAGTTTGCTTATGTATTTTTCGATGATATGTATTGCATTTGCTGCCATTTTGATATATTCACCTTTGCATGGTATATAAATGAGAAAAATTTTCATATTTTGTCTCTATTGGCTTGGAATCATGGTTGCAAATCTTAAAATAGTTTTTTTTTCATTAAAAAATAATTATTTAATGTATCTTTTTTAAAACCGGTTCATTGAAATCTGACCACTACCGGTTAGACCAGTTCCAGTTCGAAACCCAGTTCATTAGCTCCACCGGTCCGGTCACTAGTTCTGATTTTAATAACTATGATATATATATATATATATATATATATATATATATATATATATATGATTAATAATCTTTACAAGACACTAGTTTTTGTTTATGTTGTAGATTGTTGGGTAAATATTTGTTACCATCGCCAAATACTTTACCTCGAACATATTGAGATCTACGTGCTATTATGAAACACTTTGGAATGGAATATAACACTATAGATGCATGTCCTAAAGATCATATTATATATTACGGAGAACATGCGTTGAAAATAGAATGTCCGAAATGTGGTACCAGTAGATATCGAACAGATCAACTAACCAAAAAGGTGCCTCAAAAGGTTCTTCGTCATATTCCCATAATTCCACGTTTGCAGCGAATGTTTAGGTGTAACAGCATAGCACAGATTATGGATTACCATTCAAAGAATAGAAGTGGAGATGGTGTTCTTCGAATGCCTGAAAATGGTTCTGCATGTAGAGAAATCGAGGAAAAATATGTAGATTTTAAAAATGAACCTCGTAATGTCAGGCTTTCATTGGCAGTTGATGGTGTTAATCCATTCAGAGAGCTTAGATCTACTTACTCAGTGTGGCCTATTTTCGTTATCAACAATAACATTCCTCCTTAGATGTCAATAAAGAGGGAGCACATATTGTTGACTATGATTATTCCAGGTATTTGATACATTACTTCTTTGAATGTAACATTTTCATTTCTCTCGTTTTTTGCATAAATATATATTTTATTTATTTACTTACTTATATATACATATATCATGGCAGTAATTATTATGTACCATAATTTTGAACAATTAGGTAAGTACCAGGTCAAAGATATGAATGTATATATTGAGCCTCTTATCGATGAGCTAATACAGTTATGGCATGGCATCACTGTGTATGACATCACTAAACCATTCAAGCAGAAGAGATTTCAATGTCATGGAATGCTTGTATGGACAATTCATGATGCCCCAGGACTAACACATGTTTGTGGTATGTAATATTTCGTTTCACTTTAATATAATACATAATTATCTAAATTAGATATACCATATTGCATGTTTTAAAAATGATCTCTTAGTATATTAATTGTTATTGATCCATCTATTGTAGGTCTTCAAACAAAGGGTAGATTTGCATGTCCAGTTTGTGGCCCTAAGATGAAGTATCGTCATTCACCAGACTTAAGAAAGATGGTGTTTGATGAGTTTAGGCACTTCCTCCCTAGGAACCATAAGTATCGTACTACTGAAAAACATCTTTTCAATGATAAAGAAGAAACTAGATTAAAACCACGAAGAATGACACCTCAGTTGTGGATGTTGGAATATAACAGAATTAATAATCGTCAAGTAGCTGGTACGTAATTTGTGTGTGTATATATATATATATATATATTATTTATTATGTAATGTTTTGAATTTTTGTTTTAACTAATGAATTTATTTTATTGTATTTCATAATTAATATTGTTCTGATTTATTTTATTCTTTGATAACAAGGTCATCATCGCGGTGAAGGTACTAATATTGTACTTCCACCTAGAATGAAATGTTATCCTTCTCAATTCGCGAGGTTGCCCTACTATGAGGACCTAAAAATAGCTCATTTGTTTGATACAATGCATGTCGAGAAGAATGTGACAGAAATGTTATGGTGAACCATAGATGGTACACATGATAGAGATAAAATTGACAAAATTTGTGCTGACATTGAGAAATCGAATCATGCAATGAAAAGTGTGATCGACAGATCAAATAAAAATGGAGGTCGAAATTATAATAATATTCCATGGTTATTAACAGAACAAAAAAACAATGATGTAAAAGAGGTCGTTAGAAGAATTGAATTTCCAACAGGTTTTGCTTCAAACATAAATAATATCTTAACGAAGAAAGGTGACTTCAGTGGGGTGAAAACACATGATTGGCATACCTTTGTTAAGGTAAATTTTTTGGTATACGTTTTTGTATGTTATTGCTTGAATACATATTTTAAATTTTCCTTTTTTCTGTTTAATTTGGAAACCAATAACGATTCATTTTTTATTGTTATAGTATGTTCTACCTGTATCTCTCCCAAACGGCTTCGACAACAATGTCAAACAAGTTATATATGGTATTAGTAAATACATGAGGTAAGTAGTTTTGATTTATACGAAAAATCTAATTGCTACAATTTATTTTCGTACTTGATGAAATGATGTATTAATTTACTTGTAATGAAATATATATTATGTTTCATTGAAATAACCTTGCCTAATGATTTGCAGATGGTTGTCATTGAAAGAAATCCATCAAGATGAAATAAAGTATTGGAAGAGAGAAATTCCTCGGCTAATGTGTGAAATGAAAAATTATCTACCTCCAACATTTTTCAATGCACAAGAACACTACTTGATACACCAAGTTGAGGAGATTGAAATGTGTGGACTAGTACACACAAGGTCAATGTGGATGGTCGAGAGGCACCTAAAATCCTTGAAGGCTTTGGTTAGACAAAGAGCACGACCTAAGGGTTCTATGGTGGAGGGATATGTGGTATATGAATCCATGGTGTATATTAATCATTATCTTCCTATATTAGCTACGCCATCTATGAAGGCAGTGGATTGCATTTGGGATGTGAACTCCAAAAAATTTGAAGTGGAGCACCTGTTGGGAAAAGGTAGAATGAAGAAAGTGAGAGGTAAAAGATTTATTATGTATAATGCATATAATGTTTCATTTTTTTACATCATGTATATGATCATTATATTCATTTAGGTCTTATTCTTTCATAGTTTATTAATTAATATAATTTACCAAGGTTATAAGTAATATTTATTAATATTGGTGAATTATTGTTTTTTTATTCAAGTGCTCAAGATTATGAGGCACCACTTTTATACATTGAAAACAATCTTGAGTGGATGAGTGAATGGATTGAAACATGTAAATCACGTAACGACGGTAGGTTATCATGGCAACTACTATCTGAATTGATTAGAGAAGCATATCGTAGTGGAGATGGAAACGTTACGGACAGGAAATCGATTTAGCATATGGTTTGAAAGATAGAAAGGTAAGCAATTAATTCACCTATTTTATTCATTACTTATTTTATACTATATTTATAATGTGACAAAAAGTTTGATTTTTCAGTTAATTTTCATGCTGTGTAAATTATATGATTAATTATTAATTGAGAATGCATCTTTTTCATGTTTGGCATATTGTAGTTGAAACACCACAAGGCTATGTGGTGCAATGGTCGTAAATTTCGCATTAAACAGTTGGATGATAACAGGAAAACTTCTGATAGTGGGATAACTGCAGTATTCCAGGTCACTAATGTTTACTCCAGGAGCGACAGACATCCTCAAGAATCTGAAAATAGATATTATGGATTCTTAGATGATATAGTTGAGTGTGACTTTAATTCCTTCAAAATAGTTTTGTTCGACGTAAAATGGTATAGGCTACGAATGAATGTATGTGATGATGATAGAACACTTATTCAACATGAAAATGGATTTCCAATGGTTAAAACATCACAGTTTGAAATAGGAAAAGATCGCTATGTTTTTCCAAGCCAATGCAAACAAGTTTTTTACTCAGAGGTTCTAGGTGAGAATGAATGGTCATTTTCTATTAGATATGATCCAAGAGGAAGGCCAGTAGAGTATACTGTAGAGGAAGAATATGATATTGATCAAGAAGAAGATGATGCAGTGGCAGATGAGAAGGAAGATGCATTGCAGACGAAGAAGATATCTTAGAAGATGAACCAGGCATAGGAGATGAGGCAACAATTATTGATGATGATGTCGATGAGTATATTATTGAAAATGACATAATTGATGATGATGATGACATGGTTGATCATTTCAACATCATTTCTGAATTAGATGTTGATATAGATGTCGATAAGTTGGATGAAGATCAAGAAGATATAGAAGAAGAATATTGATACAGATGTTATGTTCGAGTATGAGCTGGTATGCTATAACTTTATATTTTAATATGTACGAATTATTGTCTTTAAATAATTTACTAATTATGTGGGTTTGTTGCGTGTTGTTTATTATTTCAAACAAATAAATAATTTCCTTACTATTGTTTATTATTTCGCAGGATTCGCAGGATTCATTCGATTCTATGGTCAGGTCTCTAAAAAAACCAATTAAACGCTTAAATAGTCAAGATCTAGAAGACAGGCTTTACCCCCACCATAAATTGTTGAAAAACTGTCCTTCAATTAAGCTTGCTATGCTGAAGACGAGGGTGGATTTGCCTGATCATTTGAATGAAAATGAATCAAATATTCGGGATGTTTTTTAGGGTAGATCCATAAGCCCCATAGATGAAGATCCCATTGCTGCAGAATTTCTATCTGCGTTGAAGCACAAGTATAGTGTTGTATCAGAATACAAATCAAAGGACAACTATACCAAGTCTAAATCAACTGAATCCAGTTCTAGTGCTCTTGAACTTACCGAATTAAAGCCAGAAGTAGGATTTACAATCTCTAATGGGAATGGGTATGGCAGTTCCAATATTGGATTGGATGTCCAGAGCTTTGCAATAGGCACTGGACCTAATCGTAATGAACCCCAACTAATTGAATGTGATGAAAATATGGACTTTGATGATGATCAGGAAAACAAGCCAGAGCATTTTGGAAATATTGAAGAAACTAAAGAGGTTTCCTGTGATCGATTGAATCAACTCAGCCATAAGACATCTACTGCAGGATGGTTTGTATCAGAAGGAGAATCGATTTTTCTTTCCCATGATGATGGATGCTGCTCTTTTCACTATATAGCAAATTCAGAGGTGTGGAGGTTTTAATTATTGTACTTAATTTTGGGGTTTATGGGTGTTATAATTTATACATTTTGGGATTTTCTATTAGAAATAGGGAAATCTAGAAGACAGGCTTTACCCCCACCATAAATTGCTGAAAAACTTGCCTTCAGTTCAGCTTGTTGTGCTGAAGACGAGGGTGGATTTTCATGATCAGTTGAATGAAAATGAATCAGATATTTGGGATGTTTTTAAGGGCAGATCCATAAGCCCCATAGATGAATATCCCATTGCTGCAAAATTTCTGTCTGCGTTGAAGCACAAGTATAGTGTTGTATCGGAATACAAATCAGAGGACAACTATACCAATTCTAAATCAACTGAATCCAGTTGTAGTGCTCTTGAACTTACCGAATTAAAGCCAGAAACAGGATTTACAATCTCTAATGGGAATGGGTATGGCAGTTCCAATATTGGATTGGATGTCCGGAGATCTGCAATAGGCACTAGACCTGATCATAATGAACCCCAACTAGATCAATGTGATGAAAATATGGACTTTGATGATGATCAGGAAAACAAGCCAGAGCATTTTGGCAATATTGAAGAAACTGAAGAGGTTTCCTGTGATCGATTGAATCAACTCAGCCATAAGACATCTACTGCAGGCTGGTTTGTATCAGAAGGAGAATCGATTTTTCTTTCCCATGATGATGGATGCTTCTCTTTTCACGATATAGAAAATTCAGAGGTGTGGAGGTTTTAATTATTTTACTTAATTTTGGGGTTTATGGGTGTTATAATTTATACATTTTGGGATTTTCTATTAGAAATAGGGAAAATCCTAGGGGTTAGATTATTCTCATGGTTTAAATTTCTACATTTGAAATAAAATTCACCAATTTATATTTAAAAAAATGATTTGCCTAAATATTTGATGTAGTTTAAATAGGATGTAGTTCATTTCAAAAACTGTTGAAATTTTCTAGAAACTATGATTGGGATTTCAAGAATATTTATGCACTCTTTAAATTTTCCCTTAAAATTAAGGGCAGTTGATGTATGAGTAATACTCAGTATTGTTTTTTTCCAATCTCTAGGAGAAGGCTAAATATAAAGCTCCATATGGGCTTACCCCAAACATGTGGGGTGATTGATGGTTGATTAGAGCAGCTTGATTAGATGGTCGCTCTGGTAAATATGTTGTGGCAGCATCCGCAGGTTGTACATTGGACTCAAGTTTTTGTTCATGGGACTTTTATAATAAAGAAATTATGGCATTCCATACTAAATCAGAGGCCTTCACTTCAATGTCCAGTACCATCTCTCCAGTTTTGGTAGAGAGGGATGTCTCGGGGAGAAATTTTGGCTTTGCAAATGTTGTGCCAGAGAATCAACATTGGTGGTACAGGCCATGTGGGCCTCTTATGGTATCTACTGCTAGTGCCCAAAAGACAGTTAATATTTATGATATTCGTGATGGATATCCTATGATTTCAATGTGTTTGTTTTGAAATTTTAGGTTTCATAGTAAATCATCAATGGGCTCTGAAATAAGGCACATTGAAATATTGGATACATGTTTCATGCCAAAATCAGTTGTATCTTCCATAAATTCACAATATTGGACCACTCTGTATAAATTTTCTTCTTAAACAATATTAAATCTCCCTCATTATATAGGTGGTTTTCTTACATGCATATCAAAGGCATTGTTTTGGAAATCATTTTATAAGTCACTAGATATTTTGGGTACAAGGATCTAGGGTCTCCACATGAAACTGTGTTGCCCGGAGACTCACTCTGCCTGTCCTTAAATTTGTAAACACAGTAGTATGCCAATGCTTCTTTCATTTTGTATGCATAAGACGATTTTTTGTCAAAGTCCATAATTTTTTTTAAGTTTTATCCATCCCAGTTTTGTTGTGAATGCACATGTTTTTGGCTCAACACAGATCTGTTATATCTTTGTACTTTTCCTTTACTAACTATTTGAAATTTCTAGTTATATTTAGAGGTGTCTTTTAAGGGATGAGGGGAATTACTTGTATTTAGTGCTGCCCACTCTCAATAGAGGCTTACAGTAAACTATGACACATTGTGATGTATATCAGTGGTAGTTGGGGCAGTAACAAAATCAGTTTCATGCTTCAGTAGATTTATTCTTCTTGGAAAGCTTTCAGCTGACAAAAAAAAGGGAATGAAACACGTAACCAGTCCCCTTCCTTTTATTGGACCACCTGCTTTCTTTTTATGAGAGCATCTACAGGCTAAAGTTACTAGAAGTGGTCAAAAGTGATTTTGGTTAGTTGGCAAAGTCCAACTATTCTTAGCCCTCAACAATGTTTAAATACTTCATAGGCATGTTAACCCCTCCTAGACTGTGTTGCGTAAGTGGGTTTTGCAGAATTTTATCCACTTAGGGTTAGACTCAAATTTTGAAATTTGATGTAATTAGGATTATATTCAAGTTCTGGCCAAATTGGTAAAATCGATACTCAGCCATAGCTGAAAGGCAGTAATATGCAGTGGATTCATTCTATGAAATGATTCAATTTGGCATGTGAATCTCACATCTAAGGGCCATTAAAATCCCATGGATGGAGACTGTTCAAGATTAAACATTTCTGTTACTATTAATGGAGTTGGGTATGGCACAAGTACAATAAAAATACTGGCAACAATATTAACATCATAGATTCAGAATCTTAATCTCTATATTAAATGAGAATTAGAATGTAACTTGATTTCAGTAAAATCTCTAACAGGTTTGTTCTAAATCAGACCTAAAATGCTCACTTGTAAAGTTGTTTGAGGCTTGAGGTTGTATGACACTGCAACAATTGACTTGTTGAGTACATGATGACATTAGCTCATTGTGAAACTAAATATATGCTACTTCGGTATGAATATTGATTGCACAAACTGTGTTTTCTAAATAATGTTTCCAATGAAACTTGAAATGGCTCTTGTTACGCTGAAAACATCTGTCATCTTTAATATACTATCAATTTGAGTGACAAGGGTAGCTAAACCACATGAAAATGCTCCGAAGATGTTACAGATGCATGGAAGCTCTGGAAATTTAGCCCCTCACTATGTTATCTGATGCAGGGGCATTAGGCCCAAGACAAATTTTGTACATAAATAAATGTAAAGGGGGGTCTCATGTTTTATTTCCCTATGAAATTATCCATAGTTGAGCTAATTTAGTTAATTTGTAGAGAAAATGTAACTACCCAAATGATTAATGGCACCTGAAGAGATAGTTAGTTTCAGAAGTTAAGCTAATTCTAGGAGTCTGTCTCTGTCTGTCAGAGTGTTAGTCTTAGAGTTAGGAATTTGAAGAGTTTGTGAGTCATCGAGAAATTCGAATCGATTCATTGTAATTGATATAAAAATAAAAATTCGTGACAGAGTCGATAGACCTGCACAGAAGACCTGCAAAGATAACTGCATAGAGCTGCATAGGGATGAGGAGGCCATTGTATCGAAGATCTGGCCGAGGACTAGGAGACTGTAAGAAATTTCATTTATATAAGGAATCTGTTAGTATTATATGTGCATTTATTGAGTAAGTTTTCTGTGTCTAAATATATGTACGCATCTTGGTGAAAGATAATTGAAATCTCGTGGTAATTAAGAAACCCTGTGATGAGGTTATGTGCATATAGACTGGTTGAATTCTCGGTGGAACACAAGCTAATGACTCAGGACTTATGAGCATTGGTGAATTCCATAGATAACTATGTCAAACAGTTGGGGAATTTCTCTATAATCAGTTCTGTGAACAGAGGGTGAATTAGGTTAATGACATTCTCATGCGCCTGTGGTAGAGAAAGGAGATGTTGTGCTCAAACCTCCATGAGCTAGGTAAAACCTCGTAATGAGTGTTGTGAATGTGTAGGTGATTGAATGAACCAAGGACTAGTGTATCGATTTGCAGAGTCGATACTAACCTTGTCGGAACCATAAGACATAAATCGTGGCATATGTAATGTGTCATGTCTCCTCGAAATGGTCGTTCTCAAGTTTGTTTGGTATGGTCACGCGAATGATGAACAACAAGGCAGATTTCAATGGCAGTAAGGTGTTGGTAAGTGGACAGAACCTGGAGTAAGAGTAGTCAGAACCTTGAGGACTGCACAGTAAATACGGGTTTCTGGCATATCACACCGCCTTTGTATGGTAAGCGGTATTCCCCATTTGGATGCGATCAATGTCATAGGCTGACACGTGGCCTTGAGCAGTTTTTAAAACCCACTCTCATCGCGAGTTAACGATCGTGCAACTAACTCATGCGATATCCAGTTGGATCGTTGGATCGTCAAGGCCAGAGCGACGTATTATCCATCGTTGGATGTGGAAAGGCCACTAGCACTAGGCCCCATGTGTATATACGTCGACTATTGTTGTCCTAACTAAGGTTCAACGGAGGTATTAATATTTCACGGTCGAATTATGTTCATAAAAATTGGAACACCCACAATTCATAACAGATATTGTAGATTTATTGTCCTATTTTAAAGTTTCATTTTTTTTTTTAAATTGAACCCGCCGTCAGTATACCGACGCTTTGTAAGCATCGCTCTTTCGACGCCTTATAAGCATCGGTCTTCTGACGTTTTGAACGATTTCCATTTTCGTCGGTCTTGTGACGTCCGTCGATATTGCGACAGTTCTTCTTGGCGTCAGTATTGCAACACATTTGGAAAGTGTCGGTATTGTGACGCTTCTGGAAAGCGTCAGTCTTGCAACACTTTTGTACGGCGTCAAAATTGCAACAGTTTAGAGACGTCAGAAGAGTGACAGTATAAAGACGTCGGAAGAGCGACGTTCAAAACGTCGGACCACATTTCGTCGGAATTGCGACAGTTCTTCCTAGCGTCGGTATTGCGACACTTTTGGAAATCGTCGATATTGCGATGCTTCTGGAAAGCGTCAGTCTTGCGAAACTTTTGTAATGCGTTGGTCTTGTGACACTTTTGTACGGCGTCAGAATTGCGACAGTTTGGAAACGTTGGAAGAGCGACAGTATAAAGACGTCGGAAGAGCGACGTTCAAAACGTTGGACCACATTTCATCGGAATTGCGACACTTTACAAATGTCAGAAGAGCGACGGTTTGGGAAATGTCAGAAGAGCGATTCTTGTTTGAAAGCAACGGAAAAAGTGTCGGTATTGTGACACTTTGTCAAGGCATCGGAATTTCGACGTTATGGCGAACCACATTTTGTCCATCCTCGAACTGTCGCTCTTGCGATGACTATGTGTCGGAATAGCGATGAAGTTACCGTCGAAAATTGGGCCAAATTTTCTAGTGAGAAAACATATTAAGGGTTTTTATCACCTCTTCCATGATTCCTCAGAGAAATACCAATTTTAGTGATGCAGGATCAAGGGTGTAGTTGGATATTTTATAGTTCAGTTGGAACTTTTCTTCATAATCCTCTAGGGATTCATCAGGTACCAAAGTGATCCTAAATATCTCCTCTTTGGTATATTTGGACCTGAAATAGTCTCTATATTTATTGTTGAAGGACTCTTGATTCTTTTCCCAAGTAGTGATATTTTTCCCAGGAAAACTCATGAACCAGCGCAAGGCTACATCCTTGAGGGTGGATGGGAAAAATTTTCGCTTTTGGTCATGTGAGGCATAGTCATAAGTTCGGCAGACAACAAAAAAATTGAACATGAAGGTATCAGGATCCTTAGAAGTGAAGCCATGGAAATTTGGAAAGGGTGAGGGGTTGATGTTCTTCATTCTAGTTTCTCCGTCAGTTTCTCTAATGCAAAAGACTCGTTGGTCATGTGAGGCATAGTCATAAGTTCGGCAGACAACAAAAAAATTGAACATGAAGGTATCAGGATCCTCAGAAGTGAAGCCATGGAAATTTGGAAAGGGTGAGGGGTTGATGTTCTTCATTCTAGTTTCTCCGTCAGTTTCTCTAATGCAAAAGACTCGTTGGGCCCTAGTTTCAGCCCTGGCTTGAATTGCTGAAGTAGATTCCTCATGTGAAGCAATTTCCTTTTCTTCCCCAATGGGTTCTTCAAAGTTTTCAAGTGGTTCACCTATATGGTATTCTACCTCATAGTCACTGAAGAAGAGTGAAGCGTGATTGTGTGGGGCTGTGGGGGTTTTCGGTAAGAATTTTTCTTGGTTGTCCCTAATCCTATGAGGCATGAAAGTCAAATTTGTTTTGTATGTTTCAATATTTTGGAACTGAATGTAAAATAGAAAGTAGAAAATAATTCCAAAGCATAAACAAACATTTAAATAGACACCTCCCCGGCAACAAAGCCAAAACGTGGCGAGCCCTAGTATTTCACCAAGACTGCTACAACTCCTAGAGGCTACTCAACTTTACTTTATCAACCTGGGTTTCATATAAAATTGGAGGTGAAAGTGATATATGCACATCACATGAGTTCTACTCATGTCAACCTCATCTTAATTCTACAGTGAGGTGCTAATGCTAGGGTTAATTCTAGGAAATGAAGTATGTTACACTTCTAAATGCAATGTAAGACTGGAAATAGATCATAACCATTACTCTATCAACAAGGAAAGAAACTACTATAGATCACACTGATCCATCTAACTATTTTCAAGAAATAAATATTCACAGTTATGCCAATGGAATAAAATGAAATTACACTAAGTTTCATTCATATTCTAGATTACTGAATTTAATTGCAAAAAAGGAAAATAATATAGAGCGCACATGTTGAATCAATGACTAACTAGGTCCTATCTAACTTATGCTTAGCTAATGTGTTTAATTATTCATATTGTAATAGACCAATCACACTTCAAAATGACTCTCTTTTTCATCCAAAGAAGGAGACGCATGGGTGGTCCAAGAGGGTCCCTAGACCAAAGGTTCAGAGCTGAAGGTATATTGGTGGCTTGGCTAGGCTTAGATGATGTGGAAGAATTATTTTTGGTTGAAGGAGAGGGTTCTTGTCACTACTACACGAAGTTAATATAGGATTTCCTGTAGTGCTAAAAGATGTCCTGAAAAGCTACAGGAAACAGGCCGAGTGGATTTTGAGGCTAGAAAAAATGAGAAAAAGGTTAGGAGAGGTGGGGGAAAGGTGGATCTTGGTAGATGAAGGGTAGCCAACACATTTTCCAATCTCAAAACTTTTCACAAATTCTGTCTCAGTGATTGGTGACGTCAAAAATAGGGTTGTAGGTGACTTGGATGAAAGGTGGTTGATGAAGGGTGAAGAATGAAGATGATGGTGTTGAAGGGGTCCTTCTCTGCTACTCTATCCAAAATTGCAATCAAGATATATGTTTGTTCATTCAACATTGACAAACTTATAATAAAAATTGTGGAAAAGAAGAGTTAAATTCAAATAAACCTACCTATGCAATTGAAACAAAAATCTACCTCTAAACCTACAACATGTTCGTGATAAGCAAAGTAAAACTATCTAACTTTTTCCAAGAAATCATAAACTGGAAAGATATTTTGTCTTTGGTGGAAGAACTTCCTCCTTAAGCTCCAATGGAAGACGTGAGAGAGGGAGGATTAACACATAATTTTAATTTTTTATATGATACCAAACATGGAATGAAATAAATCAACTATTGCAACATAAAATAAAAGCACACATACATAAGAGAGACTAAGGCCAATGGATTGGGCCCTAGCCCACAAGCTCAGCTCCCTGAAATTAACTCAGTGGAGAAGAAATCCAAATTCTTATCTTATTTCCATAACTTGTCTTTTACATGAAAAAATAAAGTCACAAATTTCTAATACAAAATCCAATAGTGTTATAGATACATCCAAAATTTGAATCCCGGTGAGTTCTTTCTCTGGCCTATTTATGTTGCAGGGTAGATACCAAAAACTCCCTAAAACATAGGTATTTGTTCCCTTGGAACTCGAGAGAAGTTGAGCTTGGATCCCTTTGATCATTCATTTGCTTGGTTGCCTATGACTACATCGAGCCCTGATTATGCAATCTTTCTCAAAAATGGAATTATTCCTTCGATTTTTCTGCATTTAAACCACATTAGGCCTCAAATCATGACAACCCTTAATACACTATTCTCGCTAAGAAAAATATGACAAAATGAAATTAAATGTGAAAGAGAGAGAATAATTAAGGTAAAAAGGTGAAAATTAACCCCTTATAATATACCTAATGATGGTGCTCATCACAAAGCTTCACACAAATATTGTTATGTGACGTCACTATGAAATTTATTTATTAGAATTGTCCCTTAGTTTAAAGTAGTACTTGATATATGGTAGGTTTGGAAATATAATTATATTTTTCATGGTCATGGTAAAATCCTTGGGAGGGATAAATATTCATATCTATTTTTCTTTCATGGAAATTTTGTGCTCTAGGAAAGGCCCTATCACAACGAAACCTTAGTCTAAAACCTCGATATTTCCCTCCTTCCAATTTGGAACATAGATGTATTTTATATTTGGGGTTGGATGAGCTATTGGAAGGATAATATAACCCAATCACACATGTTTTTATACCTTTGTCATCTGGTTCATCCAAGCATACAAAATGGGCAAATAAACTTGAGTCTAGAAAATGTATTTGGGAGTCTAAGTATCAGGCTAGTCAACAAGGATGTAATTTTGCAAACACCCAAATTTGGACTGGGTATAATATTTCTTAGAAAACTGGGATTAAGGTATCAATATCTGGGGTGGGCTCCACAATAGTGATTATCATCTCAATGTCAGATTCCCTCACAAGTGAAAATGTATACATGGTGGACATTGCTTGTGTGAATATTTGCATGAAGCAAAATATTATATTGAAGTGCATGATATCTAGTGTGGTGTCCATCATGGGTAGGTTGGATTATCTCCAAATCATACAAGTTATCTGGGGTTATGGAAGGTATTATACTATGGATTATTTTGGGGATCCCAAATTACCTCCAAAACTGGATATAAAGGCAAAATTGCAATATCAAAGGTGGGGCACGATATGGTGGAATAATTGCTCAGGGTCAAATTTAATACTTTATGGATATATTCAAGGCATATAAGGGAAAATCATTATTCAAGTTTATAAAAACCCCAAATGGTATATTATGACTAGAAATACATTTGTAGTTGTGGAAATCCAAAGGCCCGGGGTCGAGGGGGTTTATGCCAAAGTGAAAATTTAGGTGCACCCAGATTTTCCCCTTAATTTGAGTATAACATGAAATCATTGAATTGTGAAAATTGGTCATATGTAGTGGGGTGCATGAATTAATATGAGGTGGAAAGTGTGACAAAGTCATATTTATGGCCACGTAGATGCCATGATGGATCCATTAGTGATTTCAATTATTCAGGATGATGTGGAACAGCCATGTGAGTCACACATGGGTGCCATGTGGTAATTCCATGTTAATGTGGAAAGAGTTAATTGGTCAAAATTTAAAATGGAATCATTTTCAATTCATGAGTCAGATTGAGATAAAATTTATGTCACCAAAAATCTCTTCTTTAGCTAAAGGAAATGGTGGTATTTATTTTGGGCTTTGATAAAGTTGAAAAAAACAAATTGTAACCATGTCTTCGTAACAAATATCTATTGTTAGGTTAAATATAAAGTAACACCTTCCACAACTTGAGGCAATACAAGGGAGTGGAAGGGAGTGTTACAGAGTGGTATCAGAGTGAAGGTTTTACACTGGACCTTTGGAGATAAAATTTGGGGCTTTGATATTGAGTAGTATTAGAGAATTGTTCGACACTTAGAATAGATGGACTCAAGAACAAATTAAATGTAAGGATTAGGTTCAACATTGGAATTGAAGAGGCTCACAAATTTATGATTAAATTTTATTCCTATATATTGTTTTCTATATATATGTATATGTCGACCTTTAAATTTTCATATGTTATGGCTAGTAATCTTGGTGAAATTTTGATTTCAAACTTAGTGACTACATGATTATAATAATGTTGAAATTCCCTTGTTAATTCTTGGAATATGCAACTAACATGGGTTATGTATGTGTGAATAACAAAATATTAATATGCTCCATATCAGTATGCTTAGTGTTAGCATGAGAAGGTAACAAGTGAATATATGTGTGCTTAATATCACTAAAATATATTTATGTGTGATAGCACATAAGAAGACCCAATTTCAACAATAAATAAAATAATGGACAACAGTATGGTACAACATATTATGGACCAAGTCCACCATGAGAAAGAAGGGGAAATTTCCCCTAATAGAACAAAAACCTTCAATAGCTTAAAATCTTAGTTGAAGACTTGCGAGGTAGGAATGAAAGTATTATTAAAAAGCAAAAAGAATAGGAAAAATTAAACAAGATACTACTAAAACACATATCATACATGTAATGGTTGTTGAAACATGCATAAACATCTTAATATAAATAGAAATGGCATGATGATTTGACCATTAAAAACCTATTATTATTGGAGAGAAAAGAGATCCATTCCCATGTTGGAACTATGGAGAATCACACCTTGGGAGAGACTACCCTAACAAGTAGAAAAGGGAGAAAATCTCATTCAAACTCCCACTAGTAACCAACAACAGCGAAGGAAGTGACCCAAAGAGGAAGAGAGATGAGGGATAATCCCCTCAAGCTTTATAAAATACTTAAAAGTTCCTTCTTGAACTATTTAGAGGTATATTGGAATTTTGAGATTGTTATACATTTTGGGAAGGACTCTGGCTAAATTGTTTTGAAAATAATGGTGATGGACACACTGAACACCAAAACTCAAGGGATTGAGTTAGTTGAGAACTAATGAAATATGTTTAGAGGGGTTGTTTTTCATTTCCTTGTTTTTAATTGTTGGCTACATGTTTCTTTTTGTTTCCTTTGAGAATGACCATGCTACCTTGTATTGTTGTTTTTCTCTTTCCTGGTTTTTCATTATTTCTTATTTCCTTTCTCATTTGGTCTTGATTTGATTTTTTGGTGGGATAAATCTATGTGTCTATGTTTTATAACCATTGAGATCTTGTCTAGTCTTAGTGTCTTTGTTGGGATGTTGACAATACTAGTGGGGGATGAATTAGTTTAGTGATTGATGGATCACTTTAACACTTTTTTTCACCTTTTCTTTAACAATTAAGTAAATCATCAATATAATCATTAGAAACAAAAAATGTAATCAACAAAAATTAATCCATGAGTAACACATCAATGTACATAAAAATGAGAGTAGAAACTCATAGAAAACATCAACACAATATATAAGGTGGAATATGATAAAAACCACCAACTGCTTTTGTCTTTCACTTCTTCTTATTATTAAAATATTCATTACATTATATCAATGGCCACGAGTAGTGTGCAAGCCTTGATTTGTGATGTCTATGATTAATTTATTTCTTTAGGACACCACCTATTGTAGGCCCATACCTCCAATATTTTCCTAGGCCATCACCTAAGGGAAGACACCACTCAAAAAAAAATTCAGGCCAAAATGTGAAGGAAGCCACCACTCCATCAATCAAAAAGACACTACTTTTCGGTAGGCTCAACTCACCCAGTGAAGGCCCCAACCTTCAAAACCTTGTGGACCACATTTCATATATTTTAATACTATGGCCCATTACACTAATCATACTGTAGTAGGCCATATTTCATCCTATTTTAAAACTATACCCACTAATATTCTTCTCTTAATACCATTCACCGAAACAAAAAACTCTCTGCTCAAATATCCCACTAAAAAAATCACTCTCAACACAACTCTACCACAAAAAGTCTTCTCATAAAACTATCTCATCATACATACTATGATAAATACTCTACCAGTAACATACCCTTAGCTATGGCAATACACAATTATGCATTATATGGAAATACAAGGCATCAAGTGCACAACACATCTCCTCCCATTATTGAACTATAATCATGATATAAGAAAACATTAGACAACTAAAAAAATAGGATTTTATTACACCCCTATAATACAAACATGTTAGAATACTAAACATAGCAGCTACACTAAGATATATTTGTCCTTGCAGAAAAAAATAAGCTCTTGCATCACTGTATAGTTCAATATCAGGTCTACATATCATTCTCTCTAATATATTCACATATTCCATTCAAACTTGCTCCATATGCACCCTCATAAAAACTCACACAGACATACAATGCTCCATTTCTGATCACAATACTTTATCACATAAAGATCTATCCTTGCACACTTAATATTTAATCTAATCATTAATTTTTTTTTCCAAATGCATTCTCAAAGCCAAACACTCTTTTTCACTCCATGTACACACTCTTTCCCTATCAATCACACTTCAATGCTCCATATGCATAACATCCACCAGATTACACTTCACTTTATAGCTTGGAGGTTTGCACACAATATGAACTCAAGGAGATCCACTTCATTGAACATTTAAACTAATTTTCCGAACTCAAATAAGACCCCATCAAATCAATTAATCACCACTAACACCATGACTAGTTCTAACAAATGAGTATTAGGTCAATCGTTGCATTAGCTCATCATTATGTGAATGGACAAAATTAACCATACATTGATCATTTATTGTGTCTTCACTCTGGCCACCAATCACACTCTTTAACAACTGATCAATTGAGATTTGATCAAGATGTGACCAAATCTTCATTCAATGCATTCCACTACTTACATGAGATTAATAACCACTCTAAACTCATGACCAAATTAGCCATATGTTATGCAATACCAAATCCCAATTTCTTGTGAATATTCCATAATGATAGACCAAAACCAAAGGGAAAATTCCATTATAGAAGCTCGTGGTTTTATTTTTCACACGTACAAAAGAGTTCCATGGGAATAAGATAACTAAATTGTAGCAAGTGTCATGAGAAGGTCATTAAAAGGTTGTGGTAGTGTGGTAGTGACCCATTATGACAGTGATAAGACCACAACATTCTATGTAAAACATGGAAAACATAAAATTGTCTACCCATATATACAACCTAAGCTTAAAGTTGCTTCAAGCCACCATTGTAGTAGGTGTACACCTCAACCAAACCTCTGAAACAATCTAAGCACCAAAGTACATCAATCCAAACATCAAAATCATGCATAGTCCATCTAAGTGTTGACATCAATTCTCAACTAGTTAGCTAACTCCTAATGGTTGACATCAATGCCAACACCATGCTTCCAATAATCTCCCCCTTTGGAATTGATGGAAACCTTTAGTCACATCCACAAAATAATCCCCTTTCCACTGATAACTAGTTGGTATCATTATCATTGTAGTTTCTATCTCACTCACCCCCTTTAACATCAATGGAAAAGGGTGGTCCATTTTTTGTTGAATCATCATGTTGGCACCCAATGAAAAGGTTGATGCCAACTGTATTGTTGAAGAAACATGATCAACTACAACACCTGTAAATAAATATTAGAAACCAAGAAATATGATTCCTCTTGCACCCAACATGACACTATGAAAACACCATGTATTTCTTCTTTTCTAATCATACTCCTCCTAAACATATGGTAGGTCTAAAAATAGCTTCCAAATTTTTGTGCAAGGCCTTTGTTGTTGCATATTCTTCCTTTTCATTTGCAAGAGGCTACTCAATTGGACTAATAACTCCATGAACAAATGATAAGCATGAAAATATAGATCTTAATAAATAAAATACAAGGCTATAACAGTGATACCCAACATCCCTTACATGGTTGAAGTACGACTCTTCTATGCATACCTATCACCATGAATACATAACCAATAGAATTAATGATGAAATAAACAAAGATACATGGGTAAATAAATGCACATAAGATTTATTTACATGGATGTTTCAAATGATTCAATATTATTCATGCCAAATGACTCTTCCTCCCAAACACAACTCATACCAAGGTCACTTAACCAACTGAGAATGGTAACCATGAATAATTACATACAAGGTTGATTCACAAATTCCAACTCATGACTACAACCAAATTGATATGTGACAAAATAACGAGTGAAATAATTATAAAAAATATATCCAAGCCTTGATACCCTAGTAGCATGCACAACTCCCCCTTGAGCTCATTTACCTTACAACTCTTTTATTGATCCTTCAGATGTAATTTTTTAGTTAGGATCTTGATCACATTATGATGCCACTCCAATTTCTCTTCATGCCTTCTACATGTTTTATACTACTACCATACTATCTCCTTAAGAAAAAACACATGTGCAACCTTTATTGTGAATAGATCTAATATCCATGGATTTCAATGGGGAATTTTCTTCTCCTACTTAAAATTTTAAAAGGAAGAAACTTTCTTCAATCTGTTGCTTTTGCTTACTCTCCCCTTTAATATGTACACGTTCTATGAAGTTGTGATACCTTTTGAAATTACTTTCTTTGACTCTTATTTCAAAACAACCTTTGCAGTTGAAGATGAATTATTTTCCTCCATCTACTATCTGACTCATGCTTAAAATATTATGCTTCAAACCTTCTACTAGGGGCACATCATCCACATTTTTATTCTTATCACCAAGATTGTCCTTACATTTCCCGAATACCTTAGTAGTTTTATTGTATCACATAATAGCATGGCCCTCTTTGATCTTATGTAGGAAGTATAATCTACTCTTGAAGCATGACATATGATTGGAACAACCGTTACCAATGCACCATCATTTATCTTCATCGAAGGTACATAGGCAAATTGTTGGGCACAAAATTGTTCTTAAAGAATCAACTCAACCCCTCTATACATTAAATTTTCAACTTGGGATTTCATCTTTTATATTGCAAGGTTATTGGCACAGTTGGTGCAAGGATAATGTTAAAATTACTTTGGATATAAGTATAAATAATAGGAAGAAAATAATGAAATATAAATGGAACAACAAAATATATAATAAATAAATACTCACTTCTATATTCAAATCATAATCAAACTGATAAAAAGGATAAATCGTTGCATTCCTATGCAGAAATCATAAAGAAATCGATGTTGTTTCTTAGGAAAAAATAACTATGATAAAAGAATTGGAATTCATCTATCGGAAAAAAACATTAAATTATTTGAAGCTAGCAATCCTCACATTGTTGCGGGAAAAAATAACGAAATATCATGTTGTAAAGGAAACTTTGTCTAATCATTATTCACTGCAATTACTCGCAAATACCGATGGTAAACTTAAAAGAAGGTAATTCATGCAAAGGAATAGTAAATTATTCAAAACATGAGAGTAAGAAGAAATAATGATACAGAGAAGGCAGTAATTGTTCCAAGACTGGGCCCATGGTCTCATGAATCTAACCATCTTGAATTTATCTCAATATACTAGATTAAAACTAGATCACCAATATATTCATTAATGTGCAACAATAAGTTACAAGAGAGTCTGTGAAACTTGAGAGAAATTTTTTCCTCAGTCACCTTTTACAATTTCCCAAGAATAATTAACTCTTTTACTAGAGTTTAAATGTGCTTTTATATTACAACATAATTTAAAATAGTAAATCTATCCTGAGAATCAAAATATTCTTAGGATGCTTGATTCAAGTTGTACAATCTTTAACATCCCTTGTAAAATAACATATTATTTCCGTTCTCTGAATGTCTGGTGCATATGAGTTGTCAATCCTTGTTCAACACATCGCAAATATTCCAAACAATTTCCTTATGGTCTGGGCTTCCTTAGTGATTCAGGGAACAAAAATCAACATCAAATATTTCCTGACCATATATTAACCCAAATCATGAGTTAATAACATATTTGATACTAAAATTATTTCATTATAAAGAAAAATATCATAACGGTTATTAACTCCTTTCTAGAACTCCTTAGCATTCTAATTATTATAATCTAAGCTCAAAATCTTAAAAAAATAATTATCTACTAAGGAAATAAGGTAAAGAATTATACCAATTCCAAAGCCCAACATCACCCCCCATATTACCTTTTTTCATGACCTCATGCAAAGAGATGGTTGACATGTAGTAGCATTAAGGAGTAGGATGGGTAAGTGTGCTTGCCATAGTGTTTAAATTTGTTCCTAATTTTGATTTCTCATAATGCTTTGGCCTTACTTGCTTCTGATAGATCATACTCGACCTTGAAATCATCGAAGGGATACCATATTATAGGAAATTTATACCTGCATCCAAGCCAATTGGGAAATTCTGCCAAGAAAAAAGAAGCATAATACTGCATTCTGCTTACTGCTGCTTGGAATTTCCTGAAACTAAAAGGTTCCATATTTTTAACTTCATTAGTAGAAATATTCCACCTCTGCTTAGCAGCTTGTAGGGATTCTAGTTTAATTTCTTCAAAATACTCCAGTCGAGTCTATAGAACATCATTATGGATAGGCACTAGGGCAGTAACAACGTCTGGTTTCTCCATAAGCTTCTTGTGTTTAATAAGCATGCGCAGAGGGATTTTATTCTCTCCCCTGACCCAAAGATCAAGTACATTCTCTCTTAGTTAGAATATATTATGAGATTTGGACCATTTTATCTTATTTCTGGAAAAAGAGATGAATGCCTGAAATTTCACATCACCAATTAAAGGACTAGGGTTTTCATCCATTTTCTCTTCCAAAATTAAGTTGTGCATATATAATCCACATAAGAAATATTTTTTGTAATCATCCTGTTGCTGAAAGGACTTAATAAAATCAGAAAAATTATTAAATTCATAATATTTTCCAGATCGAACAACCTTACTCCTGAGTAAAAGGTATCACTCTAATAAAAATAAAGCATAGTTTTTAGTTGGGCATCTGCATGATATAATATCGGAATAAATGGAACATACATCCTTTGTCTGCTCCAGGGATTTTTCAAGTTGGTCTTGTATTGTCTTTAACTTTTTATTTTTTCTCTCAATTTAGCATAATTCTCATCCTCAATGATTGTTAATACTTTAAATTTTTGCATCAATTCCTGGTGGTCCTTTCGAGGCACCACTTCTTTTTGATGTCGTGTTATGGTTTCCTGTTGTTCTTCCAATTTCTTATTTAACACTCGAATGGTAGCATCTACAATTAAGGGGGTATATGGCAATATAGGCTCTATCTCAGTAGTCCTATCAATAAGAACTAACATTTTTTTTGAATAGTCACTTCAACAGTCATTATATTGATGTATAATACATCCAAGTCGATTTTTGTTCCTATAGTAACAACAAGGGTTTCTTTCATCTCAGTTTCTGCAGAGGAAACAAAGTTCTTGGTTTGGCCATCAAATGTTTGAGTTTCTTGATTTCCTTTGTAATTCCTCCTGCTACTTCTTAACGATTTATGAGTTGCTTTAATTTGCTTTGTAGTTTCCAATTTTCTCTTTTAAGAAATTCAATTTCATGACCAATTTGTATTCTTCTTTTTTCAACAAGTTTTTCGGTATAAACAACCGAAGTAGAAGGACTAAAAACCATAGCCTTGGATCTTTCACTTATGATTTCTCTGGTTGTGGTGATGGTTACAGGTTATGTAGGGTCCTCATTAGAATGGGGCATACTGAAAAGATCATCATTAGTATCTTGTCACACATGATATTGTAAATTTGTTTCTTCGGGAGGAGAACAGGGTTCCATAACATTTGCAATGGAATCTACTGAATTTTCTTGGAGAGAAGTGTCTCTAGGGTATTTTGAGGATTCTGGAATAATAGTAATTATTGAATTAGAAGGTGAGACAAGAGAGTTATGCGCCAAGGTTTGTTCTGGTAGGTTTCCCAAATAAGTCGCTTCTTCGTAAAAAATCTCAGAACTGAAAAATTTTCCCAACCATTCCAATACTCGAGCTATATCTTATTCATGTACTTGGGGTTAACTTTATTTATGGATTTCCTATGTATCATGCGATCTATGGAATGCACTTTCTTCTATCTGTGGCACATTATAATCTGTGACATCTCTTGTTTTGGCTAGTCTAGATGACCTTCGTTTAGCAAGTAGGGTGACTAGATGATCTATATATGAAATATTGAGGATTATTTCAAAATTTTCAAGTGAATATATTAGGGTTTTTAACCTCTTATGTCAATTTCTTAAAAACGTAAACATACATTAAAACTTCAATTTTTTCATAAAATAAGAGACAACATCACCATACTAGTAAACACAAAGCAACAAGTGATGAAGGAGTTCACCCCTCATAGGGTACATATCCTGGTCTAGCTTCCAATGGTTGGAATTCCTTCATTATGATTAAAAAAAGTGTGATTACATCAAGTTATAGTGCTCAAATGGCTTCAAAAATGTCTCTATTCTCTCTAGAACAATAAAAAACCCCTAGTTGGGCTCTTTCTACTCTAAAAAAGGCTAAAACCTGAATGAGTTATGCTTTCATGAAAATTCTTCACTATATGTCCTACAATTTGCACCATTTGAAAATTATCCTACAAATTGGAACTTTGTTGGCCACATGGGACAAAAAAAAATTCCCACAACAACAAGATTCACGCTGCGTCGGGTGAAAAATGTAGCCTACTTAATCGCGTCAGTTAGCCCTATGTCCGAAAAATTCTCGCCACTTGATGTGCCCTCCACCATATATTCAGATGGTGGGTATTGTTTCCCACCAGAATGTTGAACTGGGTTTAGGTGTTGGAACCATGGTTGGGTTTCGATTGTGGTTAATTGTTACAGGACTGTGACAATAAACATTGTGGTGACCATTTTCATGTGAAAAATATCAATTTAACTGTCGTAACTAGACTACCTAGAACCAATCCTTTGGCATAAAACCATGGCAATAACCTCCTATGTGACCACCCATTTGAACTTAACTTTCACCGTGCCTTAACCTATGTAAATATACCTTGGCATAATATGCTAACCTCCACTGCATGTGATCGCATTTAAATATTTCTTCTAATTTAACATAACCGCGACATAAAACCTTAGCATTTAACCATTACCTCTACATCTAAACACTGCCATGGTATCTGGTTATGAAATTGTTAACAATATTGCTGCATCAACCTTTCGCTAAGTGTTTTAACATATGGTTTAATACAATGTTTGCTCTGCCAATTGATATGTGCAATAAAACTTTGGTATATGATTGTGATATGGTTTGTGATTGTGATATACACCAATATAACTTGCAATGGACTTTGGGCTATGAAATTAACATCACATATATATAATGGGTCAGGGTTAGCCCTTAACCCTTGTCTTTGGACCGAGGTCGGGGATTAACCATAGTCCCCACCCTCGATGGAATTTAACATAAACCTTAGATATGCCTTTTGACACATAAGGTTAAGAAACAAAGCATAACGGAGTTGGTCAGAAGTATGGCTGGCTCGTTGCAGGTCTCACGCTCAATTCCCTAGCGGTCTGCTCTGGCACTTAACCAAATTTTTAGTGGCCACTAAGAGGCCACGTGGAAGCCTCTAGTTGGCTCATGTGGTCCTCCTTGCTTGGTCCAACTCAACCAACACAATCAACCAATGAAAAACTATTAGCATAAATTATTAACACAAGTGTACGAAAAGAGCCTACTTTTGTGAAAAACAACCCTAATAACAGAAATGGTTGCTTAAATCCTTATATCTTCAATCGATAGTTAGAACAAATGCTGTAAAAAAATAGATCTATGCAGTAAAAGAAGTTAAATAGTGAAGGGAACAAATAAGTGTTGCCAGTCCCCCTCAAAGGGATGGGTTCTTGGTTGTCCCCAAGGCTTCAGTTCCAAAAACAATTCTCTCTCAATGGTGTAGAAAACCCAAAATGTGTTGAACTCTATGGGAGCTCAGGAAGCAAAAGAAAATAGTAGCAGCAATTAGAATGATTAAAGCGCGACAATGAAAGTGATAAAAGTCAAGAATGAATGGAAAAAACCCTTCTATTTATAACAAAATATTGACTTATCCTCGATAATGGTGAAATAATAAAATATTATTAACCAAGATCTAGATCTAACTTCTTGGAATATTTTATTATTTTTTGTTGGAGGGAAAAGGTATTTAAATTGGTTAAATACTTTTATTTAGAAATAATAAACAAAGAAATGATTTATTTATCATTTCAAGCATGTGGTTAAATAATAATAAACAAATAATGATTTTTTTAATTATTCCTAGGTGATTTCATCAAATTTAACAAGGAATAATAACTAAATAATGATTTAATTAATTATTCCCAGAGAAAAATAAGATAATTATTTATTTATCTAATTATTTCTCATAATTGGGTTAAATATGACCGGGAATATTATTTAAAGAGTGGTTTAATTATTTATTCCTAGAGCAGAATCAAATAAATAAGGATTTATTTAATTATTACTCATGGGATTTCTTGTTTAAACCAGAAATAACTTAATAAAATATGGTTTATTATGTTATTTCTTACAGTGAAAACAATTTAACTATGGTAAAATTTGTCTTACATGGTGTACTTCGATCCATATAATTGTAAACGATTAGATGACCAAATTTTAGTGATAACAGAGTGGCCCCAAACGTGTGAGCATTAGGAGATAATCGTATGACCAAAGTACATTGTAAGAACACAATCACTAGACATTGAACATGAGTCAGAGAGAGAGAGATACTTTGACGAAGCGAAGTGAGGGAGGAAAATGACTTAGGGGGTGAGACCTACAAATGAAATAAGTCTCCTTTGATGCCGGGGTACCTGTTCTCAATGGGGGAGGGGAGGCATACCTATTCCCGTCGATATGACAAAGTCAAAAGAATGGTAATGGGCTCAGCAATATGAGATTGAGCAATAAATTACATGATAAATGGTACATGGCATGTTGGCATAAATGGGCTAGAAAAAAATATAATGGATCCCACATACATATTGCACTTGGAGAAACATCAGCCAGGACTGAATAAAATAATATCTAAGTACATGAGACATAATAACAACCAAAGAAGCCTTGTTAACAAGAAAGGGCTCTGAAAATATGAATGGATCATCTCAATGATGCATTCATGCTATGGGTGTTGCAAGCAGCTGAAGCCGAACCCATCAAATCTGTGGAGATTCATCTGAGGTTGTAGCATAAGCTGAGGTCATCCGGGCATGTTGGGGGTTACCTGAAGGGCCACCACCTCTTGAGGTATAAACCATCTCACACACACCTGGGAGTCACTGGTACAATATTTTGGATCACCGAACCATCAAGTATACAAACCTCAATCATGAAATAATGAGTTGAGGTCGATTGGATGAGAAAAAACCAAGTCAAAGGGTAACAATGATTCCCTTTTCCTGATCTGAGTCACCGAACATGAATGAAAGTTGGAACCAAGGTACACTGCCCTCTAGACCTGTCTTCTGTAATGAATGTGTTGATGTCGATAGAAGGAGCTCTTCCATAGGTGATACAATGATGAATCCTCAACTAAGGCGCGAGGGATCATAATAAAGTGATTAATGGAATGACACCATGAAAGATGATGGAATAGGGGATACTGAGTAGAAGATAGATGAATTCCCTTGTCAGAGCATAAAAATAATGGGTGACCTGGTAGTGGTTGACTCGACTATGGAAGGGATGGGGGACAGTATGAATGGAGGCCAAAATGGGTGACAGAAGAGGAATGTAAGGAAAAAATGGATGTAATACTATAACAAGAGGCAAAGGGACTCGAGACAGACTCCACGAATGTGATGATGGCTCAACTTGTATTCTCTGAACAAGGGTGACTTGACGATGCTTCCACACAGAATAGGCCTAGTGGGGACTATAAAAACATGAGCAAAATATGGTTACTCATGAAGAAAATAAACACATGAGTTGAAAAGTATTAAGGAAAAGTGGTGCCCCAAGTACAAGCAGCACATGTGAAGAAATATGATTTTAGGAGGCAGAAAAGTGACCCTTCTTGGAAAAATGGCTTCCTGGTTAAGTGTCAAATTACCATTAACAAGAGACCCATTATAGTACTTGGTGAGAGCTTTTCAATGTTTTTAATGGTTCGTCAAACCAAGCTATGGTGTGTTCGTAATTCATGAAGGAAAATTTAGGTTTTCCCTTTAAAAGGGTGATTTCCCTCCAATTTAATTCATTTACTAAGTGAGTTTTGGTCAATTTTGGAGACGTGAAGTAGGCCGTAAATCTTGTGGTGATTGTAGCAGACAAACCAACCAGTTGGAATTAAGATCCATCAGTGGTAGGTAGGAGGCCTAACCTTACTCTTCATTTTTGTTTGTTTAGCTTTTCATATTAGGTCCTCGGAGCTCTGTGGGAGACCCCTTCCCATCCTCACGGCCAGATCACACATCTCAGGCCCTGAAATGAGACCTAGCTCACATTTTTCAGTGTGAAAAACTGTGAGCTCGCAGTTCCAGGGCAGGAAAAAGTGAGTTAGAGTTAGATGTGGTTTTTTTGTCTGTTGGTAGGCTAAGGGCCATGGTTAGAATATTTATGATGAAGTTGTCTTCTTTTTGAGCTGAGAAACCTAATGGCGTTATGCAGGTATGGAATAATTGAGGATCAACTGGCGTGAGAGAGATTTGGATGTTTTTCGCCGAGATCTCGGGGGATCAAGTGGTACGAGGAGCGCTTGCTAGATATGGGATTCTCAAGTTGGTTGAGAACCCACTAATGAGGGCAGGTGAACCCTTACTATCGCGGATAGTGAGATATTGGGATACGGACTAGGAGGTCTTGCCTTTATAATACAGGGGCACAAGATCGAGCTTACTATTGAAGACATCTATTTTTTAACTGGACTCCCACCACTATAGGTGGTGTGAAACTTACATCCATTTTTACCACGTGGGTGGAATATGTCATAGTTGGAGTGCCATTGTAGACCGGATGCTCATGCTAAGGGCACAACCATTATGATCAATGATCTAGAGCAGCTAGAGATAAGGGTTTTCACCGTAGCAGTACTATGGATCCTGGGAAACCAATCGTTCCATCACATCACTTGGGGGTAGATGATGTTAGTAGAGAGCGTTTTGAGTGGTACCTACTATGGGTGGGTCCAAATGATGTTTTCTTCGATGAAATGACATTTGTCTCTATGCAAGCAATAGGCAAACCACAATTATGCTTTTGGTATGGTATTATGCTCTTTCTTCTTTGAGAAGATCCCCACGAGATGATCTCATGTAAAAATCAGGTATGGGGGGCCACAACAGCCCAGGATGTGCCATTGGGGGCAGTTGTTGCGGACAGGAGGAGGGGGGGGGAGTCGGACGGGTGTTCTGACACAATTTTTTCACCCACTAGGATTATATGTTGTTTGTGCATAGACAACTACCCATATAGTGGTATGAACTTTCAGGGGGACCTTGACTTGCCACTTTCGCCAGGTCGAGCATGAGGACAAGATGGTAAGTGAAAGTTGATATATATTATGGTGCATTTAAAGTTTTTAGAATATGTATGTGGTACTCATTCATGACTTTTGGTATGAAAATATAGCATCAGTGAAGCTAAAAAGGTATGCAGGACGATCTGTTGCACTAGGGGCTGTGGGATCTAGTGGAGCGAGAGAATACTAGAGACCTGATTATGAGGCTCTTCTGGAGGATGTCCGTCATATGTGTGACCTGGTTTTGACCGATGTATCAGAGTGCAGGTGGTATGATCTTGAGGACTGTCACATCGAGTGATGTATAGGGCTACGCTCAGAGTGGTGAGGGGTCATGCGGTGTATGATGATGGCCAGAAAGGTAGTTCGTGATCTGTGAGCTAGTGAGGCAGAGCCATTGGCTCGGGACCCTCTAGATAGTGATTAGAGATAGGGGCATTTGGTGCCCCCCATTTTGATTTTTGTAACACGTTATGGGAATTTCAGATGTATTTAGAGTAGTGGAATCCAAACATTTATGCAGGGAAAATTTTAAGAACCCCCCTAAATTTATATGTATAAAAAATGGGTGAATCCCCATGATACATAGGAAAAATGGAAGGTGATTTTATTAATAATATAATATCCATATATAATTTTTTTGGCGAATCACTAGTACAAGATGGTGAATCATTGTCTAGTGGAGTTCAAGGTGTTGGTTCCAATTAATATATGGTAGTTGAACCAGGATTTGAAGGAAGAAAACCACCAAGACCAAGCATGGCACATAGTGACTTGTGAGGTTAGTATTTCTCGTGCAGTTTGGAAAACACGTTCTTCTAGTTATGCTAAGCGGAGTGTTGTTTCTCATACTACTACTAGCACTGATATTGAGGTTGGAGATGAGTCTGAGGAAGCATGGAAGGTAGCAGTAGTGGAGAATTAAAAAGAGAACCCCATGATGGGCTCCATTTTTCCCTTTGGTATTTGGGCCTACAAGATCTACTGTCCATTGAACAAAAAATTAACCGTTCAACATGTTAGGGTCCTATACTAATAGGATTCATAATTTTGAATTGATCATGTAAATCTAGAAATATTGTACATACAGTTTCTTTCTGCAAATGTTTTCCATATTTTAAAACAAAAATGAAAAGAGGGTATGTGTTACACAACATTTTTTCACTATCCCTGCAATCCCCATCTCGGCCATTGGAGAGTCATTCCTGTGATCAATAAGCAGTGTCATGCCTTGCAAAAACCATCACTGTGTCCCTTTACATGAGAGTAACATGCCTCTTGTTGACAATTCCCTAAGCAGAGACTCAAAAACCCTTGTTTTTGCCTTGGCGCAAGTAATCCATTATGCCCTCGCTCCGAAGAGGAAAATTAACACCAAGCTCATGCCAGCTGGTGCTTTTTCATAGTTTTCCACCCGCGCCAAGCTGTTTATGGAATGTTTTTTAAAAATAGAAGCGGATATTCCACTCCAACCACCTCGAGGATGAGTCCTTGGGAGTGGTTGAACTGATAAACCACGGACTTCCTCCTTTAGGTTTATGGTTTCCACCTCTTATGGGAACTCCCTAAAGGATAGGCCTCCCTCCCACCTTTGTAGGGATCCTAACCTCCTCCTTTTCATCTATAAAAGAAGCTATCTCTCTTAGAACAAGCTAGCTGAACTTGGAGAAAGAGACATACTATAGCTGAACGACTGAATAGCTGAATGATTAGAGAAGATAGAAGGAATTACGTTGAGGAATCTTGAGTCCATGCCTTCATCTCGTTTGAATTCCCTGAGGAGCATTTGAGAAGCGCTTCGCCTGAACCCTGTTGGAGGAGACTGTGACATCAAAGCATCGATTGTAACTCTTCCTTCTATTCATTTATATACATGACTACTATTTGGTTCCACTGTTGTGTTATGATGTTTTTTTAACGCAATATGTTTGGCCCTCTTTGACTAGTTAATAGTTATGAATGAAATTTTTTCATCTTGTATGTTGTTCCTTTTTTCTTGTTCTTTGTGCAGGTATCCAAGAAAAAAGGCGAACAGATTGTGACTTTCCAAAGAAGGAGTGAGAGGTCACCACTACTACAGCAACAACGACAGTGTTGGATTCCAAGTAGGTTGATCTACCGTGTCCTTTGTTCATTCAATAATTAGGAAGCAACACTTTAGCATGTCCCTTTGTTTCTAGACCCACTATAGGGCTAGAGGGATCGTCTCTGTCCATAAAGAGGATTTATCTGCAGAACAAATTGGCGACTCCGCTGGGGAGTTTCCTTTGTGTTTGTCACACTTTGAGGTCTTTGTCATTCAACGAGTTTAGTAGAATGACCATTTCTCTATTTATGTCTATGTTTTTCATCAATTACGATATTTTAGTTTTTTCTTGAACTGGTGAGTCTAGTCTTGGTTGGGAGAAATTATTTTTTTTCTTTTTCAGGCATTAGTGCTTTTATTTTTCTAACAGTTGCGCTGATTGGCGCAAGTTTTTAGTTAGCAACTCACACCAATTGGCCATTGGTGCAAGTTGTTAGTGAGAAATTCGCACCAGTTGGTGCTAGTTTCACCTGTTAGCCACCTATAATATTTGTTATAGGAAAAGGTGGCTAAGAATTTTTGAGCCTTCAAAGAACAAATTTTATTACTAAAAAGTGTTGGCTCTTGAAGACTCCTGAAGGCCTCATGCCTCTGTCCAAAATCTTCATTGCTGTTCCCCTTTTATACTCAGAAATTCTGCTAATTTCATGAGAAAAGACTGCTAAAAAACCATCATTTTCCCCCTTCTTCCACTCAAAACTAACCTCCATTTTCTCCCTCTTTCTCCATAAAAACTCCCTTGTTTCATGATTTCCTTCTTCCATTCATGAAAGTCCACTTTGTAAGGTTTAAAACCCACTTTTTAGCCTTACCGAAACCCTCGAATCCCTTTAAAAACATTGAAAAATCATAAAAATTTCATGTTCTTTATTACAGGCTTTAGTCTCTTTGGCTAAGCACCCTAACCACTTCCCCACATGTGCCCTTGCCATAAAAACCAAGCGCTAACCCCTTCCAGTGCTAATCTCATCGCAAAATCCTAGCGAACAATTTTGTTTGACATCTTTCAAATGTTCCGATGCGATTAACTCTTTGTTTCATGACCCCGATCGTATTATTATATTATTTTTTCATATAAACTATGGGCCCAACTTCCGTGCTTAAAACCTTGTAAATAAATCCTTTCTCGATCACCTTTTTCTTTGTAAAACCCAAAAACCCATTTTTCAAAATTTTTGATCTAAAAAGCCAAATCACGTGTTAATTAAAAAATGGTTATATTAAAAAGACCGATCGCGCAATCGCATCGGAAAAAATTCAAATGGGTTGATTGAAAAGGCCGCATCAAAACTTCTGATGCGATTAAAGTCCCATGTCCATAGTCCCCGGTCCTTTTCTTTCTTTGAAAAAACCAAGTGCAAAAGGCGAAACTCTTATCGCATCGGAAAATTTGTAATGGGTTGATTGAAAAGCCCAAGCCCGAAGGCCTGACCCTGATTAGCCCCTATATACATGAGCCTGGGGCCTATCGAAGGTCTATATAAAACCAGGCCCGCAACCTATCGCCAAATCGCATCGGAAGTTTTCCTTGGTGCGGTTTAAGTGTTTACCACCGCCGATTACGATGGCTCGTGATCTGAAAATGGAAGGTACTTGAAAAGGGTGCAAGGTATCCATTTTGAATTATGTAAATGAGTGCAAAAATACTCTAAGTTTAAATCCGAAAATGTGAGAACTTCATATTTCTAATACAGAGATAGACTGTAGGGGCATTTACCAGATATTTCACCTTTCAAAGAAAGGATGAATCCAGAGGCTACATGGCCCTCTTACAGACTCTACCTAAAGAAATAATAGAATTAAACACTCAAATTTAATCAAAATGATCTTGCTTTAAACTTGACGTTATGTGGAAATTTAGCTTGCAAATGGTGTATGTCTTTTCACTGTTTATGTATCTTAAGTGTAATTGTTTTTGCTGAAACTTAACATGGGTATCAGAAACAATATCTAGCAATATAATATCAAAACACAACAACAATATAATATAGGAGTACACCCCAACTCTTGGGCTACATCTCCTGGATCAAGCCTCCCAAAATGGGCTTGTCCTCTTGTACTAAAAGCTCTGAAATGAAATACAAGAATATAAGTGTCTCAATATACAAATCTGAATATATAAATTGATTCAGAAGGCAGGAAAAAGCTAATAATTCCTTTTCAAATTCACTAAACAGTGAAATATTACCATAAACAATGATTTCTTCATCAATGTCCTCCTGGTGCTTTGAAATTCTCTGCAATTTTTTGGGTTGTAGAAGTCCTCAAATTCCTTTGAAACCACTTCAAATGGCTTCATAAGGTCTAAATTATATGAAATAGAGATTTGGATCACCTCAAACTGATAACCACAACTCAAAACAGCTCAAACCCCAAAATGGCCATGGTGGCCCTAAAAACTCTCCTAAAGGTTTTCAGCCTCTAAAAGTCTTCAAACAGAGCTAAGACCTATTCCAATGGCTCTGGACTGCAGGAAATAGTTGAAAATGACTTTTGGTTCACCAAAAAAGGTTAACCAAAGCTCAACCAAACTCAAAACCCAAAAAGGCCCTAGTGGCTCAAAAAGCTTCTCCGAAGCTAAACAGGCTGAAAATGAGCTCACATGGCTCTGAAACCTATGCCATTCAGTCCCAAATGCTGAGAACATACGAAATCAAAAAAAAATTCATTTCAAAAGGTTGAGTAATGAGAAATTTATGACCAAAACAACTTTGCCTCAATTTCCTCCACTAAATGTGGGGCAACTGCCAGTTAACTCCACTAAAAATGGAAGTCCACCTAAATTTGGGAGCGCCTCTAGAATCTCCGCCACATTAAACTCCACTTAACTGAAGCTTAATTAAATATTAAACTTGATAGTAGGCTCCTTAAGCGCTCTTAATCATTAAGCTCCCACACTGGTCATATGATGAGGTTCCATGGGAGGAGGGTTGGCCCCTTCATGCTCCGCCGGACCCACTCCACTAAAAGTGCAATAACTTCTTCATACGGTGTCCATTTTTTGAACCGTTTGTGGCATTGGGATCGTATCACCGAGGCCTATCTTATCGCTCAGGATCCAAATAAATTTGAGCACTTTCATTTTTGAGCTTTTTCCCAAGCTCAGATTTGAGCTCCTGATCACAACTCCCAAATGAGAGGCTTTTGGTCCCCAAAAGATTACTGAAATGAAGAACTGAACTGTAGTACAAAAAATGAGAGAATAAAAATCCTCTTCTCTTCAGCCCTTCAAACACTTTTTCCTTACAAAGCAAGTGAATTTGAACCACAAATAAAAAGAAATCGACATTCCCCTTTCTGAATGCGCTTGTCCACAACTGTCCACAATTGTCTTTCTTGAACTCACAGAGATATTTCTGGCGAGAAATTTACAGAGTGAAACTATACAACACAGCCTTGATCAATGATCTAAGGTGGCTCAAAACAAAAAATATATTACAACAAAATACATGCATACATCCGAAATTTGCATATGTACAAAAGGAGTACGTCTTACTGTGTCAAGAAGTCCATCCACTTCTCACCAAGCCAATTCCATGGTGATTTTTGCTGCTGCAACTTTTCCTCATGTGATACTTCCCTTTCCCCATCAATAATGGAATCTGAGGTTCCACCTTCGCCAATATTTTTGTCCTCTTGCTGCATGTGCATGGGACGACGAGTTGGATGCAAAGTCCAACAATGAGAGACAACATGTCCCTTATTTTGGAAAAATGTGCAACTCTTAAGCACTTTCTGAGAAATTTCTCTTTGCCTTTTCTGCTTCCTGCGTGCTTTCTTTTTCAACCAACATCTTTAAGCAACATGGTTAACTCCACCACAAAATGTGCAACAAAATTTTCTTTCATTCGAACAAGCATAATCATTATTCTTTGCTGAAACATAATCAAATTGATCATGTGAATAATTATACCTCTTTTGCTGCATGGAATGTCCATCCTTTTTTTGTTCGAAAGATGATGAACTAGTAGAGGAGACAACTTTCCTTTTCAGACTTTCATCACTGTTCTTGTCTTGAAAACTGCTTACATTTTCATGCTCGCCATAAGCGACATGTTTACCTTCTACTTTCTGCAATGATGGCTTCAAACAATGACAATAATCCTTAGAACAATTTTGACATAAATGCATTTGAGAACTTGGAACAAAGGTTCTCTTTAAATTTGCATCACATTCTTGAATGCATGTGCTCAAAGCTTCGCCATTAAGTTGCTCATAGCCAAGACCAATATTCTTGGGATGCTCCACAACACAAATAGGCTCAAAAATGCCTTGTGCATGCTTGCCCAAACCTTTGCCTTCTTGATAGCCCATTTTCAACATCAATTTGGACCCAATACCTTTTGTATGCCTTTCAAAAGAACCAACACACTTTTCAATAGAGGAAACTGAAGACAAATCAGAATGATTTACCTCATGATTTACATCCTGAAGATGAGGTATTTTCTTGGACAAATATTCTTGAGCTTGAAGAAGCTGCAACTCCATATCATGCAGTCTTTGAAGAATGGTTTCTTTCTCTTCCTGCATAGCTAGCAATTGTGCACGAAGTTGAAAACTTTCCCTTTGATCCTCAAGGAGAATCTGCACCATGTCCTTCACCTTAAAGAACTCATTCTTCATGTCATCATTGAAGAATATCGTGAAGGAGGAAACTTCACTTGTAGAAGAAGTTGACATTATGTAAATGTTCAAACAACGAAAAGGAACTTCCAAAAAAAATTCCTCAAAGCTTTCAACCAAACTACAAGCTTTTAGCCAAATGTCAGTAAAGACCCCTTCTCATTCAAGCAGCCATAAAACACAAACTATTGGAGTTTGTTTTCCAAAGATAATATTGAGGTAAACTGGGTAAGGAAATAGTCTTCAATCCTTTCCAAGACTCAGTTAACAACAACTATCCTTCCAACTCAAGAAAATTCATACATGCAACCATTTTGCAACCAATAAAACAGTAAATCTATTACACTATTTTAAAACCTTTTGCACAATAAAAAATGCTCAACCCGAGCTCTGATACCATCTGATATGAAAATGGAAGGTACTTGAAAATGGTGCAAGGTATCCATTTTCAATTATGTAAATGAGTGCAAAAATACTCTAAGTTTAAAACCGAAAATGTGAGAACTTCATATTTCTAATACAGAGATAGACTGTAGGGGCATTTACTGGATATTTCACCTTTCAAAGAAAGGATGAATCCAGAGGCTACCTGGCCCTCTTACAGACTCTTCCTAAAGAAATAATAGAAGTAAACACTCAGATTTAATTAAAATTATCTTGCTTTAAACTTGACGTTATGCGGAAATTTAGCTTGCAAATGGTGTATGTCTTTTCACTGTTTATGTATCTTAAGTGTAATTGTTTTTGCTGAAACTTGACATGGGTATCAACAAAAATTTTCAGCAATATAATATCAAAACACAACATCAATATAATATAGGAGTTCACCCCAACTCTTGGGCTACATCTCCTGGATCAAGCCTCCCAAAATGGGCTTGTCCTATTGTATTAAAAGCTCTAAAATGCACTACAAGATTATAAGTGTCTCAATATACAAATATGAATATAAAAACTGATTCAGAAGGTAGGAAAAATGTAATAATGCCTTTTCAAATTCACTAAACAGTGAAATATTACCATAAACAATGATTTCTTCATCAATGTCTTGTTGGTGCTTTGAACTTCTCTGCAACTTTTTGGGCTGTAGAAGTCCTGAAATTCCTTTGAAATCACTTCCAATGGCTTCATAAGGTCAAAATTATCTTAAATAGAGCTTTGGCTCACCTAAAACTGATAACCACAACTCAAAACAGCTCAAACCCCAAAATGGCCATGGTGGCCCTGAAAACTCTCCTAAAGGTTTTCGGCCTCTGAAAGTCTTCAAACAGAGCTAAGACCTGTTCCAATGGCTCTTATAGTTGAAAATGACTTTTGTTTCACCAAAAAAGGTTAACCACAGCTCAACCAACCTCAAAACCCAAAATGGCCCTAGTGGCTCAAAAAGCTTCTCCGAAGCTAAACAGGCTGAAAATGAGCTCACATGGCTCTGAAACCAACGCCATTCAGTCAAAAATGCTGATAAAATATGAAATAAAAAAAAAATTTGTTTCAAAAGGTTGAGTAATGAGAAATTTATGACCAAAACAACTTTGCCCCAATTTCCTCCACTATATGTGGGGCAACTGCGAGTTAACTCCACTAAAAGTGGAAGTCCACCTAAATTTGGGAGCGCCTCCAGAATCTCCGCCATATTAAACTCAACTTAAATGAAGCTTAATTAAATATTAAACTTGATATTAGGCTCCTTAAGCGCTCTTAATCATTAAGCTCCCACACTGGTCATATGATGAGGTTTCATGGGAGGAGGGTTGGCCCCTCCATGCTCTGCCGGACCCACTCCACTAAAAGTGAAATTAATTCTTCATACGGTGTCCGTTTTTCGAACAATTTGTGGCATTGGGATCGTATCACCGAGGCCTATCACGTTGCTTAGGATCCAAATCAATTTGAGCACTTTCATTTTTGAGCTTTTTCCCAAGCTTAGATTTGAGCTCCTGATCAGCTCGATCGCCCAATCGCATCAGAACTTTCTCCGATCGCGCAATTGCATCACCTCACTCCTGACTGCCGATTTTGATTTCCCCTGATGTTTCACCCACTGTCGATCTGATCTGCAGATCGACGGTCTGCAATTAATCGCATCGCAACTTTCGATCGGTGCGGTTGCTCGCCACCCCTGATTGTGATCCACTGATTGTGATTCCCCAATTAGATCTGGGCCATCTATCTGCATTCATCCAACAGTCCAGATTATTTCTTAAACCCATTCGCCTTTTTTTCATTTTTCTCCGCCTAATGTTTTTTAACCTGTTTTCTTTGTATTTCCATCATTTTTTCATTATACGACCAGGATCACTCCCAACTGTCGATCTCTGTAGATTGATGGGTCCGACTTATATATCCCTTCATTCTCCTTTTTTTCCTCTTCTAAAAAGATATCCACCATTTGATGAAGCCATCCAATGGCCACACTCTCTCCTGACACCCTCTGAAGCAGTTTACCATATAAATGCAAGATTTTGTAATTTTTGTGTGTTTTTTGCAGGATCTAATGGATTTCAAATGTTTTAAAGGGAAAATCAAAACCAAAGGGTGACGATATTTTAGGCTTTGTTTATTAAAGGGATCCATTTAAAAGGTTTCTATACCACGATCCGTCGACACATCATGAAGCGCTGATACCATAAGAGACATGTGTGGCCTGCACATCGACAAGACATTGTGATTTAAATCACATTCAAAAGAGTATCAGTTTTTGAAGACATAGCACAACAGAATGAAGATTGAAGACAGATTTTGGAATTATGGCTAAGAATGATTATCAAAAGCCTAATTCCCAAAATTAAAACACCATTAAAATAAAATCATAAGTGTTTAACACACAGAAAGGCCTTCAGCGTCACATTTAAGGCGAATTTATTCCTCTTGGCTACCACAGAGCCACCTGTTGCCTCAAACCATTCAAACAGAGGACGAAGTTATTGATTAAGAAAATATCTGCCTCACAACGCAGCCAAGAAATTAATTCTGCTAAAGAAACTAATGCAAACAAATATCAGCAAAGTTATTTCATCTTGGATAGAGCCTAAAAGTCAATAAAGCTCCCACCGAGCTTTGATATTAATTGTAAAATAGTTAATACAGTGAAACACCTGTAAACTTCGTCATCGAGCCCTTCAAAGTCCAAGAAGTCATCACTCTGTATTAATTGTCCTTAAGATCTTTTGTTAGATCTCACCTCCTCCTCCTTCTATAAAAACTTCTGTATAAGATGAGAAATATTTGGTTGTAAAAATTTGAAATATAATTGAGCCTGAGACTTCTATCTATAAATAGTGTTCACTGGCCCTTGCAGCCCTGTTTGTGTTAGTTTTGTTAGGCTGGATAGTGAATATGATTGCTGAACTGAAACATTGGACCTGAGTACTGTAACTGGTTTGACATCAATAAACAAGCTGTTTCTTGGGATCCTGGTCTATATCACTGGTGAAGTGCCCCTTTCTTTGTTATTGTTTTCCTTCTATGTATTTCATATTTGTTCACTATTCTCTGATAAAGAACAGCATTTATAGAGTTAGGACCTACTGTACATCAGTAACCTTCTCTGACTGAAAAGCTTTATCTCAATGTTTTCCTCCAATTGTTTATTTTAGAATGATTTAATACAGTTTAAGCAGTTAGGAATGTTGGAGTTCCCTCGTCCTACTGTTTGCTTTAAACATTGTTCTTGAAAGTTATTTTCCTTATTTTCTTATTAAAGTTAGACTAGAAAGTGATGGTTTGCCCTGTTTCTAGCTTCTATTCTCCAAAGGCAGATTCTGAAAGTTTCCCTTGGTGTTAACTGAAAGCAGACTAGGTTTAAAAGTACTTTATCTGATCTTAAGTTTATACTATGTCTTCTCTTATATGTTTTCATACTTTCTGAAGGTAATTATGTGGATTACTGGATTTTTTGTCAATTAAGTTGCTTTAATACAAACCTGCCTGAGAAGTCAATGGTTAGCCCTGCCCTTGGTTGGTTTTAAATAGTTACTTAAGAGGCTTTTCTTGTTTGGACTGACTATAAATCCCTTGTGTAATTATTATCAGTTTCCACCCCTCCAACACTTTATTGTTCCCATTCCATCATTTTAAATCTCAATAATATTGTGATGTAGATGACTTTCCCCTTGGATCACTCTTGACGTTGTTGCTCAATTAAAGCCCTGTTATGACTCCATAGCCCAATGGACTAAAAACCAGCGTTATATCTATCTTTTTAGCCTAGTTGTTCTATTCACTTGCAAATTCTCACCTTTGAAACTCTTTGCACTTAAGACTTTCCACCTCAAACAGTATTCATGCTCAACCATCCAAAAAACAAAACAAACCCTTGGCCTTCATAACTAGCCTAATATTATTACCCCAAATTTCAAAGACAAATCCATCTTTGCATTTATTGGAGAGATCCCTCTCCGGATTCAGGAGGGCTAGATCCCAGAATCCCAAAGTTGGTTGAAACGATGTTGTTTCTATGATCGGACTTTGCCAATCTTGTTGATTACAGATTCCTAACATTTCTGGTGACTCCGCTGGGGATTCAAACCCATAGTCATTTTCATTTTTATAAAACCTTGTGAGTTAAAAGCAACCTTTTCAAGCACTACCTAAGAGAGGTAATCATGGTAAAACTTGTTTGAATCAGTGACAAACTAGGTATACCCTAGGATTCTCATAAAAATTTATCTAAACCTTGAAAAATCAATTGTCTTATCCATAAGAGTAAATTGTCTTTGTCTCATAACCGGAGCTAAGTTTTGAAACAGAGTTAGGATATTCTTAAAAACCATACAACTGAAAGATAACTTAGAAAATACCTAAAAATATTTCGGATTGGTATCCAATAAACATGGTGGTGGACCATAAAACCTTTTACCTCCTCAGGGGCTAAAAATTTCCACTTGGCGACTCCACAATCCTGAACAGACCTTAAGACTCCACTGGGAAGAACCCTTATCATTACAAAATCTTTCAAACTCAGTCAGAAGACTGCAGGATTGAAATTTTTACAAAACAGACTAGCTAACCTCTTAAAGATTGTCATACCTGGTTGAACTTGTTTTTTTTATTTGGGTCTGAAAAACACAGCATAGTGGCTCCTAGAAATATTCACACTAGAGCCTATCCTGACCCTGATCCACCTAATATAGTTGATAACCCAGAAAGTATCCTTAGGAAGTCTCCTAAGATTAAATTATCAACTGTTTTCAAATCACCCTTGAGAGCTAATTCAGTTCCTGAAAATCTTTCAGCTCTACAACAATCTCAAGTTGACTTAGTAAATCCATTTAGAACTAGGTCTCTTGGTGATTTAGATCAGTTAGATTCTAAGTCTTGACTATCATCTCCTAAAACAAGTGAACCTCTTGGTAGCAGAGAAGCAAAACCTCCTGATGTGCATTTCCTTCACAACTTAGGTGTCCCTCATCCAAGATCAGCTCAGCAATTTATTCCTGGTCCATCCACTTCTGCTCACCCTACATCCACTATTCAAACCACTCCAATCCAGCCCACTTTTCCTATTGGTACTCCACTCCTTGTGAATCCACCCCCACCACATATGATGGCAGCATGGTATGCTCCCCTAGTCCTTCATGTACCATTAGTTAATCTTCCACAGGACTATCAGTCCAGAATTCCATTATATGATGCTAACAATGCTACAACTGCATCACAACATGTGGATAAGATGAATGACTACTTTGACAGAAATGAAATTGATGCTGATTCTGTTAAGCTTAGGTTATTTTCTCAGAGCTTAGGGAGAGAAGCAAGAAAATGGTTCAAAGGCTTAGCCCCCCATGGTATTAATGATCTCCAAGCCTTCCATCAAACATTCTTAAACAAATGGGAAGTAAAGAAAAACCCTCTCCAAGTCCTTTCCGACTACAAGAACCTCCATAGAAACACTGGGGAAAGTGTGCAAGCTTATTGCACTAGATTCTTTAGTGTATATAATGCACTTTCCCCAAAACTAAAACCTCCACAGGGCTCAGCTTTAAACAATTTTCCTGAAGGGTTTGACTCTGACATGACCTATCAGCTGAGAGAGAGAGATTTTGCATCTCTTGAAGATATGCAAAAGGGTGCTCTTTATGTGGAAGTCAAATTAATGGAGTAGAGGTCAAGCATGAAAACTGAGAAGAGAGTATCTTTTAGAGAGGAATCCACACCTTCTACTTCAAACTCAAAGATGGAGAGAACGATGGAAGAAATGATGAAAGAGATGAGCATAATTAAGAGAGCACAAGAAAATCAAAACCAAATTTCTCCTCAAAATAGAAATCAGAACCAGAATCAGAATTTTAGAAGGAACCAACCTCCAAACAGACCTAGGGAAGATGATCAGCAGATCACTCCTCCCTTTCATCAAAATTAAGTGAGGTTGAGGAAACAGATGAGATAACAGAGGAAGATGGTATCAACATGCTGGGGGTAGATAATGATGACTTTGAGATTCATTATGATAGAAAACAAGGTCTATACACACCTTATGATGACAAAAGAGATGATGATGAAAATTATTATCAAGAAATGGAAAATGTCATCATAGAGTCTCAAAGAGAATATGACCTTAGAAGCAAAACCAATCAGAAAACCCCCAACACCAAAACCTCTGACAAATATTCACAAAACAACACTACGACCAAGCCTAAAGTTGTCAAACAAAAGGATAGAACAGTGGCTGTAAATTCTGATAAGGATAAAGAGAAAGTCACTCAAAACAATGAAAAATAGAGTGCAGACCTCACTAGTACTAACACTTCAGCTAGTACTCCTATGAAAACAATTTTGTCAAATGTAATTAAAACAAATCAGCAATCTGATATTGCTGATAAAGTGACAGCTAATAAGGCTGAAACCAGCACTTCAAAGAACCAATTTCCCTTCAGCCTTGAGCGGGAAATTTCAAAGATCAAAATCTCTGTTCCCTTGACCGAGTTAGCTACCCAAAATATATATAGAACCCAAATTTTGAAGGCTTTAAATATAGAAGAGAACAATGATACAGTCAATCTTAATGATGACCAACCCAAGCTGATTTTTGGTCCTAAGATTGAAGGTAAATATCAAGAGGGACATGTTCCTCCCTTTTATGTGAGTTTAAACGTTCATGAAATTTTTTTGCACAATGCTATGCATGATTCCGGGGCTTCTCATAATTTAAAGCCAAAAGCTGTAATGGAGAGCCTTGGTTTAGAAATTACCAGACCTTATAAAGATCTGTACTCCTTTGATTCCAGCAGAGTAAAATGTTTAGGATTAATCAAAGACCTTTGTGTTAACTTAGCCCAAATTCGAACCAAATGTTTAGTCATGGATATTTTTGTGGCTGATGTTCCCCCCAAATATGGAATGTTATTATCAAGATCTTGGGGAGCTAAGTTACAAGGGACTATGCAAATGGACATGACCTATGCGACTATCCCTGTTTTCAATCATAATAGAAGACTTTACAGGGAGTCCCATATGAAATTCACATTACAAGTCAAGATGTATTCACAAATTGGGACCCTTGTATTCTCAGAATCATGGCCGTGAATACGACCACTTTTTATCACTTACTTCATCCACTTTTACTCTTGTTTATCATATCATTTATTATAATTTATCATATAAATCCATCTTATAATGATTTATGCTCTTATGGATGAATATTATTTCTTCTCCTTTATTTTTAATAAATTGATTATTGTTATGCATAATTTTATCAATGATGGTTTATTAATATCATTTATCATTTTAGCCTCCAAGATATTTCCTAAATTACAGATTTGATTTCCAAATCATCATGAGATATTCCAACTCAGAAATCCGCTGGAATAAGAAGTGACAGTTTTGCGGTTAAGATTCTGAGCAAATGAAGAAGAATCTGGAAAATCCGGAACATGGGTTTTTTCCAGAACAGACCCAATTAACTTAATCAAAGAATGGTTTGCCCAAATTCGGCCTGTATTGAGATAAACGCAAAGTTCTTTTAGCACGATTTTCTCAGATTTGTTGTTGCGACCGTCCTCCAAATCTCAGCTGCAAAACCAAATTCATCTTGCTTTTGTTAAAAGATTGTTGGAAATATATTTTCTGGTTGATCATATTGTTATGGAAGATTATATTTGCTATTTAATTTCTCCTCCTTTTGATTATAAAAGGAGAACATGTATTGTGTATTGGGAGGGGATGGAGGAGAATGGATGATTATTGTATTCATCTTGTAACACTGTAATTCCTTGACTCTTGTGATCAAAGAGCAACTGATGTAAAATCTATTCATGTTTAATTAATACAAAGAGACGTTTTCATCTCATTTCTCAAAGCTCTGCAGTAGCCCAGCGGCGCTTTCACTGGCGGTTGAGGGCCCGGCCCTGGTGGAGCGATCCGCTGTTTGTATTTCTATTCTTTCATTTCTGTTGTGTGATAATTGCCTTTAGATTTATTACGTTTACATAGTTATTTGATTGTTGTTCCTATTGCTGTTCCATTTCTGTTTATTGTTTATTTCCGATTCATAGCTTTAGATCAGCAAATAGATGAGTTATAGTTACATGTTGTTGTTCCTTTCCAGCTTTCGTTTCCTTTACATTGCTTTTATTGAATTTGCTTTTGTTTCAATTGCTTTAAGATGTCCAACTGCAGAGGATAGAGGCTTTTGCTTCCAAGTCCCCAGATTGGTTATCTTGCATCGATTTCTAAGGGAAAGAGTTACTGCTACTGCATCCCTGATCGATGTTTTGCAAGATTGATGTAGTTTAATCTTTCCATTCATGTCACTGTAAGTAGGTTTCTTTACAAGCATTTGTTACCTTTGCATTTGTTCTGTACTACATCTTCACAGCATTACTCTTGGATAAATTGCTGCCTCAGACTGAGTACGCTCTTGAAATAAAAATTTGCTCCCGGATTGATAATTAATGTGAGATAAATAGCTGTTAAAAAGATACATTTCTATGCCTCGACATTTTTGCGCCATTGCCGGGGAGAGTGTATGCTATTTAGAAAGAGTGATGCATATTTAATTTTTTCTGCTTGGGAAGAATTGGGTATTAAAGACGAAAGGTAAGAACCTGTGCACCGAGCAAGAAACACACTTGTTCACTGGCCCGCTTCACAGCAGAATTGAGTGAAAGCTTAAGGTAGGAATGAATGCTTGTGTGTTTTTTAGAGGTAGAGTCTTTTTTGAAAAAAATCTTGTAAATCCACTCGAGTGGTGATGTAAGCACCACCCATTTCACTAAATAATTGACAGGAACATTGGAAGGAGGATCCTTAAAGAAATACATGAAGAACATCTTCTATTATGGTAAGAAATGGCTCACATTGCAACTTTTGAATTCCCTATCAAAGATCTAGGAGGAGTGACACAAATGCACATAATTCCCCCATCGTCTCTACCAAATTTTCATGGTTTGACAAATGAAGATCTAGATACATTCTTATTTGAGTTTGAAATACTTTGTAGAGGATATGATTATTGTACTAATGATCAAATATTGAAAGTGTTTCCTCTTACTCTAAAAGGAGCAGCTCTCCGATGGCTCATGAGCCTAGGTGGGAACTGCATCCAAACATGGGAGGACATGAAGAACATATTCTTGAAGAAGTACCAAGACTATTGCAAATCCAATGAAGATATTTTTGGTATGACACAAAGGGAAGATGAAAGCTTGGAGGACTATGTAGAGCGATTTCGATACAACCTTCAAAAATCAAGGCATAAGCATTTGGAAAAAGAGATCTTGAAAACACTCCTTCTCAAAGGAATCAAAGATGATTTTTTAGAACTCTTAAATCTGATAGGAAAAGGTGATGTTTTTCAGTTATCATATGATGATGTTTGTGAATTGTGCATAAGGTATTCAAGAAGAATTTCCAAGGCTGGTAAGAATTCTAGAGAAGTTTCTTCTTTCTCTTCCAAATTTACTACAAGAACAAGAGACATAAGAGCTGAAATCAAGGTTTTATTTGAAAATTGTAAATATGATTTTATTAGCTCTCTAAATTCACAATTGAATGTTTTGCAGGTTCAGAGAAATCAAGAATTTGATGAAGTGTTTTGCCCTCATTACCAAAAGGAGCATCCCATAGATACTCACTCTTCCTTATCTAATTTGGAAGTAGCATATCAAAGAGATGCGGAAGCTGCAACAAGGTCAAAACCATGGAAATCATGGCCTACAGGTATGATTCAAAACACTTCCTCTCCATTCTCTTACTTGCATAATCCATTATGGAATACGCATATGTTAGGGCAGCCATGCCAATCTCAATATAACCACCACCAATCTTGTCTACAAGATTGGCATGGTTCATCTTATGATTGTATGACTATTCTCCCTCATCTTGTAGCACAAACACATCTTCCAGCTCTTCCACAACACCTTGCTTACCTATCAAAATCATCCACTCAACACAATCAACTACATCATCAAGAGGCTCCATTCCCTACACAATCTCCTGCTCAACTCATTCCACACCCACACGATAATAAACTAGTACAACATGCTTACAATGTTGAACTGCAAAATTCACTCACCCTTCCCACCCATTCTATCTCACATGTACCATTGGAAAAAACTTACACTGAGACTCAGAATGAATCAAATCCAAAAATTGTAGAAGTTATGAAAGAAAATGAGGTTTCTTCTAGTTTGCACCAACAAACCATATTAAAAGCTCAAGAACTTCATGATATGATGGCTATGGGAAATCAAGGAAGAAAAGAATATATTGAAGATTGGTTTCACTCCATCATTTGTTTGCAACATCACTCCATACTTCAACAATTTTTGGAACCATCTTTTCAAGGGAAGTTGGCTTCTCATACCCTAATTTTTATTAACATACATTTTTCAAATTTGGGTATGTATGTACTAAAGTTCTTATTTCGGAAATGGCTCCACTGAAAATACTCTTATACGTAATCATATTCATTTTCCAATTCAGAGTAGGATAGTGGAGAAATAAATAAAAGACGAAATAAATAAATAAAACACTTTTTTTTTTTGTAAAAATAGTTGTTTCTTTATTGCAACACGCTGTGAAATCAACATTGATGATAAATATTTTAATTTATTTGTGTATTTAGATGAAATATATTGCAAATAACAATTCTACAAACACCTATATTCATTTTTATCATCAAATTTCTTGAATATCATTTTTTTGGCTTGCGGTCTTGATGAAATTTCTGAAAACACAGTTGGGACAGTCATGTTTTGGGGGACCAAAATTGAATATTTTTAAAACTTGTTTCTATCCTAAGTATCCCTTGATGTATAATTTCCAACCCAATTGGAATCACTCAATTTGGATTTGAAACGAAAAAGTTAGAACCAAAACATTGACAGGGTGTCTAGTAGGCAGCTCAGGAATAGAGTTGGGACAGTCAGTTTTTGGAGGTCTAAATGACTATATTTTTAAAACCTGTTTCTATGGTAGATTCCTCTATGAATCTAGTTTACAACGCAATTTGAATCACTCAATTTCGATATCGTATGAGGAATTTATGACCAAAATACTGACTGCCTATCATAAATCAGCGTTCTTGAAACTCTGTTTTCTCGGCTGTTCCTTAACATATTTGACCCATCAATTATTCTTGTTTTTAAAACTTGTTTCTATTGGAGATAAATAATTTAATTTAATTTAATCTAAAATTTGAATCATTTCAATCCGCTATCAAACGAAAACTTTATGCTTGAAATACCAACTGTTGGTTTGAGCTGGAAAATCGAAAATGACTCCATTATACAGGTTGTTCTAAGCATGTTTAACATACCATTGCATGGAATTTTTAAAACCTGTTTCTATTGGAGATAAGCCTTTGAATTAGCTCTCATTTGGCTTTGGAATCACTCGAATCCGACAAAAAACAAAGAAGTTGTGATTGAAACACTGCAGGTTAGCATGATTGGCCACTGCTCTCCCACAGGTAATAAATTAATTTTACTTTGTCCATGGATTTGTTCTACAAAGTAACTGCTTGTTAGTTTTTTTGCATAATTATTGGATTAGGGGAGCTTTATCACCTCTCTTTCTCCATGATTTAATGTTTTATTGCAGGTAGACACTCGTTTTTTGCAGGTCTCAGGAGAACAAAGAAGGTCAATTTATGGACGAGTGATTCTTGAAAGAAATTTTAGTAAAACAAGGGCATTTCATCCAGTTCATTACCTAATGGATTCATAACAGAAGAAATGAAGAATTGGTTCCTATTTGAATATTCATGCCACTGCTGCCAAACATTTTTCAAAAGATAATTTTTTTTTCCATTAATAGATTTGATATTCTCTTAGAAATAACATCATAACTGTTGTAACTTAATAAAGTGTTTCTTTTCTGATTTCTTTATGTTTTTGTGTTTCAGGTGTTGATCCTTCCAAATTATAGTTTCTGCTCCATTTGCAATTAAACAATAAGGACCCCATCATGCAAGTTTCAATTGCAGAAGGCAATTCTTCAGTGGCACCAATTCTGTAAAAAATTACTTTTTCTTGAAACCTGTACATAAAATTTTCTTTCTATTTGATTGGATTTGCTTGGCAATGGATTGCATATTATCTTTTTTCTTTCTTCTATTTTTTTTCCTTTTTTTTGCGTGTTTATATTTGTTTTTTGTTCCTCTTAAGGAACAACAACCATTCCTATTAAGAAGCAGTGCGTTTATGTGTTTATTTTTGTTGATCCTTCCAAAAGGAACAACATTTTCGCTGATTAGTTTTGTTGTTCTTTTCAAAAAGAACAACATTTTTTTGCATGTTTTTTCTGTTCCTTTCCAAAGGAACAAATTTTTCGCAAATTGTTTTTAATGTTCTTTTTCAAAGGAGCAACACTTTTTGAGTGCATTTTTCTTGTTTGTGAACAATTTTTTGAGGATTTTTTTGAATTTTTCATGACTTTTTGAAAGACAAACATACAATTTATGGAAGGATACACAATCATACAAATTAAAGCTTACTGTAATCAGCAAATCAAAAGAAATCGTCATTTTTAAGAAAGTTGTTTAGTAATGATAAGAAAAAGGAAAAAGGGACATAATCAATAACATGATTTTGTTGTCTTACTACCACTAAATTCATATGATCGATTATATTTATCATGTTGGTTCTTTCCCATATTTTATAACTTTTTTTTATTTTTACTTATGGAGTAGGAACAAGGGCATATTCTTTTCTATTGAGCTGTTCAGACTTCTTCCACCATCCCTACTCTTAAGGAGTGCTGAGCCATCCTTTATGAATAAATAGGAAAGTGCTATATGAAAAGAAAAATATTTACATATTTCATTAATAATTTTATAATTTGGCAGATGGAGGATAGGGGGTCTCATCAAGAGTTGGCCTACCATGTTCATAAGGAAGCAAGTGAAGTGGCATTCCATCATGGCCACCAAACCAGGGATATGGTCCAATGGAAAATTGAAAAAAATATCATTAAAATACACAAACCCAGATAATTTCACGCTAAATTAGTTCATAAAATTTCAAAATTATGAACTATCACCTACAACCATTTTGTTTATATCTCATGATCCGTGCATCAAAACGATCTGATTTTTGAGAAAATGGTTAATGAAGTTTGCTGTTACTTATGTCACATTTTTATGCAACTTCATATACATATAGTTGAATGTCAACTATAAAAATTGTTATGCCTTTATCAAGATTGCTAAAATTGAATATTCATTATTTGAGGAAACATGCATTTGTTCCATCCATTTCATGGGTTGGGATGAACAATTTTCTTTGCTTGGTTAACACATGAGTTTTGTCTTTGGATTGCATGAGAACATGCAATATATTCAGTTTTGGATTGCATGAGGACATGCAATATATTCAGTTTGGAGGTGTGTTGGGCCGTGAATACGACCAATTTTTATCACTTACTTCATCCACTTTTACTCTTGTTTATCATATCATTTATTATAATTTATCATATAAATCCATTTTATAATGATTTATGCTCTTATGGATGAATATTATTTCTTCTCCTTTATTTTTAATAAATTGATTATTATTATGCATAATTTTATCAATGATGGTTTATTAATATCATTTATCATTTTATCCTCCAAGATATTTCCTAAATTACATATTTGATTTCCAAATCATTATGAAATATTCCAACTCAGAAATTCGCTGGAATAAGAAGTGACGATTTTGCGGTTGACATTCTGGGAAAATGAAGAAGAATTTGGAAAATCCGGAACATGGGTTTTGTCTATAACGGGCCCAATTAACTTTATTGAAGAACGGTTTGCCAAAATTCGGCCTAGATTGAGAGAAACACAGGGTTCTTTGAGCATGATTTTCTCAGATTTGTTGTTGCGGCCGTCCTCCAAATCTCAGCTGCAAAGCCAAATTCGCCTTGCTCTTGTTAAAAGATTGTTGGAAATATATTTTCTGGTTGATCATATTGTTATGGAAGATTATATTTGCTATTTAATTTCTCCTCCTTCTGATTATAAAATGAGAACATGTATTGTGTATTGGGAGAGGATGGAGGAGAATGGATGATTATTGTATTCATTTTGTATCACTGTAATTCCTTGACTCTTGTGATCAAAGAACAACTGATGTAAAAACTATTCATGTTTGATTAATAGAAAGAGGCATTTTCATTCCATTTCTCAAGCTCTGCAGTAGCCCAGCGGCGCTTTCACCGGTGGCTGAGGGCCCGGCCCTGGTGGAGCGATCCGTTGTTTGTATTTCTATTCTTTTATTTCTGTTGTGTGATAATTGCATTTAGATTTATTACGATTACAGAGTTATTTGATTGCTATTCATATTGTTGTTCCATTTCTGTTTATTGTTTATTTATGATTCATAGCTTTAGATCATCAAATAGATGAGTTATAGTTACATGCTGTTGTTCCTTTCCAGCGTTCGTTTCCTTTAAATTGCTTTTATTGAATTTGCTTTTGTTTCGACTGCTTTAAGATCTCCAACTGTAGAGGATAGAGGTTATTGCTCCTAAGTCCCCAGATTGGTTATCTTGCATCGATTTCTAAGGGAAAGAGTTACTGCTACTGCATCCCTGATCGATGTTTTGCAAGATTGATGTAGTTTAATCTTTTCATTCATGTCACTGTAAGTAGGTTTCTTTACAAGCATTTGTTACCTTTGCATTTGTTATTCTGTACTACATCTTCACAAAGATACTTCTTGGATAAATTAAGTTACTCTCGTACCGAGTACACTCTTGAAATAAAAATTCGCTCCCAGATTGATGATTAATGTAGGCTAATTAGGTGTTCAAAATATACCCTTTTATACCTCGACGTTAACTACAGGCCTTGATTCTTTTATTATGTTTAATGATGAAACACTTGGTGAACAAGTCACTTTAACAGGATTAATGGCCGACAGGGAGGAAGAGGAACACAACGCAGAAGTGTCAAAACAGTTTGCTGCATTTGAAGACATTAGCAAACTAAACAAAGGTCTTGAACTACAGGTCATGCGTCCTTTGCTTTTAAACCTGGACACTAAAGAAAACGACCCTCAAATGAACACAAATCTTGGGGAATCAAAACAAATACAACTAAGTGCTGAGTTTCCACAACAACCTTTGAGCACGTTAGTTGAAGAGGACAGTAACCAGGATGAAACTAAGAATATTCCTCTGTGGAGTATGTATTTTGATGGATCCTGCACTAAGAACAATGCTGGTGTAGGTGTTTGGATTACTAACACTGAAAACAACCACATAGAAAGCATTTCCTGTAAACTAAACTTTCAGTGTTCCAATAACATAGCAGAATATGAGTCCCTTCTCCTAGGCTTACGTTTGTTGAAAAAGATAGGAGCCAAAAGAATTAAAGTGCACGGGGATTCAGAGTTAGTCATTAGGCAGGTCAATGGGGAGTATAACGCAAATCATCCCAGACTTAAGGCCTATCGAAATGATGTCATGGACCTTTTGAAAACATTCGACGAGTCCAAACTGTTTTTTGTCCCAAGAAAAAGAAATATTGCGGCCCACAATTTAGCCTTTGCAGCTAGAACATGCTTAACGCCATATAACACCAAAGACTGCACAACTCAGATAAAATTTAGACCAGCTGTGCCTGATAATGAGAAGTATTGGCAGGTGTTTGACAATGACAAACAAATAGAAGACTTCATGCAATTCAGAAATGAATTCGAACTAAACGGTTCGGACTCAGACTGTGAAACAGACTGCAAGGAAGAAAATTTTCTTGATGAAGAAGAACCGTCTCCTGAACTCACTAATATAAACCTGTTATCTAGCAAACTCGAAAGCAAAATAGAAATGAATGCAAAGTTTGAAACAGAGGAGTTAGAAACTCTACACTCTAAAGATGAAGGTTTGCCTAAGGGTCTGGCCCCTTTAGAAGAGTTGTTCGATTTTAACGATGTGGCGATTAAACTAAAACTGGAACCTGTAGAGACCGAAGTGGAAGAGTGTAATATTGGCAATGAACTTAAGCCGAAAATGATCAAACTGTCCAAGACTTTACCGGCTCATATTAAACTTAAATACATCGAGCTGTTTAAAGAGTTCTCTGATGTTTTTGCATGGAGTTACGAAGATCTTAAATCCTACAACACTAAAATAACACAACACAAAATTCCCCTCAAAGAAAACCAAAAACCATTCAAACTGAAACTGTGCAGAATAAACCCTGTCCAGTTACCATTGGTTCAGAAGGAGATCATGAAAATGTATGATGCTGGTATTATTGTCCCCGTTAGATATTCTGAATGGGTATCTAATCTGGTGTCTGTTAGGAAGAAAACTAGAGAAATCAGGCTTTGTATAGACTTTAGAGACTTAAACAAAGCTTCGTTAAAACACAACTACCCTTTACCCAAGATGGATCATATTTTACAAAGGGTGGTAGGGTCTAAAATAATTTCTTTGCTTGATGGCTATTCAAGGTACAATCAAATTTTAGTTCACCCTGCTGATCAATTAAAGATAGCCTTTACTACACCATGGGGCACTTTCATGTATGTGAAGGTGCCTTTTGGTCTAATGAATGCTGGAGAAGCCTTTCAGAGAGCCATGGACATAGCATTCTCGGAGGAACTGGGATTCTTCATCATTATCTATCTTGATGATGTTACTGCGTTTTCAAAAATAGATGAAGAGCACTTAGAACATTTAAGAAAGGTTTTCGAGAAGTGCAGAAAGTTTGGGATATCTTTAAACCCTAAGAAGACACTATTTGGTCTCCAAGAAGGTAAAATTCTTGGGCACATTATTTCGGAAGAGGGTATAAAGATAGATCCCAAGAGGATTGAGGCCATATTGCAAATCTCTCATCCTCGAAACATTAAAGAGTTGCAGTCTTTCATCGGAAAGATTAACTTTTTGAGAAGGTTCATCCCCAACTTGGCTGAGCTCCTTAGGAATATCACAAACATGTTAAAGAAGGAGCAAGGGGTAAAATGGACCTTGGAAGCAAAGAAGTCCTTTGAACTAGTGAAACAAGCGTTAACCAAAACACCGGTTCTTATAAGTCCTGATTTTTCAAAAGATTTTTATATTTTTTCATTTGCATCAGAACATACCATAGCTGTTGTCCTTTTGCAGAAAAATCCACAAGGACAAGAGCAGCCTATTGCATTCTTTAGTAAGGCATTGAGGGATGCCCCTTTGAAGTATAAAATTATGGAGAAGCAAGCTTTTGCTTTGGTTAAAGCTTTGAAAGACTTCAGGGTGTACATCCTTCACTCACACATCATTGCCTTCGTCCCAAACTCAGTTGTTAAAGACATTCTAACACAAGACCCAGATGGTAAGAGAGGTAAGTGGATTGCTATTATCCTTGAATATGATTGAGAGATAAAACCCACTAAACTCATCAAAGGCCAAGGTCTAGCTAGATTAATGGCTGAATCAAATTTTGAAGTTCTTGATATTAATATGATTGATGCTTTGGATGACCAAGAAGAATTCTCAACTCCTATAGTTGAAGATCATTTTATGAATTCTCCTTGGTATGCTGATATTATTTATGTTTTGCTTAAATTGAATACACCTCCTGGTTTGACAAAAACAAAGGCAAGGTTCCTAAAGTTAAAAGCTGTAAAATATTGCATTATAGATAGATGTCTTTATTGGAAAAACGCAAGTGGTGTATTGCTTAAATGTTTGCTTGAGTTTGATGCAGAGAAGGTTAAATACCAGTTCCATGAAGGAGAGTGTGGAGGTCATTTGTACTGGAAGACAACAACCAACAAAATTTTGAGGGCTGGTTTCTATTGGCCTACTCTTTTCCATGATATACACCAAATGATCATAGCCTATCATAAGTGTCAACTTTTTGAAGGCAAAAGAAAAATGCTACCCCTCCCTCTGCATCCAATCACTGTTGAAGCCCCTTTTCAACAGTGGGGACTTGAATTTATAGGAGAAATCCATCCACCATCTTCTGCCCAGCACAGATGGATTCTCACTGCCACAGACTATTTCACTAAGTGGATAGAAGCCATTCCTTGTAGGCAGGCCAATGATTCAGTTATCATAAAATTTATGGAGACTAATATTCTCTCTAGATTTGGCTGTCCTACCAAGATTATCACTGATAATGCAGCAACATTTGGATCAAAGAAGATGGTTGAGTTCTGTCATAGATATCAGATAACATTGGGGCATTCCATGGCTTATTACTCCCAGGGTAATGGCCTTGCAGAATCCTCAAATAAAATTTTAGTGAGCATAATCAAGAAACTGTTGGAGGACAACAAAAAGTCTTGGCACACAAAGTTGGTTCATGCACTTTGGGCTGACAGATTGACTTTGAAGAAATCTATTGGTATGTCACCTTTCCAGCTTGTGTATGGTACTGATGCAATTTTTCCAAACAACTTTGGTGTACCAGTAATAAATTTGATTCAAGAGTTACAAACTGAAAATAATGACATGATCAGAAGAATAAATCAGACCATTCATCTTCAGCAAACCAGAGAGGAGTTGTCTAACAAAACATTGCACAAACATGATAGCATTAAAAATATTTTTGACAGAAGGACAAAGGCCAGAAATTTCAAGATTGGGGACAAAGTTTTAAAATGGGATTCAAGAAGGGAAGAAAAGGGCAAGCATGGAAAATTTGACAAATTATGGCTTGGCCCTTACTCTATTCATTCAGATGCTGGTAACAATGCATTTTTCTTGCAGGAATTGAATGGAGCAGAATTGTTTGGGGGTCTTGTCAATGGTAGGATGCTTAAGTATTACTTCTCTTGATCAATGCTATGTTTTGAAGCCTTTTTATCTTTTTCATTATAAATATCTCATCCACCATTGCATTCAAAGTTAGAAAAGTCAAAATTACAAAAACAATAGAAAAGAGAAAAGAGGGCAGATTGTGAAAAACAAGAAAGGTATAGCCCCATACCAAAAAAGAGAAACAAATATGAAAGTGTGCAAGCTCAAATGCCACTCCTGAATAACACACTTCTAGTTAGTCAAACTGTCTAAACTTGACTAATTAGCTTTAAATTTTCTGCTGATAGGATAGTGAATTCGATTTGCCAAACTGTTTAATCTTGGCTTATCAGTAGATAGTTTAGGATAGAAATTAAAGGTTCAAACAAGATCAAAATCTAAACCTAGGGTTTCAAAAATAAAATGACTCAAAATTTCTTCAAAATCTAAACTAGAGAAAAAGGAAGAAATAGCTCAAACAAGAGCTAAAATAGAGCTGTAAAAAGAGAAGGCCATGATGAGAAATTTTCAGATCTTAAGCCTTCCATTTTGATTTAATTTTCTACAAAATAAATGTCTGTGTGCAGCATGTTTTTGTGCCATAGACCAACATCAAGTTAGACTATTTAATCCTGACTTGAATGCTTTTAAATTTCTGTTGTAGAAATTAGAGAATAAAATCTGTTAGACTGTTAAATCCTAACAGATTGATAGAATAAGTAGAGAATCATATGGGCTCAACTGTTTAATCTGAGTCCATGGAGAAATAAGGAGTAGAAATAGATTAGATTTCCTGCTTTCAAAAGAATAAAATGTTGTGAAAAGAGTTTGCCAATCCAAGTGCACTCTAATGAAGAAAAAATGCTAGATCAGTAGGATTGGGGAGGTATAAAGTTTGTATTGATGAAGGTCCATTGTTTTCATGGCTGCTAATATGTTTTCAGAGAAGATCATCCCAGCAAAGGAAGGGCAGCCCAATGGATTAGGCATAGGTCATCCTCTCAGAGAACCCAATGGATCAGGCACAGGTCAGCCTCCCAGAGAACATAATGGATGTGGCACAGGTCAGCCTCCCAGAGAATGCAAGTCTGAAGTTCTTGATGCCTTCAAGAAGGCATCATCCCCAAGTGGAGCCACTGTTAGCCACCTATAATATTTGTTATAGCAAAAGGTGGCTAAGACTTTTTGAGCCTTCAAAGAACAAATTTTATTACTAAAAAGTGTTGGCTCTTGAAGACTCTTGAAGGCCTCATGCCTCTGTCCAAAATCTTCATTGCTGTTCCCATTTTATACTCAGAAATTCTACTAATTTCATGAGAAAAGACTACTGAAAAACCATCATTTTCCCGCTTCTCCCACTCAAAACTAACCTTCATTTTCTCCCCTTTTTTCTCCATAAAACTCCTTTGCTTTCATGATTTCTCTTCTTCCCTTCATGAAAATCACTTTTACAAAGTTAAAGACTCACTCTTTAACCTTACCGAAACCCCCAAATCCATTGAAAACCTTGAAAAATTTTATGAAAAATACATGTTTTTGCATAAAGGCTTAAGCCCCCTTGGGCTAAGTCCTAACCACTTCCACTCCATGTGCCTCAGCATTAGAACCAAGTGCTAACCCTTCTCGGCGCTTATCGCATCGCAAAAAATCTAACTGCACAAGTCTTTTCCATGTTTGAAAAGTTCCGATGCGATTAGCCCGTCCATATAAACTTCGATGTGATTAGCCTTTATATAAATATCCCGTGGGCCTGCCTCCAATGCTTAAAACCATGTAATAATTTTTGTTCCCACGGTGGTCTTTTCCTTTGTAAAACCAAAAAACCCATCTATCCACAATCGCGCAATCGCACGGATATTTCAATGGGTTGATTGAAGGACCACATCAAAAAACTTCCGATGCAATTGAGTCCCTCGTATTATGTTTCGCCCACCACTTTTCATTTCATATACCCCGTGCTCAGACTGTAAGAGTTATAGTCCCGAGCGCGTATGATCGGAAAGATTCAAGCAGTCTTTTCCATGTTCCAAAAAAGTTCCGATGCGATTAAGCCTTGTATTATAAAACCCCGATCATATTATTTTTTTTTCATATAAACCGTGGGTTCGTCGCTTAAAACATTGAAAAATCCATTCCGATCCTTTTTTTTCCTTTGTAAAACCAAAAAACCCATCTATCCAAAGTTTTGGTCTAAAAAGTTATAATCACGTGTTAAATATAAATGGGTAGATTAAAAAGACCCGATCGCACAATCACATCGGGGAAATACAATGGGTAGATTAAAAGGACCAAGCCTGAGGCTCCGATTGTGATTGGCTCCTTTGAATATATATGCCCCGAGCCCATCACGTTCCATATAACTAAAGGCCCCGCAGTCGGGCGCCTATCCACCTTATACATATATTCTGCCCCCCGAAGCATAAAACCTTTGTTTTATTTCAAAATTTTGAGTTTTCATATATTATAAGGGTTTTTCCGTCGATTCGTTCTAAAAGAAATCCCTGTCGTTGATCGAAAGTCGATCAAGTGGCCAGCGCTCCATCCCATCATAGTTTTGAATCGCATCGCAATTTCTACATCGCATACACTCGTTTGCTCCCGCAGATCGGCCATACCTCGATTCGTTTTCCACCATTGATCTAATCCTTAGATCAACGGTCCGCGCAAACTCGCATCGCATTTTTCCATCGCTGAGTTGTGTTTCCTTCCCCGATCGGCCTTTCCCCCGATTTATTCTCCGCCGTTGATCTAATCTTTAGATCGACGGTCTGCGCTTCATCGCATCACATGTTTCAATCAGTGCATTTTCTCACCACCCCCGATTGCGATCCCCTGATTACGATCCTCTGATTGAATCCGGACCGTCCACATGGCCAGATCAGATGGTCCAAAATCACTCCGACTTGTTCATTTTCCCCGCTCTTCTTTAACCTCCTCTTAATAAATCTCCACCATTAGATGCTTTCATCCAACGGCTACACTCCTTCCTTGCCTTCTGAAGCAGTTAACGGCCCTGCACATCGACAAGACACTATTTTATTAAAGACACAGTTAAAGAGTATCAGTGTTGAAGAACAGAGCACAGCAGAACGGAGGACGAAAGACAGGTTTGGGAATTATGGCTAAGAATGATTCTCAAAAGCCTAATTCCTAGAATTAAAACATAATTAAAGAAATCATAAGTGTTTAACAGGCAAGCAGGCCTCCACCGCCACATTTGAGGCGAATTGATTCTTTAGCTACCATAAATGCCACCTGTGCCTTAAAGCATTCAAAACAAAGGCCAAAGTTATTGTTTGAAATCTGATACTTTGCCTCAGCGCAGCCAGGGAGTTACTTCTGTAAGGAAATAAATGCAGAAATATCTGTAGAATTACTCCAAGCATTACGCAGAGCCTCAAAGTCAAACAAAAGCTCCCACCGAGTTTAATTCATAATTGTAAAACAGTTAATACAACAATCCACCTGTAAACTTCTTCATTGAGCCCCTCAAAAGGCTGAGAAGTCTTGAATCTATATTAATTGCCTTGAGAGATATTTTATCAGATCTCACCTCCTCATCCTTCTATAAATACTTCTGTAGAAGATGAGAATCTGTTGGTTGTAGAACTTTGAAATATAATTGAGCTTGAGACTTTTATCTGTAAATAGTGTTCACTGGCCCTTGCAGCTCTGTTTGTGTTAGTTTTGTTAGGCTGGATAGTGAAGATGATTGCTGAACTGAAACATTGGACCTGAGTACTGTAACTGGTTTGACATCAATAAACAAGTTGTTTCTTGGGATCCTGGTCTATATCACTGGTGAAGTGCCCCTTTCTTTGTTATTGTTTTCCTTCCATGTATGTCATATTTGTTCACTATTCTCTGATAAAGAAAATCATTTATAGAGTTAGGACCTGTTGTACATCAGTAACCTTCTCTGACTGAAAAGCTTTATCTCAATGTTTTCCTCCAATTGTTTATTTTAGAATGATTTAATACAATTTAAGCAGTTAGGAATGATGGAGTTCCCTCGTCTTACTGTTTGCTTTAAACATTGTTCTTGAAATTTATTTTCCTTATTTTCTTATTAAAGTTAGACTAGAAAAGTGATGGTTTGCCCTGTTTCTAGCTTCTATTCTCCAAAGGCAGATTCTGAAAGTTTCCCTTGGTGTTAACTGAAAGCAGACTAGGTTTAAAATTACTTTATTTGATCTTAAGTTTATACTCTGTCTTCTCTTATATGTTTTCGTACTTTCTGAAGGTAATTATGTGGATTACTGGATTGTTTGTCAATTAAGCTGCTTTAATACAAACCTGCCCAAGAAGTCAATGGTTAGCCCTGCCCTTGGTTTGTTTTAAACAGTTACTTAAGAGGCTTTTCTTGTTTGGATTGACTATAAATCCTTTGTGAAATTATTATCAGTTTCCACCTCTCCAACACTTTATTGTTCCCATTCCATCATTTTAATCTCAATAATCTTGTGATGTAGATGACTTGCCCCTTGGATCACTCTTGATGTTGTTGCTCAATTAAAGCCCTGTTATGACTCCATAGCCTAATGGACTAAAAACTAGCGTTATATCTATCTTTTTAGCCTAGCTGTTCTATTCACTTGCAACTTCTTACCTTTGAAACTCTTTGTATTTAGAACTTTCCACCTCAAACAATATGCATGCTTAACCATCCAAAAAAAAAAACAAAACCCTTGGCCTTCATAACTAGCCTAATATTATTACCCCAAATTTCAAAGACAAATCCATCTTTGCACTTATTGGAGAGATCCCTCTCCGGATTCAGGAGGGCTAGATCCTAGAATCCAAAAATTGGTTGAAATGATGTTTCTTCCGAGACTGACTCTGCCAATCTTGGCTGACATGTGGAGCTAATGACTTCTTCTCAGACGTGTACGTAATTCTACACAGTTTTCAAGTTTAACCATAAAATACACTCATATATACTACGGCAGAAACATACTTCTCGGCATTTATGTTATATATCCTCTGACCTCATTTTGTTCTTCTCGTCTCTACGCAGTGCAAATTGGACATCAATTTGAAAGGCCAAGTTTTTTTTTAGTGGCATCGATCCATTTTGTGATCGATGCTCAATACTTGAGATACGCAATCCACACAGAATTTAAATTATAAATTGAATGTTCAACCTCTTAAGAACACACAGTCTCATGAATTCATAAATCCTGTATCTCAGATACACAATGCCGGAATTTCCTTTGATTCTGCTCGATTTCACGTGGACACGTATATACTGTGCCAAACCCTGATTCATCACTTGAAATTATGAATTGAATTTATCAATGCATACTTAATACTCAGAAATCAAGTTTCTCTATATATAACCAAATATTTACACAGGTTCTTCTCTCTGGCCTGATTTTCTAATCAATGGACTTTTCACCTATTCTCTGGCCCATAGACTTCACAATCCAAATCCTATCTAAATCCTCTATATATTTTCCATGCCTTTGAGGCTTATAATTTATAAACATGGATTCTACAACCGATTCTGGTTTAGATCCATAACTTGCTCAGCAAATTCCTAAGAATCCTCCAAGTCCTAAAATCTCTTCTTTATCCCTAAAGATCCTCTCTAATCCACAAAATCATGAAACCAATTCCTAATTTAGGATTTAAAATTAATTCTTAACTCTCTCATTCCCTATGGAATCTCAACTATCCTAATTCTCTCGTGTTCTCCAACATTCGAGAACATTTACAAAATTCCTCTCAATTAATTAATTAATTCCTATTCTAAATGTCTCACTTAATTCACTCAAGATATTAAAATTAATACATAGGAAACCAACTCCCTTGAAAACACAAGACCCCTAAGTCTATTTAAAATACAAAGAAATTTTTGGGCCTAATGCTCTTGCATCACATAGTGTATTTCTTTGGAGCTCTATGCAATACCGACTCTTTTTTTTGCTGATAGGAAGTGCATGGACATTCCTCATCTCGAAACCCTATGGTGGTTTCATTTATTTTATCCATTCTTCTTTGCTTGAACTCCTTGGTGAGGTCCCTCGTAGATCTAAAAAGAGATGAGATAAAACTCATTCCTTCCATCATTCTTATATCTTTCTCCTTCTTCTTATTCTCTTGATAGCATAATGGATGAGATTCGCAGGCTAAGCCAAGATTATGCTCTGATACCACTGTAATATTCCCAAATGGGAAAAGCAGGAATAGAGTGCATAAAACTAGAAATATGCAGAAATATAAGATATCAAAGCATGATACAATAATAGATCCATTCCATTATGATTATAACAGAAAAATAGGTACAAAATATTGAGGAAAATATCACTCAAGTTGGGCAAACAAGCCTCCCATGAAAGCATACGCCTAGATCTAAAATGTTGTTAATACATGAAATAGAGGAATGCAAAAAACTACGCTGTCTAAGAGAGAATAGCAGCTGAAAGATATAAAATATATTTCTGCTCATACAATGCTCCAAAAATTCTAAGGCTAGAGATCCATGCTCCAAAACAAATTTCCAGGACAACCCAGAAAAGGTTTCCAGAAATACACACTATACAAATATAGCAAATTTGGCCCTAGGGCTGAATAATCTCTGCAACTAAATCATTGATGGGATATGACTTATATAATATACAATATGGCTGATCCTCCTCCAAAAAATATCCTAAATGAAGGGATGATCCCCACGCAGGAAACCCCAACACTCCAAATAGGGCAATAAAGCCACTGTTGCAGCTTCTCTCCAAAATAAAGCAGTCCTTGAGGGAAACTGTGATGTAGATGATGTCTTCTACTTGGCCTGGTGCCAAAATATGTAATGAAGCCCTGAATTATTCCTTACAAGCCTCTGGATGAAAGGATGATCCCTTCCATGGAAAAATAGCTCAAAAATAGGAGATCTCTCTCCTCCACTGCTAAACCCCTGCAACACAACCCAACTCTAAACAGAACTGTGTTGTATGTGAGACTGAAGCTTGGCCAAATGTTTGAATGTGGAAGTATAGTGAAAACTCCTCCAAGAGCTTCTCAATGGAAGAGGTGGGATTCCTGATCAGGAACACCCTGTGCTAAACAACACTGCAATCTTAGCTAAACAACTGAAGAAAGCTATATGTCTAAACAAACCATGTATCAAAACATAAAATATATCAACATAATGCAATATGGCCGCCATCCTCTTCCTCATATAAGATATGAGCTTTCTAACCCTAATACCCATTCATTTATGACACTACTTCCATGCAATGAGTCTCCATCTAAAACTGCGTTGTCTCATCATGAATGCCACTACTCCATGACAACGCTGTTGATTTGGTCAAAGTTGACCCAGTCTTCATGCTCCAACCCCTTTTCACACCTAAGGGTCTTCAATCTAGCTTTTTAGATGACCTCCATTCACACTAGGAGTGTCTTTATTCCTAATAAGGAGATTTATGGGTCTCTATACCCTCTTATTCCTCCAAATAATAAGCAAAACAAAATTTAAATATTCCAATTAGTTGTATGCTAATTTAGGAATATTACAATATTTTTTAAAGTTTCATAAGTAACAAGAAGGGGAAGAAATATGTTATATTCTTGAATATGCATCTACATGAACATCTCACAACCTTTACCATATTCAGTTAACCTAAATTATCAAGGATAAATTTAGTCTCAACCATTGGATTATGAACATGGTAATTTGTTCATAGAGTGTTCTCTTAAGAAGAACAAATAGGAAAGTGCGGGATCTGTAGGTATCGATGGTTTTCAAAAAATTTCATCTTGAAGAAGAAACCTTACAATGAATAATTTTACAAATCCAATGGTAATGCAGGATAACAATGCCTTCAATATGCTGGAAAATATGGAGGAAGATGGGGGGGGGGGGGGGTGAATCTGTATTTTAAAACTCACTTAAAATTTTCTTTTATTATGATTTCTGTACTCTACTTTCCTGAAGTAAACTTGTGTATGTATGTGACTTTTATCCAGACAACTAACATATATCCAGTAAAATTCTATTTCAGTTAAATCTAGTATATCAATGATTCATCATATATTTTATAGGAAGTAAATAAGTGTAGTAAGTAAATTATAAAGCATTACAAATAAGAAATATACATGAAAAACAAGATTTAAGTTGGAAACCCAATGTGGGAGAAAACCACCACTGTTGTCGTCTATGTATTCAGTTTTATTATTATGAAAAACTTCTTACAATATTGTATTGGAACAGACTCATACCAGCATGCATGCACCCGCCTGCAGAAGGCTACAACCTTCAATCGTTCTCTGGCTCCTACTAGAAGTAAGCTCCAACCCCTGATCTCGTTTACCAACAACCATTGGAAGGGAGCTACTACCCCCTTATCTGATCACCAACTACTACTGGCAGGAAGATTTGACTTCCTCACTAAATGCTCCAACCCTCAGCACCATCGTGGACCACGTTTCATAAATTTTCACACTGGATCCACCTACTTCAATACATTACAACTTGTAGGCCACTTTTCATCAAATTTTCATACTGAACCTACTAACATCATTTAAGCCCAATGCCATATATCAAAACCGGAACTGATCACTGTACTGAGTCATTTAACCAATAACTAAATCACTGAATCAAACTATCACTGAACTAATCACTCAATCAATCAAAATCAAATCAACCAACCTATTTTAATCATTCAAACAATGAGATCATTGTGATGAGAACATCAATACAAAACCCAAAACACAACATCAACATACTGAATCAACTCCAAACCTTATCAATCTTATGACAGAATATGTACGCTATTTTTCTTAAACAAACCTATGTATATACACGCTTTTCATGAATGAAACGTGTGTACAGATATCAATATAAAAAATTTTGAACTACTGTAAATCTAAACCAGACAATGAATTGCACAAAGATATGCTAAAACATTCTATCAAATCATAGATCTCTGAACCTCAAACAGTTAGCTGCATCATGGTGTAATATTCCTAATTAGTCCTAAGCTAATTGGAATATTCATTTTTGTATTCTGTCTCTTTTTAAAGAATAAAAGTGTAAAGGAGGTCCATAAAACTCCTAATAAAGAATAAATCAATGCCAAATGTGAAAAAGGCTAAATCTTGGCTATGTAAGAAAGCACCCTTAGGTGTGAAAGGGGATGGATATTTTGACTGGGTCAACCTTGACCAAATCTACAGTGCTATCTTGGAGGAGTGGTCATCAATGAGGCACAACGCAGTTTTACATGGAGATGGCTTGTGTGAAAGAAGTGATTTCAATGAAGGTGGTTTAAGGTTTACAAGCTCTTAAATTATATAAGGAAGGGGATGGCAGCATGAAAAGGTTGTTGATGATATGATTATTTTCTGAGTATATTGTTTGTTTAGACATATCTCATTCTATTGCTGTTTAGTTGAGAATAATGCTATTTAGAATTGGATGTTCCTGATCGGGAATCCCACCTCTTCCCATTGAGTAGCTCTTGGGAGAGTCTTGTATTGCATAGTCCACTATCTGGCTGAAGGCCAAGCTTCTTCTTTCAACTACAATGCAGATCATGTTGAGGGTTTGGTTTTCTTTGCAAGCTGCAACAAGTGGTGGCTAGATCTATTCAGATCTAGATCATTTCAGTGCCCTTTTTTAGTGGAGGAGGATTCTACTCCATTGGGAGGAGTGCATTGGAGTGCTTGGGAATCATTTTTAGATCTTGGCATGTGGCCAACTATATTCTAAACCCCACAACACAGTTTCCCTTCCAGATCTGCGTTATTCCTGTAGGTGCTGTTGCAGGGTGTTTTGGCACATCATTTGGAGAGCTGGTTTTCAAGTGTTGGGGATCTGCCCTTCACTTAGGAGATCCATTGGAGGAGATCTATATATTTTTCATATCAGATCTGATCTGAATATTTCTGAATACTTCTGAATATCTGAATATTTTTGCAGATCTGCAAGCTTAGATCTCAGACCTACTTCATGTACATGGTGTAAAGCTGAAAACCCCAAGGGGATTTTGAAGAGGAGCCTATATAGTGTATGGATCTGTTATAGATCCGAAATTTCATGCACTTATTTTCTCTAGATCTAATGTGTAATCTAAAACATATTTCAGTCAATAAAATAACACTGTAAAGCAATTTCCAGTATATACATGTGGTTGCAACACCTCTTTTTGAGGACTTTCTTCCATTGGTGATTTGTATTTCCAGCTATGCATCTTATGGGCCTCATTATACATCTATTTTGCCGCTGTAAATACTTTTGAAAGGTCTCTTTATTGGCCTCTTGCTCTTTCTTAGGTGAACTGCGTTATTTTCTTGCATAGTTGTATTGCATTACTGCATTCCCCATTTGGGAATATTACAGTGGTATCAGAGCATCATCTTGGCACAGCCTGTGCTTTATAAGAAGCCAATATTTCTTCTGAATAAGACGAACCTCTTACTAACAGAGAGAAGAGATATCTAAAGAGAAGAAAAAATAAATTTGATTACACCAATGATAATGAAGACAAGGGTAAAGCCCCTATATCTGGAAGTGAAGAAGAAGAAAAGGATTTTCCTAAGATCCTTTTGAGAGCCATGCTAGATCTTGCTAGAGAAATCAAAGAGATGAGAATGGACAGAATCAAAGAATGCCCTAAAGTATTCCATCTTGGAGAAGGCTCTGTCATATCTCATCACTAGAATGGTCAACCAGTGCATCAACCACAATTTTCCTAACGCTCTACCATGCCTACCTTTTTGGTTGTGGGAAATGAAGGGTTTCAAGAGCATGAATCCCTTGAAAGATATTTTGAAGAATATGAGTCTCAAAATAAAAGATTCAAAGATCACTTGAGTTTTCAAGAATTTTGTCACATAAAGTACAAAAGAAGACCAGCGCATCATCATAGAGGTGGTGGATTCATTTAGAATCATGATCGACACCACACTATGGGTAGATTATTTTTAACCAACTTTGATGGGTCATCCAAGTGTTCTGCCAAATCTTGGGTAGAAAAACTTGGCATCTACTTTCAGTTGAACAAGGTTCCAGAGATGGAGGCTATCAAGATTGCAGTGCTATACCTTGAAGGTGAAGCACATGACTGGTGGTTCCATGGCTTGTCTACATTGGGTTATGCCAATGTGATTGCTTATTCAGAGTTCACTAGAAGGCTGGTGGAAAGATTTGACTGAAGAGATCTAGAGGCACCATTCATGAGCCTTGCAAAGTTAAAGCAATCAGGTAATACAAAAACTTACATTTCTTAATTCTTAAGATTATCTGTTATGGTTCCTGATTTGTTTGCAGCAAGAAGGGTGTACATGTTCATTGATGGTGTAGATAAACCTCTTCATGTGTTGGTTAAATCTACCAAGCCCACTACCCTACATGATGCTATTGAAAGGGCTAGAGACCTTCAAGATGCCTTGCCAAAATCAAAGGCAACTTTCCAGCACAAGCCCTCTTTTCCTTCAAAAGGAAAGGAAGAAAAAGCTGCTCCTTCAAAGGAGAGCTCATACAAGAAGCCTCTTGATGATGAAGTCCAAAGAGATCTAAGAAGAAGGAAGCTATGCTTCACTTGCCAAGAATCATGGGCACCTAGATATAGATGTGTTGCTGGAAAATCACATTACATAGAGGTCTTCTCTGATGATGAGGAGGAAGAAGAAGAGGAACCAAGGAGAGGTCACATTGCTGACAATGCAGGAGGAGAGCCAACACCATCAGGAGATAGGAATGGAGATTTTGCTCCTATTGGAGGGGCTCTTGCATCTTTGAGAGGAGTATCTAAGTAATTGACCTTAAGAGTTCAAGGTTCCATCTTGAATAAGAGGGTTTTTGTGTTGATCGATAGTGGGGCAACCCACAATTTCATTGATGCCCATCTAGTGCAAAGGAGGCAATACCACTGATACTTTTGAGGGATTCTCTGTTTTGGTCCCAGGAGATAGAACAATGCAATGCATGCATTATGTTCCATCACTTTCAATCACCATGGGCACATATACATTGGTTGATAACTTCTTTGTGGTTGACATACCTGACACCAATGTGATTTTGGGTGTTCAATGGCTGATTACATTGGGAAAAGTCACCACTGATTGGAAGGCTTTGCAAATGGAATGGGTGGAAAAAAGAGTGGTGAGGCTAAAATGATCAAAGGCATGCATACATATCCCTCACATACCACTTCCACACAAAAAACAGAGATGGATTTGCGCAGTGGAAGCAAGGACCTTACAATCCCATATATCATGCTCATGATATTTCTGCATGGGACACTATTTTCTAGTGGAAAACCACCTAGGAGGCCACCTGATTCAGATTTTGTGGGATATCTCTCACAAAATGATGCTCCAAGCTTAGATCTAGGAGGGATGGGAGCACTGGAAGACAATGATACAACGCTGGGAGTCTTGGGTAGGCTCGAGGAGGAGGGAGATCTTCTCCCAACATCATCATTACCCACTCTCATTTCTGATTCTGCGCTGTGGGAGGAGAAGAATGGAAGGAATGGCCTTCCAACTTATACCTTTGGCATGGGAGATTTCAAGGAGGATTTTAGCCACATGAAAAACATTTTAGCTGATGGATCATCAACGCTGTCATTGTTGGGAGTTTAGATCCATACTGGAAATCCCAATTGTTGGTGGATTATTCCAAGGATCTTCACACTTGTATGATACTTGATGACTAGTTGCATGAAGAGGGCTATTTAGTCCAAGGGGGAGTCATCTATAATTATGTTAGGATCTTCTTGTCTAGAGCCTCCAAGCTCAAGGAGAATTTACTACAAGGAGCCTATAAAGAGTTCTGTTTCAGCCCCACATATTCCATGAGGATCTACAACATCATCATGAGAAGCTTTGATTGGGAAGGCTTTGGAGGAGAACTACATCAGCATTTTCAAGAATGCATGAACCATGTGGAGTTGGGGCAACAACATGACTCTATGAAAGAGTTATTTCAACCATCTCTCCCTCCTTTTGAGAGAGGAGAAAGATCCATGCACCACTCCATTTGTACAAGGAGGATTGTTGGTAAAGAACATACTCATGTAAATCCTGTTTTATTTTCTGATTGTATGTATTATTTTACCATGTATATGTAGGCCATGACTCCAAGGAGGAGTGTTGTACCTTACAAACTTCATGGCCAACTTTGGGCCACAAAAATTTCTGAACTTGGCCACTCCCTTGAAGGACAAAGGGAGATTTTATTTCATGATGGGTGCACTCCTAAGGCACCAAATATATCTCACACTTTCAGCCATGGTGAGATGACATGGGAAGCAAGTAAGTGGTGGGTAAACCACTTACCACATTCTGATCTGATGCAGGCAGGAGATGCACTGTGCTGGTTCCACATGTGGGACTATGACCCACTTCCATATGCACAAATTTTTGTTTGTATGTATGTTGTTTTGCTCCCATACATTGATGATGTACTTATAATTTTTATGGGAATGTATGGAGGGAGGATGGGAGGAATGTATGTACCTCGTGGGATGGAGATTATCTATGTGTCTTATGCTACATGTTTCAGGGAGAGCATGGGGCCAACCATGTTTGTTTCATTTGAGCTATTGTCTCCTTATGGGATGGACTATTTACATCTCATGAGAACTTTGGAGGAGCAATTCATGGAGGGATGGATTGGTGAACACTTAGCTTATGGAGGAAGCTTATTACATGATGGTATCACCAATGGAGGAGGAGAAGAGTTGCAACACTCACCTTGTTAGTTGCTTGAGGACAAGCAACATTTGGGAGGGGAGGACTATAATATTCCCAATTAGTCCTAAGCTAATTGGAATATTCATTTTTTTTTCTATCTTTGTTTAAAGAATAAAAGTGTAAAGGAGGTCCATAAAACTCCTAATAAATAATATATCAATGGAAAATGTGAAAAATGATAAATCTTGGATATGTAAGCAAGCACCCTTAGGTGTGAAAGGGGCTAAATATTTTGACTGGGTCAACCTTGACCAAATCTACAACGTTGTCTTGGAGGAGTGGCCATCAATGAGGCACAACGTAGTTTTACATGGGGATGGCTTGTGTGAAAGAAGTGATTTCAATGAAGGTGGTTCAGGGTTTACAAGCTCTTAACTTATATAAGGAAGGGGATGGTAGCATGAAAAGGTTGTTGATGATATGATTATTTTCTAAGTATATTGTCTGTTTAGACATATCTCATTCTCTTGATGTTTAGCTGAGAATAATGTTGTTTAGCATTGGGTGTCCTTGATCGGGAATCCCACCTCTTCCAATTGAGTAGCTCTTGGGAGAGTCTTGTACTGCATAGTCCACTATCTGGTTGAATGCCAAGCTTCTTCTTTCAACTACAACGCAGATCCTATTGAGGGTTTGGTTGTCTTTGCAAGCTGCAGCAAGTGGAGGCTAGATCTAGTCAGATCTAGATCATTTCAGTGCCCTTTTTCAGTGGAGGAGGCTTCTACTCCATTGGGAGGAGTGTATTGGAGTGCTTTGGAATCATTTTCAGATCTTGGCATGTGGCCAAATATATTATAAACCCTACAACGCAGTTTCCCTTCCAAATCTGCGTTATTCCTGTAGGTGCTGTTGCAGGGTGTTTTGGCACATCATTTGGAGAGCTGGTTTTCAAGTGTTGGGGATCTGCCCTTCACTTAGGATATCCATTGGAGGAGATCTATATATTGTTCATATCAAATCTGATCTGAATATTTCTGAATACTTCTGAACATCTGAATATTTCTACAGATCTACAAGCTTAAATCTCAGATCTACTTCATGTACATGGTGTAAAGCTGAAAACCCCAAGGGGATTTTGAAGAGGAGCCTATATAGTGTATGGATCTGTTATAGATCTGATATTTCATGCACTTATTTTCTCTAGATCTAATGTGTAATCTACAACATGTTGCAGTCAATAAAATAACGCTGTAAAGAAATTTCCAGTCTATACATGTGGTTGCAGCACCTATTTTTGAGGATTTTCTTCTGTTGGTGACTTGTATTTCTAGCTATGCGTCTTATGGGCCTCATTATACATCTATTTTGCTGCTATAAATACTTTTGAAAGGTCTCTTTATTGGCCTCCTACCGTTTCTTAGATGAACTGCGTTATTTTCCTGCATAACTGCATTCCCCATTTGGGAATATTACACATGGAAATTCTTCAACAAATCAATACTCAATCAATTCAAATTCAAACATCACTATTAATCCAAGATAAACATGAATACTTCATCAACAGATAGCAAAAATACAACAATACTGCATGGATAGATCAAACATATTCTTCAGTAGAAACCCTAGCTTTCATGTTGGCGAGGAAAAAGGTATCTTAGGCAAGACCCAGGTTCGGATTAGAGGCCAACAAGGATTTCCGCTATAGTCTAGCACCACGTCGGCATTTTCACCCTGCTCTGAGGAGCAGAGAGTCTCACCCAAGGCGTGCCGTGACCTTACTAAGATTGGGAGTAGATTGATATCAGTCTAGAATATTAGATATGTATGAACCAGAACTATCTCAGAGCTTAAGGAAACGCAACATTACATGGGTGATATCCCTTAGAAGCACATTCAGAAAGACAATCAATAAAATTTTAAAATACTACCACACTAATCAATCTGGACTACAACATATATTGTGAACAACAAACTCTGATCATATTATAATTCACTTATCGGCAACAGACTACTACAATGCTCCTCAACATGAGCTTTAACCAAACAGATTACAAATAGGTCCTATCCAGTAGATTAGAACACAGAGATACAGAGAGCTAGAGAACAAAACAACATGAACAGAGCTCTCCTACAACTCCTGTTCCCTGATTCCTCCTGCGCCAACCTCTTTTCTCTGTTGGCCGGCTGCCTGTTTGTTCTGCTGCCAGCGCAACTAAAATTTCTTCCTTTCTTCTCGCTCGGCTATCTTCTGCTTCTCTCTGTTCATCTGGAGTTCTACTGCTTGTCTCCTGCCACGTTCTTCTACCATCTGTGCTTTCTCCTGCAAAATTCGTGTCACCTGTTCTTCACTCCTTCGCAACCTTGACAACTCTCTGCCTACCGTGGTTGCGTCCTGCCACATACTATCCGCAACTCAAAACTGTTTGATTTCAAAACAAGGGCCCCAACAGGCCCCGACCACATCCTATTGACTCGCCTCGAGTCAATCGCTTTTCACTATCTCTATTTCCATCGATCTGCTCGGCCCTGTGTTCTGCTCTACTTGTCCCCTTTCTCCCGACTGTCTAAACAAGGGCCCAAATTTTGGGACCTTTGTTAGAGCTGATGCCTTGAGTTCTTGAAAGGTCGTCATGGTGTGATGTCATCCTTGCATGAGTGAGTCAGTTTTTGCTGTGACTTGTGCGACCACTTCCTCCCCTGAAACAACTGGCAGGCTACCAAAAACATTATGGATTTTCGTATCGGCCTCGGAGACCAGTTGTTGCATTGTTTGGGCACTATTTTTTACTAGTTGTATCAGTTACTGGAGGGCTTGCTTTTCTACAGTTGAGATTTCTTCAATCTATTGTATCTGGACCTCCAGAGCGTCCGCTTGAGAATATAGTTGGTCGAGAAAAGTAGGGTCTGTGGCCTCCTGGATCTCCCTTGATACTTGTTGTAGCTGTAATGAAACTGGTTGAGACTTCAGTGTGAGCAAGGTTGAACATTCCTGTAGACCCTTCAGTAGGTCATATGCTTCTTTCACTGCAGTACTTAGAACTTCCTGCATTTTTGTCACCTGGATCTCTCTCTCGGATATCTTCTCTGTGTATACACCCGCTAGGTCTGGCAACGCGGGCCGTGCTACCAATGTTGCTCTGAGCTCCTCATTTTCCTTATGGAGGTTCGAACATGCCACCCTGATGTGGACCGAGCATTCGACTATATCATTGTCCTTTATCCCTTCTGGTATTTGGTTGTTGTTGGCCGTTACTATGGGCCAAATGTCTCGGAATATTCTTGTCACTGTCTCCAGTTGTTCTTGTAGATTACCCTTTTCTGTCCTCAGCTGTTCACGCTCTTTAGTAAGCGTGCTGATTTGTAATTGTTGCTGCTCGCATATTTGCTGGAGCTCTGAGTGAAGCCCTTCTACTTTTTGTGCTACTCTCTGAATTAAATGGTATAGTTGGGTTGTTCCCCATGTCTCCATGCTCTCAGCACCACAGGTTCCCTGATCTGGCCATCGTGCTTGAAGTGGTTGTCCGCTGGCGATAGATTTTGCTGATTGTGCCTGTGGTGACTGTGGTGGTGTTTGTTGCAGTAGCCGATTACTAGAGTCGGCCATGTTTAGATCGGGCGACGTTTCTTGGGCTGTCAGATTAGCCTGCTGGAGTGGACTCTACTCGGGGAGTGAAGCACTTGTTTCTTCCATAGAATGTTCTATCTTATTGAAAGCTTCTTGAATGTAGCATGCTGAACCAAGGTTTGGCCAACTAGGGGAACTTCTACTGTACTCGAGTTAACTTCTGCCTCGGGGTCCTCATTTTGTCTTCCTCTGATGATTGGGTCTGATACGGTGGTTGATGAAGTGGAGGGTGTGGTAATGGGTGGTTCCTAAATGGTGGATGAGGCGGGGGCCGATGTTTGGTGAATGCAAGGTGGATATGTGTTGTTATCACCTAATTTTAACCTTAGGCTGAAGGAAGGCAAATTAGGGTAACCTTAAACCACGCTCAGCCTTGTAGCTAGCCCTACAAGGTCAGGAGAGGGCTCTCTCCGTGAAAAGATATACAATGAAGTATAAAAGTAAACTAATTTTAGGCTAGGTATAATGATGGGAAATGTTTTTATAAAATTTTCAGAGTTGTATGGGATAGATGGGGTAGTTTGAATTTGGGGAATTAAATCAGAGATACAGGGTATTTCATGGGGCAAGGTAGGCAGGAATTTTAACAATGAAGTTTAAATAATGGTGGAATGGTAAGACTGGTGAGGCGCTGAAAAGAGCATAGGAGTTGGATCCTTTTCAAACAGAAGAAAACAAAGAGTATTGAATGATTTCCCAAGGCAGAGAATTAAACAATGGATTCTACCTATCTATCTTGAAAAAATTCAACCAAAGATATGAATGAATGAATGGTAAACATAAAAATTTTACAGATGAACACAAAGGAAAAAACAAATGCTAAAATTCATACCATAGGGATCCCACAAATCAAAGCTGCATATCTTTATTAATTCCCTGCCAAACTGTTACAAATGGAGCGCAGAGCGTCCTCAGTGATTTCCAACTAATTCCACGATATATTCCCCCCCTTTACAAATGATGAAGAAGTTACATTAAATAGACCAAAATTGAGGGGAGAAAGTCCACAAAAGAAGGAGCTGTTTCACTAGCTCAAGAACTGAAACCCGAATATAGGAAGAAAACCAACGATCTACCCCTGAAAAGAAGGAGCAACAATACTTTTTTGACCATATGGAGATTTGCTGTTACACCCAATGAATGAAAATGGGAAAACTGAAGAACAGATCCCCTTTTCATTGCTTATTGTAGATGTCTCTAGTTTATTTTTAGTTCTCGGCCTTGACTGTTTCTCTGTTTTTTCTCTTTTGAAGAAAAACCAAGTGTTGAAAAATTGATACCTTTTGAAAAAAATAAAACTGAAATTATGCCTTTTAATGAAGAAAAGTCCCTTTTTTATGGAAAAAGAGCGAAAGGAAGGATGGTGGGCTCGAATCGCAATCGCAATCGGAAGAGGAGAAGGTGTATCACATAAGGGAGAGATGCGATGGAAACTTGCGATTGCGATTAGTGTAAAGGGAAAAGGGGAAATCACAATCGCAAATTGGGACGAGACGGGGAGCGGGTTTTAAGTGCTGATGAAATGATGCGATGCGATGGAGGAAAAGCCTTTATAGAAAAAATAAAAACAAATTTCATGCTTTACAAAGGGAAAAAATGATTCTTCATTGAAAAGAGCGGAGGGGTTTTAAGGTGGGACCCATGGGAATCGCAATTGGAAAGGGGGGGAGGTGTATTGGGATAGTGCGATGGAAAACATGCAATGCGATAGTGTATAAGGGAAAAGGGGCAATCACAATCGGGAATCGGAAGGGGAGTGAAGCGGGAGTAAAGGACTATGGGAAAATTTCAAATGCGATGGAAAGCTTAAGAAATATTTTAAAATTGATTTATTGCTTTTACAAAGGGAACAACCCTTTTTGTTTGGAGCGGGGCGAAAGGTTTTATGGTGGGACCTGGGGAACAATCGCAATCGTAATCAGGAATAGGAGCGGAGCAAAGTGCCGATGGCAACTGTCAATTGCGATTGGTGATATGTGATCAATCACATCAGCGGGAGAGCACGGAGGTTTAACATACTTATGAAATATTTTAAAATCATTTTTTCGCATTTTACAAAGGAAAAAATTGTTTCGCTTGGGAAAAGGCGGAAGGGATTTAAGGTGGGACCCCAACCAATCGCAATTAGGAATAGAAGCGGGTCGAGAGTCAATCGCATCGGAAGAATTAAGGGCGTGGGGATGGTTCAAAACTGCAATGTGATCGACGATGTGATTATATGTGGGGAGTCAGATCGTTGATCAGATCAACGGTCCAGATGTGATCGGAGTGAGTTAATCGGGATATGCGATTGGTATGTTGCGATTGGATTGGAAGGAGGGGTTTATTTAATCGCATCGAAGTTTTATGGGTCAAAAGGACTTTTTGCAATGCGATGATGCAATCGGATAGGGGAAAAGGGGGTTTATAAAGAAAAAAATTAAACTTTTATGAAATAAAGTTCAAGGGACAAATGGGAAAAGGGGTAGGGTTAGGCTTTTGGGAACTTTTGTTCACTTAGGCATATTTTTCAATCCAGGAGTCAGTTTTGAGAGTGTAATATACCGTTGGAAAGATCTTTCTGGGCTCTTTCTGATGGACATACTTAGACCATGATTTTGTACTGAAAATTCTATGGAAAACACCTCTGAAAGTCAAGGTGGTGACTTTGTGGAGATAGCAGTTTCTGAAGTGCAAGTTATTACATATGAAGACATAAAATTACATAAAAATGGTAATGAAAGAAAAGTACCATGTCTTCATCTCGAAACATGGTTTTGAGGTGAAAATTACATCAAGCTTGATAGAACAACTCTTTGATTTTTCCAGATACTGTGCCTCTGATTTTATTTGATCTCCTCATGACCTTGCTGATATTTATTGACACTTGACTCATTAATTTGACCATGATGAGATCCTAGAACCTAATGATACCAACCCTATGACCTAATAATATGGAATTGGAGTGAAAGTGAATCATGACTAAAGACCATAGAGAGGATAATCAGCAAGTTTCACATGAGGGAAAACTGATGAAATACCACTACCATCAATGAATCCACGACCTAATGGAATGATGAAATTTTATGGTATGGGACTCCTAATATGCAAATGCAAAAGAGTAATTTTGATCACTGATGGTAGTATGACAAGACTGACACTAACATGTGTGAATATTTAAGAAATCGAGGGGGTTGATGGGTGGTAGCCCCCTGGTCACCTGGGGCTCCACTACAGGCTCTTCCCTGATTGGTACTCCTATACTCAAAGGTCGTGGCTGATCGTCCCCTGTGAGATCAACCACTGTACTAGATACTACGATCTTGGCCTTTTTTTCTTTTGGTGCTACTACTGGGGGTTTCACAGCTTTAGTCTTTCTGACCAGCGCTGTAGTTGCTGGGGACGGTGAGCTAAACAAAATGTTGGGTATTGGTGCTATTAGGGAGGCCGTGGCAGAATATGGTTTGGAGTGGGATGCTTGAAACTCTAAAAATGTAGGAAATGCAGTGGAATCACTTGTTAACACTTGAAATACTTTATTAAAAGTCTGTACCTTTGTGTTCAACTGCTCAATGATCGGGGATAGTTGCAATTGCGCCATGCTAGTCACCGTCTGCTCTGAAGTCTCTCCCGGAACACTTGAACTACTTTATTAAAAGTCTATACCTTTGTGTTCAACTGCTCAATGATCGGGGATAGTTGCAACTGCGCCATGCTAGTCACCGTCTGCTCTGAAGTCTCTCCCGGCAGTGGGTTTGGCAGCATCCCATCAAAGATATAGGTGTAGACTCCACTTCTAACCTCCATTTCTACTCTTGGCCACGAACAGACTTCTATGTGGAAGGATGTTTCATCAATCTGGAACTTTAATGGCTTCATTTTGAAAGTCGATTCTGGTACGCATGTTGGCATGATAAAGCTTTGCTTGTGGGTAATTCCAAACCATATCTGCGCACTATAACCATCCAGCAGACTCCCTGGGACTCTTTGTTGACTCGTCATGACATCAACCATTTGGCTGTACCATACTCTGAAAGCTTCTACGTTTACCTCCTTCGTGCTAGGATCCCCAGATACCTTCCAAGGCACAAACTTCATTGCCAATGGTTGTCCTTTCCTATCTCCACAGGTACTCGAATGCCTGGAAACGTCCATTTCCACATTACCAGTGCCCTAATTAGATATCTGTAGATGAATCCAATTTCCCTCTTGTAGTTTTCCTCGCAAGCTTCGAACAACGCATTCAGCAAAAATGAGCACTAGTTCAGTTGTGCCCCCTGGACACAATGCTCCGCAACCGAAATCGTATCCAGCGTGCATTCTCCTTTTGTATAGTGCCTCATCGTTTTACTTGCAATTAAGTAACAGGTGAAATTGACCTCTGGCTTGTTGATCAAGTCGATTTTGGCTCCTTCCCCCCCCTCTTGGTGTCGTACTTTGTGTAGTAGTCGTTATCTCCGGTCTTCTTCGCCCTCTTGGATACAGTCTGGAATGCTGCTGAGACATCCCTCCCTTCCTGTGACAGTCCAGTTAACCTGTGGATGTCCTCCACATGAATTGTGATTTCTTTCCCTAGCCATAGCGAACCATTATGAATTCTGCTCAACAAGAACTTAGTGCACTGCATTGCAGCGCCTGTAACACCGAACACCGAGAGATTTCTTAAGTTCATTATGGTAGACTGTTGAATGCCCCGGAACTCTGGTAGGACTCTTGCTGCTTGCTGCCTTGCTTCTGTGGCATAATTCTCCATATATACTTGTCTTTTCGTTGTTGGAAACTCGAAAGAGTCCGTGAGGTCGGTGTCGATCAATGATGCACTGTCGTATTTCTCCACTAGCATTTCCATCTTTTGAACTCTGTTATCGAGCTCTTGCTCCAAAACTACTGGTGTTTCTCTTGTCATTCTGGCTCTTCTCTGATACACCTATAGAACAACTCCTCTTTTCTCTTGAATTCCTTCTTCTGCGTGCCTTCTCTGCTCTTCTTCTGGTTCTGCTTCTCTTGCTCCCTTGGATATTTCTGGTTCTAACTCAGATTTTTCCGGTATTCTCACGCTTCTTTGCATGCGGGTTATGTAATTAGCCGGCACAGGTGAGGTTGATGAGACCCCATAACTAATCAATTTCCCCCTAGCCTCGTTCGTGGCTACAATCATGTGATTAGTTACCAGCTGAGGTGGGTTTTGACAATGTTGACTGTGGCTTCGGGATTTGGGCAGACACGACGGTTGGTGGTTATGCCTTATTATGGAAAATTTATTACGGTATGGGTGATGCTAATTATGGAAATTATTTCCAAATCTTGGTAATCTTACGGACTGACCCCGTACTACGCGTAATGATGATGTGTTGATGTTCGACACGCTTTTATACCTGACATGGATGACACGTTGGACACTACCCTTCCCTGACCAAAATTGGTTGCATTGCGGTCTCTGCAACACAACTGTACTTATTTTCCTATTTTTGCTAAAGTGGAAATCCTATCCATGCTCTTCTTGGGTGTGAGAGAGTTATTGATGATATTCTACCCTACTGACTCCTCTTGGTTGCGAGAGTTATTGGAATTGGAAATGAGTAACTTACTCTTGATAGGGCTTCAGGCGTGCGTCATTCACCCATACTTGTAGAACTTGGCCGTCCAGTTGTGCTAACCGAACTGCTCCTGAATCTTTGATTTCTATCACGTAAAATGGCCCTAGCCAATGCATCTGTAGTTTCCCTAGGAAATTATGGTACTTACTATCGTAGAGTAGAACTTTTCCCCCGACCTGAAAATTCTTGCGCTTGATGTGTCGGTCATGCCAAGATTTTTGTCTATCCTTCTGTACCGTTTGGTGAAATTCTGCCAAAAATCGTTCTTCCTCGAGGCCTTGTAATTCCCGCAATCATTCCTTTAGCGAGTCCTCTTCTGATAGTTGGAGTGACGTTGCGACTATGAGGATGGGTATGATGAATTCAACTGGGACTACTGCTTCTCTCCCATATACTAGCTAGAATGGTGTTTGGTTGTTCAGTCGCTTTACCGTTGTTTGGTATGCCCATAAAGTTTCTGGTATCCGCTCATCCCAGTCATCCCGTTGCACATTGCATATTTTTGTCAGGCCCTTCTCCAGTATTTTGTTGAATGCTTCTACCTTACCGTTGGCTTGCGGGTGATACAAACTGCTTTTATGATGTTGTATCATGAAGATTTCTAGCAGGGATTTAATGGTTTCATTGATGAAGTGTGTACCCTGGTCACTGGTCAGGCTCTTTGGAAAACCGAATCGACTGATTATGTTTTCAAATATGAACCTGGCAGCAGTCTCTGCCGTGAAATTTTTTACTGGCAATGCTTCTGCCCACCTCGTCAAATAGTCTGTCGTCATTATTATGTACCTCGCCTACGAGTGTCTTGCAACTGGTGTAATTGTTCCTACAAAATCGACTGCCCATTTTTGAAACGGCTGCATTACTTTTATAATATGAAGTGGAAGTTCATCTCTATGGGATGGTCGTCCCGTCCGCTGACATATATCACATTTCTTAACAAATTCTTTGTTGTCCATATGTACTATCGGCCACCACAACCCTGCTTGTAGTACCTTTCTTGTTGTAGGTTTTTCTCCCACGTGTCCTCCCGCAACCCCACTGTGGCATTCCCATAGTACCGCTTCCCTTTTGTGGTCCATGAAACATCTCTGAAGAATATGGTCTAGTCCCATCTTATATAGGTGTCCCTCTATGAGTTGATATTCTGCTGCTCGAACTACCAGATGTCTTTTTTGGACTGATGCATATTCCTGTGGACATTGCCCTGTCGTAAGATAGGTTGCTATTTGGTCCAAATATTATGGGATGGCTTCTACTCTGAAAATATCAGCGTCTGGTAACTGATCATCTAGAGATCCTCCATTTTCTCCATTCTATAGTCGAGACAGGGGATCAGGCCCTACGTTCAATCTTCCGGGCTTTACGATCACCTCAAAGGTGAACTCCTGGAAGAGTAGGAGCCATCTGCAGATTCTTCCTTCAAAGACTGGTTTGTTTACCAAATATTTCAAAGCTGAGTGGTCTGTGAAAAATTTAAACGTACCTCCCAACAGGTAGCGGCAGAGCTTCTGAAGGGAATACACCATTGCCAATTCCTCCCTCTTTGTTGTGGTGTAGTTCCGTTCTGCTATGGACAATTTTCGACTTGCAAAATATACCGGGTGGTCAATTGAAGTGTCCCCTGGTTGAGCCAAGACTGCTCCAAGTGCAATGTTGGAAGCATCGATGTGCACATGAAATTGTTTGTCCCAATTTGGGTGAACTAATATTGGCGCACTTGCTAGTTTTTCTTTCAGGGTATTCAGGGCTGTTCTGCAACTCTCTGTCCAGTGAAACTGCTCAGACTTCCGCAACAACTTCTCTAAAGGGGCTGTTATCTTCGCATAGTTTCGGATAAATCGTCGGTAGTAACCTGTGTGGCCCAGAAGTGATCTCAGCTATTTTACCATTTCTTGTGCCTCCATGTTGATTATCATCGCTACTTTTTCTGGGTCCACGCAAACTCCTTGGTTACATATCACGTGTCCTAGCAGTGTTCCAAACGGTACTGAAAAGATACACTTCTTTAGGTTCAACGAGATTTGAAGTTGCCTGCACCTATCAAACATTATCCTCAATAACATTGCATGGTCTTTCAATAAGCTGTAGACTATCCCATCCATGTATACCTCTAAGAACGTGTGGGTGTACTCCCGGGAAGCGGCTATCACGATGCAAGAAAATACTGCAGGTGCATTTTTCAATCCGAATGGCATCCCATTATATGCGAAAGAGCCCCATTCGGTGGTAAATGTTGTCTTTTTCTTATCTTCCTCTGCTATCCTTACTTGATGGTATCTTGAGAATCCATCGGTGAACGAATATGCCTCATTTCCCGCAACATTGTCTGGGACTTGATCACTAAACGGAGTGGGAAATGGGTCATGGATACAGGCATTGTTTAAGCTCCTATAATCGACACAGACTCGAATCTTAGACTTCTCCTTTTTATTCTGTATAAATATAGGACTTACCCACTCTTCTTCCTCTACTGGGAATATTAATCTCGCCTTTAACATCTTATCGATCTTTGTCTTAAATTTTTCCTTCACCCTTGGATTCTGACGATATGGTCTATGTTTCACAGGCCTTGTGTCAGGCTTTAATATTATCCACATCTCCCCCATATCCCCTTTTATTCCCTTTAGATCCGCTACTGATGAAGGGAACAAGTCCTCATTTTCCTGCAACAAACTGTATATATCCTTAGTTGTCTATTCATCCCAATAATCTCCAATTATCGTTAGTATGGGCTCATCTTCTGTTCCAATATTTAGTTTCTTAGTTCTTACTAGTAGCAAGTGGATCCCTTCTGTCATCGGTTCTTCTTTGATATCCCTCTCCCCTTTCGTCTCTTCAAAATACAGATGCCTGAGATCTTCTAGATTATCATCATCCATTTCGCTATTTATCTTTTGACATGCTACCTTTTGTCTGACACCTAGGTTTGGAAGCGGCTGCTCGTCCTCCTTTTGAATTTCTGGGAAGAACAATAACTTCTTTATAGCCTGCAAAGCTTGTGTGACCGGTTCTATTTTTCCTTCGAACAAGAAACATTGTGTAAATTTATCTGCAACTTCCCACCATGTGCTGGTCCCTATTTTCTTTTCTTCTATCAGGTACCAGGCCTATGGAATCAAGTCCAGAGAATGGATACATCTGTGTACCCATAGCTCTTCTGGATATCCTGCAGTTCTCCATTGATCCTCACATTCCTTCAGATGGTTTCTGGGGTCTGAGTCCCCTTGGTATTTCTCTTTAACCCAAGGTCCTTCCTCTTCCTTAAATCTCGCTTTCAATGCTGCCGCAACTCTTCCCCATTGCGACAGTGATTTGCGGTGGTTACTCCACCATATTGCCGATGTGGACTATAACGCCATGTCCATTAGTGGTACCCTATGTCATTCTGGTACCTTATCTTCTATTTCTATTATGAAAATTTTTACATCGTTCATATTGGATAAAGTTGGGTAATCCCTTACCTCAGTCCCGATCCAATTGATTCTTCCAATGTTGGCGCATCTCCTTGTATTAGTCTCATACCCTCCTTGCTTCCAATCATCCCAAGCTATTTCTGAGCCTAATTCTAAGCTTTGGATGCTTCTCCAACTTACAGAGCCGCCTGCTGTTGGGTTGATGTAACCTTCCCTTCTTCCCGCGATCATTTGATAAAGATGGTCCATAAGCTGAGCATCTTCTCTTTTATCTACAGTCTTTGTGTATCTTGGACCTTGATACAGGTCGAGTGGCTGAGTGACTCTGATCTCCTCGTCCTCAAAGATCATTAGTTCTTTTTTTAGATCTATTATTGCATAATTTTCGAAGGCCCAGTCAATTCCCAACAATGCAGGATAAGGATCTGTATCCCCCATGATGTCGATGACCTCAAAGTCCGTATATGTCTTTACTCCTGCAATATCAACTTCAACTTCCTCCAGTCTGCCTATGGGCACAATGCAGTACTGGTTTTCCATCCGAAGTTGGATTGGTGAGTATGTTAATCTTGGCCTTCCTAATGCTTCCCAGGTTTTCCTTGGTAAAATATTGACATCAGATCCCAAATCAAGCATGGTGTCTTTAATTTGGAAACCCGCAACCTGGGTGTTTACTCGAAACTATTTTCCTATCCTTCTTTTATTTCTTTTCACTCTCTATACATACTTCTGGGTTGTGTCGGGTGATTCCCTTGATCCTGTGTTCTTTTGCACCACTCCTTCCAGGTTCTGCTTTAGCTACTCCAACATTGGTGCGTTGTTAACAATCTTTAGGAATAGATGGAACCATTCTTGAATTATAGTACTTGAATTGGCTTGGTTTTCGTTGGTTTCCTGGGTTTTCTATAACTCAATACCTTTTTTTCGCCCCAGTTGGGCAAATGTTTCTACTGCTTCTTTAAAAAATTCATTCTGTCTTTCTGGTTTGATCAACGGTTTTGGGGATGCTGGCCTGCTCAATTTTATTGGGTCCAATGTATGTGCATCTTCCCCTGTTATTTTGCCTCCTCGTGTCACTATGGCCACGTTCTGCATTGTCTGAGTCTCCATTATTCTAGGTTCTGCATTTACTAGATTTGTTCCCCTCTGTCTAGTTCTTTCCTCCCATATTTTAATGAGCTCAGGGCAATATTCTGTTGCATGCGTGTTAACCCGACACTGGGAACACCAGGGTATTATAGGAAGTGGACATTCCCTAGCTACGTGTCCTTCTTGGTCATAGTTGTAACATCTTACTGGACCTCTACCCCCTGCTCGGCCTCCTCTCATGCCTCCTCCTCTTCCTCGGGGAGTCTCATTCACTCGGTATGAAGGCCAGTCCAATTGTTCCGCCAATGAATCCAGAGCTCTACATTGCTCTGTTGTATGTGTTTTTGAGGCACATAACTCACAGTATGTGTTATTCAGAACGGTGGAATATTTTTGTAAAATAGGGCATAGGCGAGGTGGATGATCCATGTTCTTACATATTTCACAATACTCATTAGTGGTTGGACTTTTTTGCGCAGGGAACCTCGTGTATTTTTGTTGCTGTGGATATATTCCCTGGGTGTTTATTTGTGCAACTCCTCCCATTGGTGGAGCCCCCTGTGCCCCTGTAGTCGATGTCCCCCCATTCTGACCCCACAACCGAGGACATTTGGTTACCACATGTCCTTCCATTAGACAATGTGTTCACCATAAATTCGGTGTTGCTGGCTGCATTGGTTGAATTTCCTTGAGTTTCTCTGTCAAGCTTACTATTTGATGCTGCAACCCCATTATAGAGGGGTCCTATGCTGATGTTCCTCCCTTAAACTCTTGCGAATAACCTGCCATGGCTTCTATCTTCATTGCTTGCTCCAGTGCGTCCTACAACGTCTCGATCCTCTGTTGAGTTAATGGATTTCTTGTCAAGGGTAGCAGAGCTTTGATGAACCAATCCATCCGATGGTTTGGATCGATTGGATAGCTGAGTTTTCCAATCGCGTCTTTGAATCTCCGCATTAGATCCCAAGTAGTCTCTCCTTCCCGCTGCTTGATTTCCCACATTTCTGAGAGACCCTGTTGGTCTATTTGGGGCAGTTTGAAATCCTTAACGAAGTCCCTCTTCACATCTGCCATCGCTGGATTATGATGAGCTTCAGACCACTTTATAAACCAGCGTAGAGCTCTCTCCCTAAGAGTGGTTTGAAATTATATTAACTTCCCCGCATCTGGTGTCTGTCGTGCCCTCCATATGGCCTCGCAGAGGTACCAGTGTTATTCTACATCGTCATTACCCCTCCTAGAGAACTCTGGGTACTAGGTAAGTGATCCTGCCATGTTCACTTGTGTAGGCGTTACTAAAATGAAGTCGTTGGTTCTTAGTTGTGAAATGGTACCACTAGCAATTCTACTACCAGTGTGTATTACTGCTGGAGACTGAATACTATGAAACTTGCTTAATTCACGCAACTTAACAAAAAATTCACTTAGTGGTTGATAAAGCACCAGGGGAAGGTTGGGACTAGAGCTACCTGAACTTTGGGGAATAGGAGTACCTTGAGATATGAATGCCGACCTTTCTTGGAATAGTTGCTCCATTACAACGTGCAACTCCACATCAGACATCTCCTCAGGGCGTGCGTCTGCATCTTCTCTGTTAGACTTATTTCCTTTCTCCATCTGGGTTGGGTTCCTATACACTTGCTGAACTTCTTTAATGGTCCCTCCTATATCCTGGGGATCCACCTGACTTTCCACTTCCTTCGTCATCTGAGGCACCTCCTCTTTGTCCTTTCGACTACTTTCCTGTCTCTTTAACTCCTTTATCACCCTTTCTCGCCACTTCTCAATGATTTGCGCCCTACGATGTGCTCGTCGCTCCCTTAGCCTATTAGAGGTCTTGACATCCATACCCCTACTCCCCTTTTTCACTGTTCTTGTAGCATCTCTCCCTCAGTCCCTTTCCCCAGCACAGGATTTTTACGCTTCCATCTCATATTTTTGGAACACCATTAGTCCTTCATCTACCATCAAGGCTTTAATCCACAATGGAATCTCCTTCAACAGCTTCCCCCGTAACCCAGATCTGAATATATCCTTTGACCTAGAAAAGGACTGGCAGCACTCCACTGCAAACTCCACTATGTATCCGTCCAAGGTAGATTCCACCCAAAAATCTACAGCTCGGGTCAACTCGGTATTTAACCGATGAAGGGCCACCAGATCTCCATGCACCCACTTGCGACTGAATTTCCGTGACTTTCTTTTGGTTAGTTTGATATGGAGCCTTTGCAACTATATAGAGTTATTCTGGGAAATTTCCCCAAAATATCTCGTAAACATTGCTGGCAGATTCAGAAAATAGAACCAGATCTTTGACCGTTTTCTCCCTTTGTTGTCTCAGCTCGGCTTGCTGAGTGATGAACTGATCTAGGTGGTTATCCCACTAGCTTCGTATTTCTCTTTTGAAGATTCGAGATACCATGATCTAGCTCCCAAATGAAATTTCAGGTCCCGGAAACAGAACCATTTGTTGGTGAGGAAAAAGGTCTCTTAGCCAAGACCCAGGTTTAGATTAGAGGCCAACAAGGATTTATGCTACAGTCTAGCTCCACGTCGGCATTTTCACCCTGCTCCAAGGAGAAGAGAGTCTCACTCGAGGCGTTTCGTGACCTTACTAAGATTGGGAGTAGATTTTTATCAGTCTAGCAGATTAGATATGTATGAACCATAAATATCTCAGAGCTTAAGCAAACACAACATTACATGGGTGATATCCCTTAGAAGCACATTCAGAAAGACAATCAATAAAATTTTAAAATACTACCACACTAATCAATCTGGACTATAACATATATTGTGAACAACAAACTCTGCTCATATTATAATTCACTTATCGGCAACATACTACTACAATGCTCCTTAACATGAGCTTTAACTGAACAGATTACAAAGAGGTCCTATCCAGTAGATTAGAACACAGAGATACAGAGAGCTAGAGAACGGAACAACATGAACAGAGCTCTCTTACGGCTCATGTTCCCTAATTCCTCCTGTGCCAACCTCTTTTCTCCGTTGGCCAGTTGCTTATTTGTTCTGCTTCCAGCGCAATTGACAGTTCTTCCTTTCTTCTCGCTCGACTGTCTTCTGCTTCTCTCTGTTCATCGAGAGTTCTACTGCTTGTCTCCTTCCATGTTCTTCTACCATCTGTGCTTACTCCCGCAACAGCCGTGCCACATGTTCTTCACTCCTTTGCAACCTTGACAGCTCTCTACCTACCGTGGTTGTGTCCTGCCACGCACTATCCGCAACTCAAAACTATTTGATTTCAAAAGAAGGGACCCAACATTTCATACGCACTTTTCACATAACATTTCCACGTGTGTACACGCTTCTCAAGAATAGAACCTGCATACATTATTGATCAGCGGTTGTCATTGATGTCAACCCAAGCAGCACCAGGGGCTAACCCAATATTGCATGGGATTTTTGACCTACCAAATTAATATACTCTGGGTGAATAATTCCTTTTATGGTTTCTACTTGTCGAGATGTTTCCGTTGATATATGGCACGCCATGTAATTCTTCACGGTTTGAGAGATATTCATGTTTGAAGTTTGTACCCCTAGTTACTGGGCTAAAACCCCATGGGGTTGAGGCATGGGTCATTGCAAAGTCATAATTAATATTTTTTAAGCTCCTAAAATCCCTCCCACGTTCACTTTTTGAAGCCCCTCTCAACCTAAGAATTTATATAAATTGTGATCCTCATTTCCTCCTTATGCAAGGGATTTCGCCATCTGAAACAGGTCATCGTGGAATTTTAGCTCTAACGTTTTTTATACGAAGGTTAAGAAGCTGAAATTTTTATGAGGTGAATCTGAAATCCTGAGGAAGCTACTGTAAAAATTTCAGATCAAGGTGCACAACATTTTTGGAGATATGATTTGTGGAAGTCAGGGTTTTTGCAGGCTCCTGAAATTCATCTCAAAGAAGTTACCTTGGTAAAATCGTCATAAATCTCTCTCTGAGTATCGGATTGAAATTCCGTAAAAATTGGCAGATAGTGCACAATCTTTATTTTTTTCTCTATCAATTTCAGAGCCAAATAAAGAAATAGTGACACGTGGCACATCGTACAAGTGCGCTCTGCTGAAACAATCCATAATTAGGGCATTGTGAGAGATTGGGTATAACTCTCCCTTGAAGAATCCAAATTGGGTTAGACCTATGGCATTGGAAAGACGACTTAGAGGACTACTACAGGACCAAAAATCAGATATTGAGGATATGAAATAACAGAGATACACCAGATTCAATATCGAGTTCCTAGAAGGCAAAGAAAAAACTAAATCATGTGTTGTCAAGGGTTGCAAAGGACCAGAATTTCTAGGGCAGCAAAGAAAAGCAAGGTGCAACAAAGGGTAGCATGAAAAGAGCATCAACCAAGGTGCATAACAGCAGCAAGAAGTTCATCCTATGAAGTCTTCAAGTGGGCAGCATTGCATACAATCATTGTAAAGGTATCATTGTACTAAGTCATTGTAGATACATTATTGTAAAAATTGTACTAGTGTCTATCTGCCAAGGGTTGAAGAGGAAGTGTTGGGAGGTCTAGGATCATCATTAGGTGGTTGTGTCAAAGTTTGGGTTATGGTCTAGTATATATTCTTCTTCTACATCATTCTATATCATTGTAAAGTGGACCATTTTCCCTGGTATGGGAGTCCATTCTTATTTTATTCTTCTATAGGGTGGTAGGGTGGTGCTAGGGTGAGTTGTAGCTCATTGGGTGTTGGGGCATCCGTTCAGTTGACTATTGAATAATCTCGGGTGTTGGAGCATCCATCCAGTGGGAGCTGTAGAAGAATGCTTTTCTAGATTCTAGGAAGATGGAGCTTTATTTTCAATTGGAGTTGAATATTAAAGAATTATTAGAAAAGCATTAGGTGGTTTTTGTCCCGGGGTGGGTTTCCACCTTAAAAACTGTGTGCATTTGTGTTCCTCTTGTTTGCTGCTATCATTATACAACACTGATAATAATTGAAGATTAACTAATGCTCTAATTGAAAGGAATACTGATTCACCCCCCCCCCCCCTCCCTCCCCCTCTCAGTATTTCCAACAATTGGTATCAGAGCTTGGTTCCTTCAATAGCAGTTTAACAGCTGGAAGGAGGTCATGGAGCATACCAAGAATGGTGTACCTTTATTCAATGAAAATAATTATGCACTCTAGAAAGGAAGAATGGAGGTCTATCTCTTGGCGCAAGGTTACGAAGTATGGGACACTGTTCAAAATGGATTTACATCAACTACGGATGAACAAGGTAAGAAGAATTTGGTAAATGATGCAAAAGCAAAGAATATTATTATTAGTGGACTTATTGAATTTTCTTATCATAAGGTGCTGGGTTGTAAAACCACAAAAAATGTATGGGACAAGCTTGAGAATATATATGCAGATGACTCAAATGTCAAAGAAGAAAAGCTTCAAATCTATAGAGAAAAATTTGAGCAACTCAGAATGAAAGAAGATTGCAACATTGCTACATACTTTCAATACGTTGATGAAATAACCAATACTCTGGAAGGATTGGGAGAGCCAATTGACGAGAAGACTATTATACGGAAGATTCTTAGAACGTTACTAGGGAGATTCAACCCAAAGGTATCGGTCTTAGAATACAGTGAAAATCTGGACAAACTCAGCAAAGAGGAATTACATGGAGTTCTCATAGCATATGAAATGAGACTTGATGAAGAAGAGGGTACTTCGCATCTAGAAACTGCGTTCACTGCATCTAAGAAAACCAATAAGGATAAAAAACCTTCAATTGAAAATACATGCACCTGCAAGTGTGAAGAAAAGGGAGATGATGAAGAAGGTATTTCAGATGAATAATATGCTTACTTCACGAGAAAACTAAAAATTGGTAAGGGACAATTCAAAGGTAAACTTCCATTGATATGTTTCAGCTGTAATGAGGTTGGGCATTTTGCAGCAAAATGTCCAAATAGAAGTAATGGCAACTCAAAAGGAAAGAAAGGCTTTAAGAAATTCAACAAGCAAGGATCCAAAAGGAACTTTCTCTCTAAAGAAGATAGCTCATCATCTGATGAAGACAATGACAGTGAAGAAGAAGCTAATGAGAGAGTATTGTTTATGGCCAAGCACAATAAACAAGAGGTATCAAACAACGAAGAAGAAGGATGGACCATAGAAGAATTTTATGAGGAAGAAATCAAGCTTATAAAAGATCTCAAGGCGAAGAAGATCCGTTCCAACACTATTGAAGAACAAGTTCAAGGTCTCAATTGAAGTTGAAGAAAAAAAATTCATTGAAGAGTCACTTCAAAAGAAGTTGGAAGAAAGCAACCAAGAAAGGGAAGAATTAGAAGTCGAAGTATTCTCGCTGCGTGAGGAAGTGAAGAACGAAAAAACTATCCAAAACTATACCAACAGCTCAAGGGCATTGGAAGAACTCATCAACAATCAACAATCTTACAACAAAAAAACTGGCATCGGTTACAAAGAAGAAGAAATAGGACCTTCTACTGTTGAACCCTTAGTTAAACTGAGAGGGGGGGTGAATCAGTTTAACACATTCATGGACTTTTAAAACTTTCCTTTAAACTAATTTACACCTTCATTTCAAGATCAACTTAATATGTGAGCAATCTTAATTTGTGAGCAGCAAGTATCAAGCAGATTTGTTAATGTAACAACAATCTTAATATGTGAGCAACAAGTATTAAGTAGATTAGATAAACCACATCAACACGTAGACATCATGCACATAGACAACAGATATAAGTGGAAACCCATAAGGGAGAAAACCACATCTTATTATTGTTGTGATGCAAAGGCAAGCTCCAACTCCCTCTCACCATTGATTTTCTGTAGGCACCAACCTACAGGAGGCTCCTACCTCAATTTTGCAAGCTATAACTTGCAAGGAAGCTCCAACTCCCATCAATTTTCTACAGGCTCCAACCTACAGGAGGCTCCTACCTCAGCCAGCTACAACTGACTTCTATCAAGCTACAACTTGATATGGAAGCACCAACTCCCATCTATTTTCTGCAGGCTACAACCTCCAGGAGGCTCCTACCTCAACCAGCTAGAACTGACTTCTATCAAGATAAAACTTGATATGGAAGCACCAACTCCCATCTATTTTCTGCAAGCTACAACCTACAAGAGGCTCCTACCTCTGTCAGCTACAACTGACATCTATCAAGCTACTACTTGATAGGGAAGCTCCAAATTCCTTACTCTTTCAAAAGAAAACACTTGCTGATTTACCTGGATATCAGCTCTGTTCTGTACCATCTTCACTGTTGTGCTCCAACCTTCATATCTGCCCTGCATCATCTCTGCATTTTCTCAGATTCTCTATCAGCTCCTCCTTCTTCTCTGCCTCACTGCTTCATTTCTGCATTCTCTAACCTCTCTATGCATATCTATGAGATATCATTTATAGAGTTCACCTCTTGACTATTTGTATTCTACCTGGAATTCGAAATGAACAACCTTGACTCTTCGACTTCTGCCTTCTCATTCCTTTGTCCAGCTTATTCAAAGGAATATAAAAATTTATACAAATTTTAGTTTTACAGTGGAGTTTTGTTTGCCTATGGAGACTTGCCAATGCATCACAAACAATATAAAATCAATTAAAACATTTGCATTCAAATTTTCAGTTACATATATCAATTTCACTCAGCCCTTTTTCCGGCCCTTGGCTTGCTAGTTTTGTCTTTTTTGCTGCTGTCACTGTAACTGTTCTGCATACCTCTGTTTTCCATGTATGTAAAATGCATTTCCCAAATTCTGTTCCAACTCTGGTAGCTTTATCAAAATTCACTGTATTTTACATTGCAGAAGTTCTTCATATGGTTCAAAATTTACTTCAATGCATTTACAATGTTCTTCTATAAAAACCTCAAATAAATCTCGGCATATAACAAAAACATTTTTACCATAGAAAATAGCCTTCTGGGCCCACTTGCCGAACTCTTTCTATTCCCCGATGCGATGAGCCTCCTCCGATGATTTCCGATTGCGATTACACCCTTTGCGATTGTTCCGATGCAATCAATCGCAATCGCAAACTTAAATAACATGTTCCACTGCTCTGCCTTCACGCCGATGTGATGGCCCCACACCAGATAAATATATGTATATATTGTTTCATATATACTTGCCGCTTTACTTTCTATTCATTCTTCAGTTTTGGTCTAAAATCTCGGAGTAAACATGCATTAAACTTTTTCTTTTTACATGGGGGCCCACACTACAAATATACTCCGCCTCTTTTAACTTTCCAATTGCAATCACAACATTCTGAGATCCTCTTGTGCCTTTGGTCATCTGATTTCCGCTGATGCGATTAGCGAAGGTCCCACTAGGAAATATTTTGGCATTTCAATGTTCTACGTTATAATTCTCTTTTATCCGTCGAAGCGCTTTAACAAAGGAAAATCTTATATTTTCGTGTTTGAATCTCCGCCGATGCGATGGGTCACTCTGGGAACCACTCCGACTTACTTTATGATCCAGCGGTTGCTATCTGCCACGATCCAACGGTTGCGATTGGATCGCATCATCACAATCGCAATATTCAACAACTTGTTCACTTACACTTTTGCTGTGCCGATGTGATTAGAATTCTCCGATGCGATAGATCCAATGGCCGCCGTTAATTGGGAACAGACGGTTGCGATTAAATCGCTCAATCGCAATCGCAACTTTCAGCGTGTCATTCCTTTGTTCTTTCATTCCACCGATGCGATTAGATCTCCACCGTTGATCTTCTATTTCCGATACGATCTCCGCCGTCGATCTTCAACACTTCCGAAAGCCGCTTCTACTGTTTATTGCATGGTTCCACTTCTATTCATGATTCCGCCTTTTATCAACACATTGGGTTATGTTCATGTTCCTTTGTATTTTATTCGAAACTCCGACCTTGGTTTAAAACATAAACCATTGCATGATCCACCTTTAATATTGGGTCCCACAATTCTTTTTTCGTACCATTCACATCCAACAGTCTATCTGCTCTTGCGCTCCAATAATGATTTGGGCACTCATCCAAGGGCTCTCGCGCAATATCGCGCAATTTAAATGTACAAAACTTAATGCTCAAAAATTACGCGATGTGAGTGGTTTTCGAATACCACTCATTTACACGTGTCCTCAAAATAACGATATCGCGTTCGAAAAGTGAAAACAGCTTACCTCTTGACGAGTCGCGCTAACCCACTAGTATTGGGTTTTCAAAGATGCTTTCCTTGCGGGCCCCACTATCCTTCCTTTGTTTGTTTAACTGGTCCATCACATTAATTCCTTTGTAAATTTTTCGGAAATACTTTTCTTAAATGAACCTATTTTGTACCCAACCTTTGGAACATTACAATATAAATTTGCCCAGTAGGTCCCATGTCCTTATATCATCGCATCGCATCGCAACTCCACTGCCTCTGTTTCATAGTCTACCTTGCTGCCTTTTCCGATTGCGATTTGTGATCGCATCGCAAATGAAAACATCGCATCGCATCGCATCTCCGCTTCATAACTCTACCTCTCTTCTTCATTCCAGATTGTGATATGCGATCGCATTGCATCGCATCTCCATTACACTGCCTCTACTTCTATTCACTGTCTCTGCTTTGTCTGCTGCCTCTGTTCCTTATCTGCCTTGCTGCCTTGCTACCTCTCTGCTTCTTTGCTCTCTCTGCTGCTCTCTTTGCTGCCTCTGCTACCTCTCTGTTGCTATCTCTGCTTCTTGTCTAATTAATCAATTTCTCCACATCATATGCAAAATCAACCAAATTAGTACACTTCTCACAGAATCCGGAAACAGATTCTTTCATATTTACACAAGTCCCTTCTACAACTACCTCTGCTCTTTGTCTGATGCTTTATCTGCTGCCTCTCTACTACCTCTCTGCTTCTTTGCTATCTCAGCTACCTCTTTTCTTATTTCTCTGCTTCATATGTTTCTTCTGATGTCTCTGCTGCATCTCTACCTTTGTTGCTTACCTATTGTTCCTTTGTGCTCCTTTTATGATTTCTTACTGTTGCCTCTCTGCTACTTTTCTTCTTTGTTGCCTCTTCTACCTGTCTTCTACTTTGCCTCATTGCTGGTTTAGGTGCTGCTCCTTTGTGCTCCTTTGCAATAAATGACAACATTTCCAACAGTCTCCCCCTTTGGCATTGATGGAAATACTTTATTGCTCTCCTTTTGCTTGATTTTCCTCCCCCTTTGACATCAATGGAAAAGGGTTGCACATTTCCTAGTGTGCTTTCTATCTCTTCATTTCCTCTCTCTGAGATGTGTTTAGGCCTTCTTCTTCTGACTTTGTACCCTGCTGCTCCAAAATGGTGTACAAGATTTGTTGAGAGAACACTTTTGAGAATTATTGAGCTTGAATATACACAGGAAGTGGATACAATCCCAAAGCACAAACTCCTTTCACTTGTATAAAGCTGAAAGTGAAGATAATGACACTTCATAGAACACATTGTACCAGCCTTGTCTAATCACAGATGCATCATTGGATCAAAACTAAAATACTGAGAGTGCTTCAAATATACTTCAGTCTCTAGTATTATCTTCATCAGAAATCCATATCTGTTGAGGAAGATTGTAGATGGAATATGTCTTCCTCTGCAATACACATCTGCAGTACAACACCTGTTCAATTATGATGATGATGCCAATATATCTTTTATAGCTGTGGTTCACCTTGTCTGCTTGTTGGTGATGATATGAGCTAGGATGCTGATAATGATATTACACTTAATAGCTGAAAGGTCCTTGTTACTGATGTGATCAATGAATTAAGCCAGAGTTTACAACTTATTGTGAGATTAGATGATATCTTTCAATCTGAGAGACTAAATGACTTTACTGCTTGTACAATGTACTTTCAAAACAAACCCTTGAGGCTAGATACATTCAATGTATTGGTCAGTCTCACTTATCAACCATGCAATTTATTTATGACATAAGGGGGTATGTATGTCAATGATTACTCTCTTTTCAATGGGGACATACCGGAAATTCCTTTCTGTTGAAGTAGGCTTTAGATGTAACATTAATAGACTCTTGGGCTTCAAATGTAATATCAACACAACTGGTCCTTCATACTTCTAATACTTTAACTGTTCCATTTTGATGATCTTAACCAAAAACATATTCAAGATCTTTAATTGTAATTTCAGCAAGTAGACTTCACACGGTGTTATGAATGATCTTAAGAAAGAGAGGCCTTGAATATATATAGATGTACTGACTTCAGGAAGACATGCAGTTATATCTAGAAATAGATATTGCTTCAATGCTCAATATACTACTTCAAGTATAAACAAGATAACGATCCTTTTACCTTTTCATTGACCCTTTTATGCCTTAAAATGCACATAACGTTGGGATACTACCTTGATGTACTTTTGCCTTAATCCTTTGGTCCTGAGGACCTGTACCATACTGATGCTCCATTGATAACACTTGGTATTCTGTTGATAGGCATGCTGCTTGTACCTAAATGCCAATTGATACTACCATGCAGAGATTTGACTTCAGCTTGCATATGAACCCATTGTTAAGACAACCTTCATAGTTTCTCCCATTGAGCTCTCCACTGTTCTCAACAACAATCATCAACATACTAAGTCTAATCTTGGCATTATTAACCCTTTTGATTATTTTGTCATTCTGGTTTAAAAGAAAGTCACTGCATTTTCCTTTCTTGGACTGCTCCAGAATCATTGCTGCTTTTTATACAATTCAACTGTCTCAACATAATGATATTTGGGAATACATATTCAATTTCTTTACTAGGAATCTTCATGGGCAGATCACTCAAGGATTTATCACTTATTTACTTTCACTCCTTCAAGGGGACTTTTCATAGATGATGTAATGACATAATGATGATAGGCACTTTTCTTACTCATTCTTATTTAAGTGATTCATTGTTAATTCTAGCAGTATGATGCACTCTGTGATCATCCTTTAATGTGTTGATGTCTTCTTAGCTTACATGTTCATTGCTGATGTTTCCTCTATCATCATGGATGCTTGCTGCTTTCTCTCCTTCCATCAACCTGCTGGCTATTGTGTGCTTCAGGTGATCTTCTTCCTCTATAGTTCTCTGTTACAGAATTTTTCCTTTTCCTTCCTAATCTTATAGCTGTTCTCATTTCATGGAGCTCTTCTTAGACGACTTATATGGGGACTACAGATGAACTACTCTCCCCCTGGGATGTTGCTTCATATCTATCACTGGTTGGATATTTTCTTTGCTTCCTAGAGCAGCTCCCCTGAGACTATGATGGATTCATTATGTTATTGAGATAATAGGCTCCCCCTTTCTCTTTTCCTTCCATACTTTATTGGGGTTCTTCATAATGTTTGCACTTCTTTTAGATTCATAGTTTTGTTTGATTTGCTTTGATTCCATCATCTTTCTAGAGTTCTTTAATGTATATGGAAGATTACAGTCCTTTGCTTTGTGACCAAGCTTGAGGCATACATAACATCTTACTTTGCCAAGGTATGTTTGAGCTGATGTATAATATTTTATTCCCCCTTTTGAATACAATTTACAATCAACAAGTTTATGTCCAAAATTATTGCATGCATAACAGTAGCCATGGAAATGATTTGTGTACCTGGGGAAAGATTGTCTTTTCTATTTGCTTGCTTGAGGCGTTATTCTCATTTTCTGCATCCTTTGCTGGTTGGACTGGATTTGCTTTGTCTTACAATATTCTACAATATGTCCAGGTTTGTGGCAGGAAAAACAAGTGATACTTCCCATAGGAGGAAAGAACCTTCTTTGACATCTTCCAAATTTATTCAATTCATCCTCAGGAGCGTATGAGCCTTTAGCAGCTGATTGTTTCATCCTATCATTCTTTGTCCTTTCATGTAGCTGCTTGTTTCTATTTGTTTCTTTGCAAATCATGTTCTTGCTGGCTTCTACTTCTGTAGGAATCTGTTGAGCTGCTTCACTATCCTTTACAGCTTTTACAAAAATGACATTCTTGTTATCTTCAACCTTGGACTTACTGGTTTCTCCTTCATATCATATCCCAGCCTTTATGAGAGGTGACCTTTGAGCCTTTAGAATCTGGTCCAACTGTCCAGAGCTTTTCATTTGAGGAGTATTCATTAATAATTCTCTTTGGGCCTTTTCTAATTTCTTTCTCAGGCTCACTACTCTTCTTCCAATTTCTCACATTCCAGAATTTTCTCTCTCATTTGTTGCAGCAAAGTGTCTTCTACTTTCCTTTCTTCTTCAAGTTGTGTCTTCAGGCCAACAATCTCTTTCTTATCTTCATATTCTTTCTCATCACATATTTGCACCAATGTCTTCAGGTCTTTGTTTTCATTCTTCAATCTTTCTATTTCAGTCAAGGCTATGTCACGTTTGTCTTTTTCCTCAGCTGTAATTTCTTCATGGTTCTTACTTCCATTCACACTAGCAGGTACCTCATTTGATTGAACATTTTCCTTTTGACATGAATTTTTCTTCTTCTTAATTCTCTTCTCCTTCTTGACAATGCAGTCCTTAATGTCTACTCCATGCATGAAATGTAATCTATCCCAGATTTATTTTGCAGAGGTTAGATCCATTATTAAATCAAGATCCTTGTTATGAAGATTGTTATAAATCACAAAATTTTCCTTGGCATTCCGTTGTTGTTCGTGCAAAGAGGGAGAGTCTGTGCAGTAACCGTCACATACAAGTTTCCACACCTCAGGTTCATAAGCCAATAATTTTGTTTTAACCTTATCTCTCCATTCAGGAAAGTTTGTTGTGTTTAGCACAAGTACATTTTGATAGTCCATGACTCAACCAGATCTCCTTCAAGCTATTAGGCTTACACCAAAGGAACCTGGCTTTGATACCAATTGTTGAACCCTTAGTTAAACTGAGAGGGGGGTGAATCAGTTTAACACATTCATGGACTTTTAAAACTTTCCTTTAAACTAATTTACACCTTCATTTCAAGATCAACTTAATATGTGAGCAATCTTAATTTGTGAGCAGCAAGTATCAAGAAGATTTGTTAATGTAACAGTAGTCTTAATATGTGAGCAACAAGTATTAAGAAGATTAGATAAACCACATCAACACATAGACATCATGCACATAGATAGCAGATATAAGTGGAAACCCATAAGGGAGAAAACCACATCTTATTATTGTTGTGATTCAAAGGCAAGCTCCAACTCCCTCTCACCACCGATTTTCTGTAGGCACCAACCTACAGGAGGCTCCTACCTCAATTTTGCAAGCTACAACTTGCAAGGAAGCTCCAACTCCCATCAATTTTCTGCAGGCTCCAACCTACAGGAGGCTCCTACCTCAGCTAGCTAAAACTGACTTCTATCAAGCTACAACTTGATATGGAAGCACCAACTCCCATCTATTTTCTGCAGGCTATAACCTCCAGGAGGCTCCTACTTTAGCCAGCTACAACTGACTTCTATCAAGCTACAACTTGATATGGAAGCACCAACTCCCATCTATTTTTTGTAGGCTACAACCTGCAGGAGGCTCCTACCTCTGTCAGCTAAAACTGACATCTATCAATCTACTACTTGATATGGGAGCTCCAAATTCCTTACTCTTTCAAAAGAAAACACTTGCTGATTTACCTGGATATCAGCTCTGTTGTGTACCATATTCACTGCTGTGCTCCAGCCTTCATATCTGCCCTGCACCATCTCTGCATTTTCTCAGATTCTCTATCAGCTCCTCCTTCTTCTCTGCCTCACTGCTTCATTTCTGCATTCTCTAACCTCTCTATGCATATCTATGAGATATCATTTATAGAGTTCACCTCTTGACTGTTTGTATTCTACCGGGAATTCAAAATTTACTTCAACGCATTTACAATGTTCTTCTATAAAAACCTCAAATAACTCTCAGCATATAACAAAGACATTTTTACCATGGAAAATAGCTTTCTGGGCCCACTTGTTGAACTCTTTCTATTCCCCGATGCGATGAGCGTCCTCCGATGATTTCTGATTGCGATTACACCCTTTGCGATTGTTCTGATGCGATTAATCGCAATCGCAAACTTCAATAACATGTTCCACTGCTCTGCCTTCATGCCGATGGGATGGCCCCACACTGCATAGATATATGTATATATTGTTTCATATATAATTTCCGCTTTAATTTTTATTCATTCTTCAGTTTTGGTCTAAAATATCGGAGTAAACATGCATTAAACTTTTTCTTTTTACATGGGGGCCCACACTACAAATATAATCTGCCTCTTTTAACTTTCCAATCGCAATCACAACATTCTGAGATCCTCTTGTGCCTTTGGTCATCTAATATCTGCCGATGTGATTAGAAAAGGTCCCACCAGGCAATATTTCGGCATTTCAATGTTCTACGTTATAATTCTCTTTTACCCGTCGAAGCGCTTTAACAAAAGAAAATCTTATATTTTCATGTTTGAATCTTCGCCGATGCAATGGGTCACTGTGGGCCCCACTCCGACTTACTTTATGATCCAGCAGTTGCTATCTGCCGGGATCAAATGGTTGCGATTGGATCGCATCATCGCAATCATAATATTCAACAACTTGTTCACTTGCACTTCCGCTGCGCCGATGTGATTAGAATTCTCCGATGCGATAGATCCAATGGCTGCCGTTAATTGGGAACAGACGGTTGTGATTAAATCGCTCAATCACAATCACAAATTTCAATGTGTCATTCCTTTGTTCTTTCATTCCGCCGATGCGATTAGAAATCGCCGATGCGATTAGATCTCCACCGTTGATCTTCTATTTCTGATACGATCTCTGCTGTCGATCTTCAACACTTCCGAAAGCCACTTCTACTATTTATTGCATGGTTCCACTTCTATTCATGATTCCGCCTTTTATCAACACATTGGGTTATGTTCATGTTCCTTTGTATTTTATTCGAAACTCCGACCTTGGTTTAAAACATAAACCATTGCATGATCCACCTTTAATATTGGGTCCCACAATTCTTTTTGCATACCATTCACATCCAACGATCTATCTACTCTCGCACTCCAATAATGCTTTGGGCCATCATCCAAGGGCTCTCGCGCAATATCGCGCAATTTAAATGTACAAAAATTAATGCTCAAAAATTACGCGATGCAAGTGGTTTTGAATACCACTCATTTACACGTGTCCTCCAAATAACGATATCACGTTCGAAAAGTGAAAACATCTTACCTCTTGACGAGTCACACGAACCCACTAGTATTGGGTTTTCAAAGCCGCTTTCCTTGTGGGCCCCACTATCCTTCCTTTGTTTGTTTAACTGGTCCATCGCGTTAATTCCTTTGTAAACGTTTCGGAAATACTTTTCTTAAATGAACCTCTTTTGTACCCAGCCTTCGGAACATTACAATATACATTTTCCCAGTAGGTCCCATGTCCTTATATCATCGCATCGCATCGCAACTCTGCTGCCTCTGTTTCATAGTCTACCTTGCTTCCTTTTCCGATTTCGATTTGCGATCGCATCGCAAATGCAAACATCGCATCGCATCGCATCTCCGCTTCATAACTCTACCTCTCTGCTTCGTTCCCGATTGCGATATGCGATCGCATCGCATCAAAGTCCAATCGAATTGCATCTCCATTACACTGCCTCTACTTCTATTCACTGTCTCTGCTTTGTCTGCTGCCTCTGTTCCTTATCTGCCTTGCTGCCTTTGCTGCCTTGCTACCTCTCTGCTTCTTTTCTCTCTCTACTACTCTCTTTGCTACCTCTGCTACCTCTCTATTGCTATCTCTGCTTCTTGTCTAATTAATCAGAGTAAACCTCTTTAACTTCCTCTGATGTTATACACAACCAAATTAATCAATTTCTCCACATCATATGCAAAATCAACCAAATTAGTACACTTCTCATAGAATCCAGAAACAAATTCTTTCATATTTAAACATGGCCCTTCTACAACTACCTCTACTCTTTGTCTGATGCTTTCTCTACTGCCTCTCTGCTACCTCTCTGCTTCTTTGCTGTCTCAGCTACCTCTCTGCTTCTTTCTCTGCTTCATATGTTTCCTCTGATGTCTCTGCTGCATCTCTACCTTTGTTGCTTACCTATTGTTCCTTTGTGCTCCTTTTATGCTTTCTTACTGCTGCCTCTCTACTACTTTGCTTCTTTGCTGCCTCTTATACCTGTCTTCTACTTTGCCTCACTACTGGTTCAGGTGCTGCTCCTTTGTGCTCCTTTGCCATCAATGAAAACGTTTCCAACATCTACAACAAAATACAATGAACCTATGAGATTTGACGTACATGTAGACTTCATTGGACAAGATTCGCAAGAACAGCCTTGGAAGACAATTCATTGACGAAAATTTCCATCCAAGTACCATCATATTTTTTATGGCTACTGTTATTCATGTGGAAAATTTGGTCATAAAGCTGTATAATGTCGCACGTACCCTAGGAATGAATACAATTCTAGGAGATCTTTCAAATATGAACCTCCTAGGGCTCAACGAAACATCAATAGATTTTAACATTTAAGAAATAATATTGAATGTTACAAATGTCGAAACTTTGGACACATAGCCAAAGACTGCAGACTTGAAAATCCTCCAGAAGAATCTTCGAAGCCACAAAACGAACGAACATGGAAGAAGAAGAAGAATGATAATTGTGTTCTTGCTTTCAAGGCTCAAAAGAACAAATATGTGTGGTATGTTGATAGCGATTTCTCAACGCATATGACTGGAGATAGAAATAAATTTGTATCTCTGAAAGAGAAGAAGGATGGAACCGTAACCTTTGGAAATGATGGATCTTCAAATGTTATAGGATCAGGTACTGTTACTCTCGGAAGCAAATATGCTCTAGCCAAGAATGTTCTATTGGTTGAAAACATGAATCACAATCTACTCAGTGTTGGACAAATGTGTGATCAAGGACACACAATACTATTCAACTCCACGAAATGTGAAATCAGGAAAGGCGTGTATGGTGAAATTGCGGCTACAACAAGTTGATCTCCAAATGACATATATGTTCTGGATGAAGCAACTAAAGCATGTCTAATAACTAAAGAGGATGATACAATAATTGGTAGCAATGATGATCGACTAAGTAAAAAGTTTGCTACTAAGGTGCAAAGTGATTTCGAGATGTCTTTACTTGGTGAGCTGACATACTTCTTAGGGCTTCAAATATCTCAGCAAGAGAAAGGAATATTTATATGTCAAGCTAGGTACATCAAGGAAATGCCCAAGAAATTTAAAATGGAAGATTGCAAACCCATCCTTACTCCAATGGTAACAGGTTGCAAATTGAGCATAGACGACTCATCTAAGGATGTGGATCAAAGGCTGTACAGATCTATGATTAGTAGTCTTCTATATGTAACAGCCTCCCGACCAGATGTTATGCAAGCAGTTGGACAAGTAGCAAGATTCCAAGCAGCACCAAAAGTATCACATATTAAATATTCACCAGCATTGGAATATCTTCGCCAGAATCTTGGGATTCTCCCAAGTTCTCATTAGATTTTCATTTTTCAGAATATAAAGGGGGAGTGGAAGTAGATTACAGGTCTGCAGGATGGTTGTGTGTCAGGGGGAGTGGAAGTGTGTACAGGTCCGCAGGATGGTTGTGTTTCAGGGGGAGTTACCGTTTTCCAATGATGTCAAAGGGGGAGAGAATGTCGTAGGAAGAGGTGTCATGATCGCAAGGGGAGTACTTGTGTTGCCATCAATGCCAAAGGGGGAGATTGTTGATCAGCGGTTGTCATTGATGTCAACCCAAGCAGCACCAGGGGCTAACCCAATATTGCATGGATTTTTTGACCTACCAAATTAATATACTCTGGGTCAATAATGTTTTTTATGGTTTCTACTTGTCGAGATGTTTCTGTTGATATATGGCACACCATGTAATTCTTCACATTTTGAGAGATATTCATGTTTGAAGTTTGTACCCCCAGTTACTGGGCTAAAACCCCATGGGGTTGGGGAATGGGTCATTGAAAAGTCATAATTAATATTTTTTAAGCTCCTAAAATCCCTCCCACATTCACTTCTTGAAGCCCCTCTCAACCTAAGCATTTATATAAATTGTGATCCTCATTTCCTCCTTATGCAAGGGATTTCGCCATCTGAAACAGGTCATCGTGGAATTTTTGCTCTAACGTTTTTTCTACGAAGGTTCAGAAGCTGAAATTTTTATGAGGTAAAGCCGAAATCCTAAGGAAGCTTCTTTAAAAATTTCAGATCAAGGTGCGAAACATATTTGGAGATATGATCTGTGGAAGTCAGGGTTTTTGCAGGCTCCTGAAATTCATCTCAAAGAAGTGACCCTGGTAAAATCGTCATAACTCTCTCTTTGAGTATCGGATTGAAATTCCATAAAAAGTGATAGATAGTGCACAGTCTGTAGTTTTTTCTCTATCAATTTCAGAGCCAAATGAAGAAACAATGACACGTGGCACGCCGTACAAGTGCGCTCTTCGTAAATAGTCCATAATTAGGGCATTGTGAGAGATTGGGTATAACTCTCTCTTGAAGAATCCAAATTGGGTTAGACCTATGGAATTGGAAAGAAGACTCAGAGGAATACTACAGGACCAAAAATCAGATATTGAGGATATGAAATAACAGAGATACACCAGATTCAATATCGAGCTCCTAGAAGGCAAAGAAAAAGCTAGATCATGTGTTGTCAAGGGTTGCAAAGGACTAGACTTTCTAGGGCAGCAAAGCAAAGAAAGGTGCAACAGAGGGTAGCATGAAAAGAGCATCAACCAAGGTTCATAACAACAGCAAGAAGTTCATCCTATGAAGTCTTCAAGTGGGCAACACTGCATACAATCATTGTACTAAGTCATTGTAAATACATTATTGTAAAATTTGTACTAGTGTCTATCCGCTAAGGGTTGAAGAGGCAATGTTGGGAGGTCTAGGATCATCATTAGGTGGTTGTGTCAAAGTTGGGGTTATGGTCTAGTATATATTCTTCTTCTACAACATTCTATATCATTGTAAAGTGGACCATTTTCCCTGGTATGAGAGTCCATTCTTATTTTATTCTTCTATAGGGTGGTAGGGTGGTGCTAGAGTGAGTTATAGCTCATTGGGTGTTGGGGCATCCGTTCAGTTGACTATTGAAGAATCTCGGGCGTTGGAGCGTCCATCCAGTGGGAGCTAGAGAAGAATGCTTTTCTAGATTCTAGGAAGTTGGAGCTTTATTTTCAATTGGAGTTGAATATTAAAGAATTATTAGAAAAGCATTAGGTGGTTTTTGTCCCGGAGTGGGTTTCCACCTTAAAAACTGTGTGCATTTTTGTTCCTCTTGTTTGCTGCTATCATTATACAAACATTGATAATAATTGAAGATTAACTAATGCTCTAATTGGAAGGAATACTGATTCACCCCCCCCCCCTCTCAGTATTTCCAACATACATATCTCAACATATTGCAATTTTCTGCAATTTTCAACTGACAACTACGCTGCTCATCAAAACATCAAACATACTAGATAACAACATACACAATAATAGACACACGTCAAAACCCATATCTAATCAACCCATATCCAGATCATATTATCCATAGTCATTTTAGGTCTAATGATCCTGATCCATGATTGTATTATTGGGTGCATACTTATTTCAGATTAACCACTCATCAATAACCCTTACCATGAAATAAAACTTGAGATCAAAGTAATCATCAATCACTCTCACTTAAGAACACATTAACACTTTGATATTCACCTCCTTATATAGCTTGAGCCTTAGCCAATACCACATGCCAAAACCACATTAGTGCCGGTGGTAATATTTGACGGGATCAAATATCCATTACTCCACTCAATATTGTGGGCTAATATCATGGTTAAGACCCTTGATATTTAGAGAATCATAGTGCACCAATTGTATTTTCCTTTGCTTCTTCATACCCTCATGTGTACGCGACTTTGCTTCATATAACTTGTGTATATTTCTTCAAATGTTCACCTTTATAATTCTTCTATCTCTGACCTACATACCTATGTCCAATCATTCTATCACTATATTCCATCACTCGGTCACCTCTGAAATGACTTGTGTACTCATCTCGTTACCATATACTTATCCTATTACAAATGGGTTTCCATCAAGGAAAACACATACATCATAATGCCAACAATCTCTCCCTTTGGACTTGATGGCAACCATGTTGGGTGTTTGATCGCCAAAACCTATAGATACCTGTAAAACACATAAATATTTTCAATTCAAACACTTTGCAATTCAAATACCAATATATTCTCCCCCTTTGACATTAAGGTAAAAGGGCAGACTAATGGACCCCCTAAGCACATGATGAATCTACTGAAATATTTTCAATGAGGTACATGAATCTATGAATCATCTGAATATGACCTTCCCTATCACTAAGGACTTAAACTTACATAAACCATGCAACCAAGTGGGGTTACATAACATCAACTTCCCATTAGGGGATAACATACATAAATGACTTGGCCTTCAATAGTCGAAACACAGATAATTATTACAAGAATTACATTATGGGTCTTTACATGACCTTTACATCAAATGACAGATATGAATTTTATAAACAAGACCAAAATACTGCAGCATAGCATCCTTCAACCAACTACATAATATTCTTCAGAAATATTGCAAACAAAATGCCAACAATGCATCATTAACAGAAAAGCTAATGCCCCCCTTGAACTTGTGCTACCTGTTCACTGTCAGATATGACAACATCAACTCATATATCAAAGCATATTCATCAATTAGAAAAGTATAAATCTCATATTGTATCAACTCATAGATCATCATTACTCAAAACCAGTTATAAGTAACATCAACATATTGTAATCATCAACATCAAAGCATGAAGGTCAAATAATAACTGACTGAAGCATGTTAGAATCTATTCTTGAGTCTGACCCATGGTTTTCTATTAGAGAAATATATATGCATTTGTCTATATAGGAACTCGCGTATATACATGACCGTATTTCATAAAATCCACGTACAAAAAGTAAATTTCTGAGATATCATTTGTGCTTGAAAGTATGATCAGATTGATCAACAAAGAGATGAAGCAGAGACTACTCCCAGTTTTAGTCTGAGATATTAAAATTCTTCTCATGGAAGAGGTTTTGTTAATATATCAACAACTTGTTATTTTTGAGGGAACATACTCCAATTTGACATTTTTTTCAAGCACTTGTTCTCTTACAAAATGGTACTTAATTTGAATGTACTTGGTTTTGGAGTGCATAACAGGTTTTTTCGAAATGCTAATAGCACTTGTATTATCACAGAGGATAGAAATGGGTGTAGAACACTTGATTTGAGTATCCTCTAATGTCTGCATCATCCTGAGAGGTTTAGTGCAACAAGGTGAATCAACAAAATTTTATGCTTCTGCAGTAGATAAGGCAATAGAACTTTGTTTCTTGCTTAACCATGATACCAATCGGGGCCCCAAGTAGAATGCACCTCCACTAGTGCTTTTCTGATCATCAAGATTTCCAACCCAATCTCCATTTGTGTAAGCATGAAGAGTAAGATCTACATCTTTGGGATACCATAAGGCAATGTCTTGAGTTCCTTGTAAATATTTGAACATTATCTTAACTCTCTGAAGATGAGTTTCCTTTGGAATTGCTTGGAAGCGTGCAACAATCCCAACTGCATGCATGATATCTGGTCTAGTACATGTTAGATAAAGTAAGCTTCCAATCATAGACCCGTATTTTGGTTGATTTATTGCAAGATATTCATCATTTGAGATGAGACTACATCCTAACATCATTGGAGTACATACTGGTTTGCAATCTTCCCTCCCATATTTCTTCATAATCTGCTTGAGATATTTTATTTGTGATAGAAAGATGCCAACCTTTGTTTGTTGTACTTTTAAACTAGGAAAATATGTTAGTTCCGCAAGTAAATACATTTCAAATTCTTGCTGCATAACAAAAGCAAACTTTTGACTCATAGATTCTTCATTGCTGCCAAAATTTATATCATCTACATAAACAACAACTATTAGCAATTGATCATCATCTATTTTTATATACAAGTTGTTATTTGCAAACCCCTTTGTGAAACCTTGTTGTTGAATATAATTGTCAAGACGATAGTACCATGCATGTGGGGCTTGTTTTAGCCCATATAATGCCTTTTTAAGTTTTCACACAAGTTTTTCATCATTTCCTAGAATGAGCCCTTCTGGTTGTTCAATATACACTTCTTCTTCTAGGTCTCTATTAAGGAAAGCATATTTAACATCCATTTGATAAATTTTGAAATGACGGAAGCTTGAAAAGGAAAGAAACATTCTTTTGGATTCAAGTCTGGCTACAGGTGCAAACATTTCTTCAAAATATATTCCTTCTTGTTGAGCATAATCTTTGCAAAAATGTCTATCTTTATTTCTAATAGCTCTCCATTTTCATTTAATTTATTTTTGAATATCCATTTTCTCCCAATAACATTCTTATCATGAGGCCTTGGAACTAATTCCCATGTATGATTCTTTTCTATTTGATCAATTTATTCATCCACGACCCTAACCCAAAAATCATTTTTGCTAGCTTGATTTACATTTTGGGGTTCAATAGTGGATAATAAAGTTAGATAACTAGGAGTTCCCACAAGATCTCTTCTTGTTTGCACCTAGCTTACTTTTTACCTAGAATTTTAGATTCTAGATGATTCTTTTGAACATACCTGGATGGAGTCTTTTCCCTATCATTTGTGCCTTCTTATGATGCTTCAATGGTTTCTTCTTCTATATCCCTTTCGTTTTATGTGGGAACACATTCATCATCATCATCATATGTTGTTGTTAACTTTTTGGAACTTGGGCATGCTTCATAAATTACAACATCAATACATTCAACAATATTTCGAAGTATCTTATTGTAACATTTGTATCCTTTGCTTCTAGAGGAGTAACGAAGAAGAATTACTTCATCTTACCTAGATTCAAACTTACCAATATTTTAATCATTATTTTTTATGTAGCATTTACTTCCAAAGACTCTAAAATTCTTTACGGTAGGAGGCTTACCATACCAAATTTCATAAGGGGTTTTATAATTGTTTACACGAACGTCAGCTTTGTTGAGAATATTTGTTGCAGTATGGGCTGCTTCACCCCAGAATGTATGAGGTGTACCAGACTCATCAAGCATAACACAACCATTTGGTGAATTTTTCTATTCATTATTTTTGCTACCCCATTTTTCTAAGTTTTGGCTACTGAAAACTGCCTTTTGATGCCATGTTGTTCACAAAAATTGAAAAATTCATCTGATATGAATTCTCCTCCTTTGTCAGATCTGAGGCATTTGATTTTTAGGTCTAACTCATTTTATACTAATGCTTTAAAGATTTTGAATTTATCAAATGCTTCATATTTTGATATTAAATTGTGGAATTAGATCGACACCTAACACTGGGTAAGTTTTAAAATGGGTTTCTGTTTCACATAATTTAATTTTAGCTGAGAAAATTCACCATAAAGAATTCAACAACTACAAACATGCATCGTCGAAAATAAAGACACTGGGTTTGTTGACGGAGTTCACCACTCCTAGGCTATGTCTCCGGGCCCTGCTCTAATAGGCTAGGCAACTCGTATTTCAGTTAAAAGAAAGAGGTACATAGATATAGTTGTTTCAATTACGGCTATTTCCTTAATACTGGAAATGTTCTCGTGCAGAGAACTCTCTCAAAACTATTTGACAACCTACAATTGACTTTTTAATTATAGAAAAATATAGTCTTATAACTTTGACTCCAACCTCTACTGAAAACGATTTTTCAATTTTCAACAATACAATGATTTTTACCTCGTCGCCACTTGACAAAGTGGAACACACTTCATGTAATAATTTCGGCAGAATCCATTACTGTTGTTGATGAACAAAGGTTTCTGTTGAATTTAGAATGTGCCAAAACCCTTGTTTTGGCTCTTCAAGTGCTCAAATCGGCTTCGGGATGCTCCCAAAAATCCGAATCCTAGCTTTTCCAAAACCTCGAACAACTTCACATATCTAGATGATGCAGAGAACTCTACCCTCCTGGCACTTCAAAATGCACTTCGACAACAGTCAGATTTAATAGACTTCCTCCGAAGAAGGCTTTGCTGACTTGCTTTTGCTTCTTTGGATTTGTCTTTTAACTCTGCCTCTTAATGGCTTGTGAAACTTGTGAATTCCATTGTGTTTGAATGGTGTAAAAGACCTCTTTTTATACACCTTACAATGTTATTTTTGGTTTTGAGTTTTTAAAACAACTTAACAAGTTTTGGCTACTCGAATACATATGAGATATCGCATTTATTTTGACAAACCATATGCATTTGTATTATTGGACCTTAGCTTCAAACTTAATCCTAAGTTTTCAAATGGTTATTAACAATCATGAATCCACTAAACTTAGGGTTGACTTTCGAACTTTGTTGAAGCCACGTACAAGCTTTTAGTTGTAGCTTTTAATGCACCTTCATGCATCTCCATGAAACTACGAACTCCATGCCATGACCTTCGTTGGTGGAGCCATGTAATAACAACATTGCGTTGGAGTTGTAACCACATCTCCATAATTTTCGTAACCATCTCCATGCACTTCGTATTACTTCTTGCCATGACCACGTAACAATCCACCTTTTGCCTGGAATTTGTAACCATAATCATGCACATACCTACATTGGTGGATATAGCCACGTAACAATGCACACTTGAGGGATTTTTTAAATGCACATTTGTTGGAGTTTAAATGCACCTTCATGCATTTCATAACCATATCCATGAACTTCGTGACACATCTCCCCACGTAATGCATTGGATTCACGTTATCAAAACTCTGCCACTTTACCATATGTTTAATATATGGTTTAACATTATATGATCGCTCCAAGGTTGGATCACATAACATTTTGAACCTCCAAATATACCATGATTTATACCATATTTTTATGGTTTTAAAACCATAACCCTTTGTATTAATGGGCCCACCTGTGACATTTCCGCTACACAAGCTTATATCCATTCCAATGTTTTACCTATGTTTTTTTTAACTTTTGATAAACATTCCGCATCAACGTTTCGTAGCATGGGTTGATAATTATGCACCATGGTTTATAGCTATGTGCCTTAGCTATAAGATTTTAGACCATAAGGTTTTTTGCGCCCATCTTAGGTTTCTAACATTTTTGCACCAACACACACATATATATGAGACATAAAATATTAATGCACCATAGTATTAACATCATACCCAAGGTTTTAATATCGTACCTTGGTATAATGTTTGCACCCTTTTTGAATGTCTTTGCACTGCAGGTTTTTGACTAGGACTGGATGCGCCCACCTAGAGATTCACACTGACGATGACATGTCGAGCTGGAGCTTTGTCATATGACGAAATACCTGGCGCACCTTGATTTTGGTAAAACTTCAACGAATGTTTTCTCCCTCTTCTGGAGTCCAAATGAGAATCTGGAGATACCACCAAAATCAATGCATCGAACCCTTTGACCTGGCGCCAGTTTCACAATCAATTGGAACAATAAAAATCTGCACAATTCGAGAACAACTTTTCCACCTAAGACCATATTGATCGTCAACATATAGCAATATTCTGACTTGAATTACAAGATCCATTATGGATCACACCTCCCAATAGAAAGAACTTTTGGAACTCCAAAAGTTTTATTACAAACATGATTTTTAATGACAACATACATCAGTATAAAAACCAACTTTACCCTAGTTACAGACTCGGCTAAAGCCTACTAATGTGACAACAATTTACAACACTCAATCATACATATGGAATAAAGTCTGCCCAATTCCAAGACTGTTCTAGAGACTTACGTTTCTCTGCTCCAGGTTCTTTTGTTGCCTTTGGTTCTGCTGGTGTTGGTATTGCCTCTCAAAGTAACATCAAACATTTGTTCTTTGAATTCCCTTTCAGATTGCATTATTGACAAACTCGTTCTCCAGAGTTTGTGTCGATCAACCTCTTGCTGGATTTTTCTGAGCTTTGAATGAATGATACTGAATCTTCTTTATATGGAAACAAAGCCTTTCCTGGTCGTTTCTTCACTTGCAGAGTGACATCTTCTTTCCGTGGCTTATTCTTTGTAGCACCCACCTTTTTTCTAAATGTCTTCTTCTTCCAACATTCTTCTACACAGTGCTACTTACTGTCGCAAAAGGTACATGGATAAATCCTTTTAATGACTTTCAAGATAAATATTTTGTCTGAGGACTTACCTTCTGAATCACTGTCTGAGTTATTCATCTTTTTACCTTTGCGGTCTTGTAGCTTCTTCGATATCAGATCAGTATGTAGGGACCAACATCGATCTACAATGTGACTGCTCTTCCCACAGTGGTCACATATCGATTGGTCGAAGCCTATGCCTTCATATTTTGGCTTTTCTTGTATTGAGATCAACTGGAGTTTGCCCTGGCCTTGCTTTCCAGGACCTTGTCCTTCCTGGTAGCCCATCTTGTGCATTAGCTTCAGACCCATTCCTCTGGTATGTATTTCAAATGCTCCAATCTCATGATCACTGGAAGACTCTTTCTTCTCCAAGTATTTTCTTGGCGAGGCTAGTGCATAAGGAGTTTCCTTAGAAGGTGAGGAAAAGCCTCCGATAAGGCTTTTGGAGTCATGGATAATGATGAACTGTCTTCATCATCCAGATGAAGAGGTGAGTCTTCATTTTTCCTTTCATTGGATGATTTGTGAACTGATGGATTGTTTATCCTTCGACTCTTTTGCAAATCTTCAATATTTGTCTGGAGTCTTTGCTTATCCTCCTGCAAAGCTTGTACCATTTTCTGCAATGCATCATTCCCCTGTTGAAACTGTTGATTTAAATCTTCAAGTTATTTCAACCAAAGCCACCTTGACTTTTTACCCATTCTTGCACCTAGTAAGGTTATTTCTCTAATACCAAATGATTTGAAATTGCGGAATTAGCGGCGACACCTAACACTGGGCAAGTTTTAAAATGGGTTTCTGTTTCACAGTAATTTAATTTTAGCTGAGAAAATTCACCATAAAGAATTCAACAACTACAAACATGCGTCGTCGAAAATAAAGAAACCGGGGTTGTTGACGGAGTTCACCCCTCTTGGGCTACGTCTCTGGGCCCTTCTCTAATAGGCTAGGCCACTCATATTTCAGTTAAAAGAAAGAGGTACATAGATATAGCTATTTCAATTATGGTTATTTCCTTGAGACTGGAAATTTTCTCGTGTAGAGAACTCTCGCAAAATTATTTGACAACCTACAACTGATTTTTAAATTATAACAAAATATAGTCGTATAACTTTGACTCCGACCTCTACTGAAAATGAGTATTCAATTTTCAACAATACAATTATTTTTACCTCGTCGCCACTTGACAAAGTGGGACACACTTCAGGTACTAATTTCGGCATAATCTGTTACTGTTTCTTACAAACAAAGGTTTTCGTTGAATCTGGAATGTGCCGAAACCCCTGTTTTGGCTCTTCAATTTCAAATCGGCTTTAGGATGCTCCCAGAAAGCCCAATCTGAGATTTTCCAAAACCTCAAGCAACTTCACATATCCAGATGATGTAGAGAACTCTACCCTCCTCGCACTTCAAACTGCACTTCGACAACACTTAGAATTTCTAGACTTCCTCTGAAAAATGCTTTGCTGACTTGATTTTTCTTCTTTGGATTTGTCTTTTAAATCTACCTCTTGATGTCTTATGAAACCTGTGAATTCCATTGTGTTTGAATGGTGTAAAAGTCCTCTTTTTATACACCTTACAATGTTATTTTTGGTTTTGAGTTGTTAAAACAACTTAACAAGTTTTGTCTATTCGAATACATTTGAGATAGCACATTTATTTTGACAAACCATATGCATTTGTATTATTGGACCTTAGCTTCAAACTTAATTCTAAGTTTTCGAATGCACCTTCATGCATCTCCATGAAACTACGAACTCCATGCCATGACCTTCGTTGGTGGAGCCACGTAATAACAACATTGTGTTGGAGTTGTAACCACATCTCCATAACTTTCATAACCATCTCCATGCACTTCGTATTACTTCTTACCATGACCACATAATAATCCACCTTTTGCTTGGATTTTGTAACCATAATCATGCACATACATGCACATACCTATTGGAAGATAATTCTTCCATACTCATATTAGAATTAGTTGCAGATCTTTAGGTGGATGTTGAGAGAATATCTCAACCTCCCTATTCATATTTAGAAGTGGTTGGATCTCAACAGCACTATAAATATTGTGAATGTATTCGTGTGATGGAGATATAGAGTAATAAAGAGATTTTGTTTTGTGTGTTTATATTTTCCAATGCTTTCTCTCTCTAGTTTTAATATGGTATCAAAGCTTGTTCTGGCTTGATTCTCTCACGGGAAGGCCAGGAAGATCACTGCCCATCGTGAGAGGAGGAGAGTCGGCACTGTTCGGTCATCTACATCGAATTTACTTGAAGCCTCGTGGCTATTCTCTTGATCATACTCTGCTTCATCCATTGTAATCAAAGGCCGCAGGGAGCGAGACGGTGAGGGTTGATTTATTGGAAAGCCAAGGTAATCACTGCTGCGGAAAAGATGGCAAAGGCAGTCAGGGTTGGGGAGGATTGTACTGATTGAAGAACAACAGCCACTGTTTGGCTGTGCATTGGTGTTTTATTAAACCCGTCTGCCCCAACCGCATTTGAATATATTTGACTGCTCGGCTTGACCATCAAAGTCACGCATTTGAAAGGAGGAGCGTTTGCATAATTGAAGGGCAGCGTGGGAAATAGCTGGAACACTGCATTCTTTGTTGCTTATTTTTGTGTCGATTGAAGGCGTTGCTTCAATGACCATCGTTCCCTCTTTAATAGCAGTCATCATGGCATAATTCATTTCATTGAGATTTAATGCGGTTTCTGTTTGCTCCGTTTTTCAAATGTCCAGAGAGAGGCCAACATTATTGATGTGGTGTAGTGTGGGGTTTAGCACTGTTTATCAAATTGTTTAAGCACTCCTTTTTTAGAAGTCCAATTTGTATCACTGTTGCTGCATTTCAAATTGTGGAGCGGGGTTTTGGGTTTGTTTGCGCTGATTTGTGGAAGCTTCTTTATGGCGATGATTTTCTATTCGAGCTTCCCATTTGACAGTGGTGGAATGCTGAGGACGAAAACGCCGAGCCGAGGGACAATGGAGCTATTCATGGGAAGAAAATTGAAATATTTCTTCTCATCTGCATGTTCAAAGATAACTGTGACGGATCTTAAGGTTTATTGTGTCGAATATATCATTATAGTGTGAGATTTAAGCTTATATTTGTTGTTGTGAGATTTGTTTAGTGCAGAACCAATTATTGAATAGATTTACATAATTTAAATTAGGAGTTCTCGACGTTCTTCGGTGCCGAGAGAACAATTGGCTAATTTGATTGTGTGAATTTGTTATACGTTGATGGGTCTTGTTGTGCTTCGGGCTTCAAGAGCATCAACTATAGGTTACAATGTGAGATCCATTTGTGTAAAGGTCACTTTGTAGGATTGATCGCTGATCATATTCTGTACCTAGAATATTTTCCTATAGACTGTTGAAATTTATTCTTCGGGGTTATTTCACAGATGGAAATATTTCCATAGGGTAGTTCAGTGTCGAGACTCTTCTTCGGGGGTGTCAAGAATCTTTAATCTTACAAATTCAGCATTGATGGTCAGAAGCAAGTGTACTTTTAATGAGTTGGAAGGTAAGCTCAAAGATGAGGAGAAAGAAAGAGCGAAGTCCAGAAGACTGCAGAGTGGGGAGAGTTGCTAATGAAGACCAGTGAGACGAAAATATTTTTTTATTGTTTGTATGTAAGAATTAAGGGGGAGTATTGGAAGATAATTCTTCCATACTCATATTAGAATTAGTTGCAGATCTTTAGGTGGATGTTGAGAGAATATCTCAACCTCCCTATTCATATTTAGAAGTGGTTGGATCTCAGCAGCACTATAAATATTGTGAATGTATTCGTGTGATGGAGATATAGAATAATAAAGAGATTTTGTTTTGTGTGTTTATATTGTCCAATGCTTGCTCTCTCTAGTTTTAATAATACCTACGTTGATGGATAGAGCCACGTAACAATGCACACTTGTGGGAGTTTTTAAATGCACATTTGTTGGAGTTTAAATGCACCTTCATGCATTTCGTAACCATCTCCATGACCTCCGTGACACATCTCCCCACGTGATGCATTGGATTCACGTTATCAAAACTCTACCACTTTACCATATGTTTAATATATGGTTTAACATTATATGACCGCTCCAAGGTTGGATCACATAACGTTTTGAACCTGCAAATATACCATGATTTATACCATAGTTATATGGTTTTAAAACCATAACCCTTTGCGTTAATGCGCCCACCTATGAAATTTTCGCTACACAAGTTTATATCCATTCCAATGTTTTACATATGTTTTTTTTTTACTTTCGAGAAACATTCCGCATCCACGTTTCGTAGCATGGGTTGATAATTATGCTCCATGGCTTATAACTATGTGCCTTAGCTATAAGATTTTAGACCATAAGGTTTTTTGCGCCCACCTTAGGTTTCTAACATTTTTGCACCAACATATATATAGATGTGTGTGTGCTGTTAGCGCTCAAATCTACCTCAGGCTGAAATGAGATAAAACTCAAGGCTACATCAAACCACGCTTAGCCTCGTAGCTAGCCCTACGAGGGCAGGAGAGGGCTCTCTCCGTCAATCTCGGTAAAATGAGCAATAGGGTACGAGATGACTTACGATAGGAGCTGATTTTAGGCTAGTAAAGAGATAGGTATGTTTGATTTTTGATTTTTGGGTTTTCGCTGGAGAAATGGGAAAACAAATTTTGGGTCCGGGGATAAGGTCAGACCTTTGCAGATTTCGAGTTGGGGCGAGGTAGGTGATTGTCTTGATGCTTTTGATTAGATATACAGACAGATTAGACCGACGAGGAGCTGAAGAGGGCAAAGAAGAACTTGGATCCTCTCCAAACAGTCGAAAACATATAGAACTAAATGAATTCAAAGGCAGAGCATGGTAAACAATGGATTCAACCTCATCTACTCATTCAATTTAGTTCAGAAGCATATGAAAAGAATGGCATACATTAAACATGAAGAACTTACAGTAAAAAGAGAGAAAACACCATCAAGAAAAAAACACCACAAGGATCCCAACAAGTGCCGCAAAACCTCTGATCTTTCCTTAGCCAAAATATGAAAAAATATGTACAATGGTGCCAAAAGTCTCCCAAGAGTCCAACCTCTCCAACCTGAAAATGATTGATAAATTACATCATATAGATCACTCTAACCCCTTCCCATGCCTCTAGGGGTCGAATTCCTTCTTCAGGGATCAGTTTCAACAAATTCTAAACAAGGAACTAGAATCTAGGCATCTAAACAACTTGCCTCTAAAAGAGTGGAAACTGATTCATTTACATGATTTTCACTTTTTTGAGAGTGAATCTTCTAGAATAGGTAAAAATGAGCCAAATTTACATGCCAACCATCAACTTACATCATGAAAACCCAAAAATTTCATCCACAAGCAAAACTGGTCCAAACTGGCCGAAAATCTGAGCTGGAAGTTGAAAATTCAGCCAAAAATTTAAGTGGGTCTCACCCCTGAAACAAGTGGGTCGCGCGCCTTTCAACCTGATTTTGAGGTACTTACCGGCATCCAAATTGAGCTCATGATAGCTCGTTGGAAAGCCCTGGATGTTGGCTATCCAACCCAAGTGGAATTTCCCAATTTGGAGCTCATTTGACCCTCCAAAACCGCATTCTCCCAGAAGTACTTCCTGCTGGTGCAAAAGGTGGTAGCAAGGTGGTTTTCATGGTGTTTTTGAGCTTTTTGACCATCCAGAATCTGATGAAATGCTTCGGAAACGCCTGAGGATGCATAACTTATCATGACAAATCCAAAAATGCAAAGATTTCCTTCAGCAAGTGTCCCAAAAAAAAGTGAGCATATGAGTGCGCGACCCGCTTAACTGAAAAACCTATTTTTGAGACCAAAAATTTCAAAATGACAAAATTTTCTCCGAATTTGCTCAAATTCGGAGCAAGACCCTCCATCATGTATCTTGCCCAGCCAACGAAGCCTCGGCCAAAATCCGGAGTGGATCAGGCCTTTTCCGCCATTTTAGTGCTCTCCTGGTGCATGCAGTTCCTGTGGTGAAAACACTGTCTCGGTTGTATGTGTCAGTCTCTATCATGGTGTCACAATGTGTACGAAAGTATACTGATATGATTATGATGAAAACAAGAGTTTGGTGTATGCTCCAATGTCAGATGTGTAACATATATTTCAAGGTGCTATAGGAAATATCACAATGGGAAAAGGACTGTCACAAGAAATTTGAATGGAAAATAGCCACTCTTTGACTACATGGGGATTTGACACATGATTAGGAATGAGTGTAGTGTAGGTCAATAGAAATAGCCCTTGCAACGTTTGACAATGCCAATGGAGGATGTGGACAAGTGAAAATGGGACTATGTCATAACATGAATGATGAATAGTGTGAAAATGACAATGGCAATAACAATGAGAGCAGTGATGTAATGACAAAGAGAGAGCATGAGGCTGATATACACAATGTGCTATGACATGAGCATATTTACCATTCAAGAGTTTTCAAACTTTTCATAAAACTGCCCATACAATCTCAAAACCCTTACAGAATTAACTTGCATGTGAATGAAAGGTTCATATATTTTCTCCAAGGATGGCTTGTTTCCCCAACATCAATGACATCACAACCATATTAAAAATCGAATGAGCAATGATTAAAACCTGTTTGGAAGCTTTTGGAGTCGACTAGAATCGAATCTGGGCGCAAAAACGAATTTTCTGGGTTCTGATTTAAGTGGGTCGCACGCTGGTTTAAGTGGGTCGCACCCCCCAAGTGGGTCTCACCCGTTCAACTTTACACTGGCTGTGGCGCTCAAGTGGGTCGCGCCCCTCAAGTGGGTCTCACCCGTTCAAGTGGGTCGCACGCCCTTTTCTATGAGTAGCTACATAGTGCATTTTGTAGGAAGCTTTTGGAGGCCTTCCCGGTGTCCAAATCGGGCATGTGATAGCTCGTTGGAAAGCTCTTGGAGTCTAATTTCCAAAAAAAGTGGAATTATGAAATTTTTATTTCATTTACCCTTTCAAAAACCAAATCTCCCAACACTAGTCAAAATGAGCAGAATGAGGCTGCCTCAAGGCAGAGCGCTGTTGCAGTCAACTTTTGAAGGTCTTCCTCAACTCCAAATTGAGCTCATGATAGCTCATTGGAAATATATTTGTGTCTAGTTATCATTTGACTCATCATGCAAGTCATTTAGCCAACCATGCTAGGATAAATCTTGATTTTCCCAAGGTCACTTCAGAGGTGCATTCAATTCTCCTGAGGCAACAGTAGTTTTGACATTTCTCAAAAACCATGACACCTGTGTAAAAATTGAAGGAGGTTTTTCTTCCTTTGCATGTTGTGGACAAAAACCTCTCTCAGTTTTCCAAAATTCATCTTTGATTGCTCTGAAACATCTTTTGAGTGAAACCGATCCCGATGTGTGGAACAAGGGATTTTGTCGAAATGAAGCGAAATGAAGGGGATAAGGGGCTTCTAAATTCTTGGGGAAATTTTGGGAAGTAGGGAGGGATGTTAGGAAGCAGGGGAAAGTGGAATCTCAGAGATTTAGTGAGGGGAAGGGGTCCAAAAGGGAAAAACACAGGCCTAGCCTAGAAAATTGCCAAGTTGTGGCAAGAAACTAGGGTTTGTGAAAAAATGAGGAATTTGGGGGATCTCAGTGATGGGAAGTGTTTAATAAGGTATATTAAGGATAGGGGAAGGTGTGTGAACATCAGGATACAAGTCTTTTCAATGATTTGACCATCCAAGAGAAATTACCTCCAAAACCCTAGGTGAGGGAAATGGACCTTACCAAGGCACAACTGAAGTATGAACAAGCTGTAAGATGACCCAATGGGACTTGACATGATGATGAAAACCCTCTGAATGATGGCACACTCAGCTGAATGGTGACATGGACTGACATTTGGACAACTTTGAAAAGAGTGAAAGCAAACCCTAGACCTAATGCCTAGTGACCAAATTTTGCTTGAAAACTCTTTGAAATGACAAAATTTGACCTTGACACCTTAAAATCACTTTGTAAGAGCATGTTTGATCACTGGAGGAAGGCTGCAAAGACTGACACTAACATGTGCCATATAACATTAATGCACCATAGTATTAACATCATACCCAAGGTTTTAACACCGTGCCTTGGTATAATGTTTGCACCCTTTTTGAATGTCTTTGCACTGCAGGTTTTCGACTAGGACTGGATGCGTCCATTTGGAGATTTGCACTGACGATGACATGTCGAGCTTGAGCTTTTTCATATGACGAAATACCTGGCGTACCTTGATTGCGGTAAAAACTTCAATGAAAGTTTTCTCCCTCGTCTAGAGTCCAAATGTGAATTCGGAGATACCACCGAAATCAGCGCGTCGAACCCTTTGACTTGACACTAGTTTCACAATCAATTGGAACAATAAAACTCTTCACAAGTCGAGAACAACTTTTCCACCTAAGAATATCTTAGTCGTCAACATATAGAAATATTTTGACTTGACTTACAATATCCGTTCTGGATCATCTTTGTATTTTAATAAGCCAATCTAGTAAATTCTAGAGAAGTCACCAATAAATAAGATGAAGTATTTTTCTCCTCGAGGTGAATTTTTCCTTATATGCCCACACAAATCAGTATGAATAAGTTCAAGAGGCTTACTTGCTCATCCTTCTTTGGCATTGAATTGTACCTTGGTTTTCTTACCGAATTGACCTGACTTGCATATGGTACGTTCTGGCAGAGTGATGTTGGGAAAATCACGAAAAAATCTAAGCTTGCTTGACTTGTGTAGTTGATAGAAGCTTAGATGTCCCAATATTCTGTGCCATAGCCAACTTTCCTCTGCTTTTCCTAAGTAGCATTGTTCTTGACCGCCTTTTAGGACATAAAGATTACTTCTAGTTCTTGTTCCATTTATCATGGTATTCCTTGTATCAATCTCACGAACCACACATTCTTTTGATATGAAAACAAGTTCATTTCCTTGGACGTAAATTTGACTAACATTCAACAAATTATGCTTTAATCCATCGAAAAACAAAACATTACCAGCTTTAACATTTTCTTTTAGAAAAACAGATCCTTTACCTTTAATGACAACAAAGGATTCATTTACAAAAGTAAAATTCTTTTCTTTCTCTAATCCATTGTATGAAATGAGCTTATCTTTATCACCTGTCACGTGTTTTGAGCATCCACTGTCAATGTACCACTGATTTTCTTGATCACCTGCATATAATGTTATACCACAATTTCCAGATTCTAAGTTCTTTCTTTTCCATACTTTAGAATTTGTAGTTATCTGCTCCTTTTGAGATGTTGATTGAATTTTTCTACTGCATTCATATTCCTCATGTCCAAATTTATTGAAAAACGAGCATTCAATTTCATCTTAAAGAGGTGAGAAATTGTTATAAGAGTTTTTCTTGATTTCTATCTCATTCTTTTGTTTTCTTTCCTCTCTTGTCATGAGGGTTTTGTATGCAACACATTGAGAAACCTTGTGACCAAAATTATGGCATGAGAAACATTGTCCATTAAAGTAGAAATTTCTATGAGCATAGTATCTTCTGGAGTTGTTTACCTTTCATTGGAGCTTCTGTTGTTGTTTACCCTTGGAATATAGCTGGCATGATCTACCTGTGAAGTATCTATATTCTTTTGCTGAAGGCTGGAGTTTTGTGGACTGTCGTTTGTTTCATTAAGATAGCTCCCTGTTATTGCAAAGGGATTTTCAGTCTTTGATGTTTGTACACTGTATCCAAGACCCGTCTTCATAAGAGGAGAGCATTGTACCTTGATGATTTCATCTAAGGTTTTAGATCCTTTAGCAAATCTAAGATTTAGAATTTTTGTCTTCTCAAGTTCCTTTCTTAGACTCACTATTTCATATTCTAGATTTTTCATTATGCTTCTCCTTTTCTATGAGTTGTTTATTTAAAGTATCTATTGCTATTTTATCTTCTTCTAAACATAATTTAAGTTGAGTGATTCCTTCAATAAGAAATTAATTCTCTTCTAAGGCATCCATGAATTTGTCATCAGACTCATTAGTACTTCTTTCAAATTCCATGAGTAATTTAAAATCTTGATCAGACTCTCCTTCTTCACTATTTGACCAACCATCACTATCTTCATGAGTATAATAAATTATATTGTTTTCAAACCATTTATTATTCCCTTTGCAATTTAATTCCCATTTTCATGGTTTTCTTTATAAAGACACTTAGAAACATAATTACCAACTCTACCACAAGAAAATCACTTGAAAGGAAGCTTACCTCTAAACCTTTCGGTGCCTAGCTGGATTTTCTTTACAAAATTTGCCTCATATTATTCTAATATATAACCTGATTCCTTGTGCTATTCCTTTTCCTTTTCTTTTGGAGATGCTTTGAATGAAACTTATTTGATTATTGAGGGACCTAATTTTCTCATTTCATAGGATTTTAGAATCCCATGGAGTTGAACAACAGTAAGGTTTTCGCAGATCCTACTTTTCTTCAATGGAAGACACTTTTGTTAGAATTTTGGAGTTAGATATTGTATGAATTTACAGGGTAAGTTCCTTAGATCAAACACTAAAGGTCACCGCTCACAAACAGATCAAAAATAAATACACCAGTATATCACGTGGTTAAAACCCTCGAAGAGGGAAACAGTCCACGGCCTGAGCCAACGCGGCCACTTCAGGAAATTTATTAATATAAAAGAGAAAATTTACATATGTTTCTCTCATAAAAAGTTACAGGAAAAATGACCCTTGATGTTATTTAAATAGAGATCATAGACCAATCAGGTGTTAAGCCATGGATCAAGTGTCGGTAATACCGAGGAGAGAGTGAACCGTTGGATCACTACCTATCATGACCGTCGGATCATAAGTTACAAATGTACATAGTAAAGAAACACACTTTACCTAACTCTACACTAGACCAAGTTATACTTAACTATTTCCTATGTGTCAGAATATCCTAACATCCCTCCTTAAGAACAACTTGGGATAGGATTGAAGGATTTACAAAGGTGACACAAAAGGAGACTATTTCCTATGTGTTGAAATATCCTAACATCCCCCCTTAAGAACAACTTGGGATAGGATTGAAGGTTTTACAAAGGTGAGACAATAGGAGAAGGAAGGAGGCATTAGAGCCTATCCCCCCCTTAATGATAAATTTCCTGAACTCTAAGCATAGATCGAAGTTTAGTAAAATTCGTTTTTGTGAGAGCCTTTGTAAAGATATCATCAACTTGATCATTGGTTGAACAATACTGCACTTCAAGAACATGGTTATGAATGAGCTTTCTGATGAAGTGTATATGAAGCTCAATGTGTTTCATATGTTGATGCTGAACTGGATCTTTGCATAGTTCAATGGCACTCTTATTATCACACCAAAGTGCAGTTGGATGCTGTAGATGAAGACCAAATTCAGATAGGATCTGACGAAGCCACATGGCTTCCTTGCTACCTTCAACTGCACCACGATACTATGCTTCTACCGAAGAAAGAGATATGGCACTTTTTTTCTTACAAGATCATGTAATTGGTCCTAAACCAAGAGTGAATACATATCCTGCAGTAGACTTTCGATCATCAGGGTCACCAACCCAATCATAATCAGTGAAACCAATCAACAATGGAGATGCTCTTGCACTGTAATGAATCCCGAAATGAACTGTATCTCGAATATATTGAAGTATTCTTTTAGCTTCTTTCCAGTGAATTTCATGAGGTTGGTGCATAAGCAGAGAAACAAGACCAACGACAAAGGAAAGGTCAGGACAGGTATGGGCTAGATACAAAAGTTTGCCAACAAGTTGATGGTATAAGGTAGCATCAACTTTAGGGGTAGTACAAGTGACTGAAAGCTTGACTCCAGAATGAAAGGGATAAGGGGATGGCTTACAGTCTTCCATGTGAAAGTGGCGTAGAAGATCACAAGCATACTTGGACTGAGAAAGGGTAATACCTTCTTTGGATTGCAAGGCTTGAAGAACAAGGAAATAATGCAAGTGTCATAAGTCTGTCATTTCAAACTTATTTTTAGGCTAGAATTCACATGGTTTATATTTTTGGGATCACTACTAGTAAGGATAATTTCATCAACATAAAAAACAAGGATGGTGAAGGACTTACCCACTTTCTTGGTGTAGACATTGTTGTTAGAATGACACCTAGAAAAGCCATTATCTAATAGAAATCTATCCATTTTGGCATACCAAGCCCGAGGAGCTTGTTTGAGACCATAGAGAGACTTCCTAAGGCGAAAAACAAGGCTAGAGTCGTTTTGGATAAAGCCAAGGGTTTGTTCCATGTAGATTTATCTATGCAAATCTCCATGTACGAAGGTCGATTTAACATCCATCTAATGGAATTCCCATTGAAAGGAGGCAGAAAGGGAAAGAAAAAGGCATATATAATTCATTTTGGAAATAGGGGAGAAGGCTTCAGTATAGTCAATGCCTTCAACTTGTGAAAATCCTTTAGAAACAATACATGATTTATGTCTATCCACTTTTCCATCTGGTCCAAACTTTGTTTTGTAAACCCATTTGTATTTGACAAGTTTTCTTCCCTTTGGAAGAGGAACAAGATCCCAAGTATCGTTTGCCAATAAGGAACGATATTCTTCATTCATAGCTTCATCCCAATCTGGATGACCTGAAGCTTCTTCAAAGTTTTTTGGATCAGGATTTTCTGGAACTTGAGCCAATAAGGAAGAGGCTCTTTCGAACTAAGAACGTGTACGACGTCGATCTGTAGGGTCACCTGCAAGAGAAACAACTGCATCCCGAGTAGAGAAGACCCATCTTGGAAGCTGTGGAGCTGAAGGAATATCTTAAAGAGGTGGAGGAGGATTTTCATCCCCTCTGTCACCATATGAAATAGAAAGAATGCTATAAAAAATAGAAGAGATAGAGAGAGGTGGCACATATGCTGAATCAGGCTCACATGCCAAAGGTGGCACACCTGCCGAACTAGGCTGGTAGGCCAATATCTTTTCATCAATTTTTACATCTCTTCTAATGATTATATTTTTGGATTTAGGATGAAGAAGTCTATATCCTTTGACATCTTCAGAATATCCAACAAAATTGCATTTTTCACTCTTAGGTTCTAAGGCTTTATGTTTTGCATCTGGAATATGGGCCCAAGCATCACTTCCAAAAACACGAAAGTGACTTACATCTAGTTTGATTGAGCTCCAGGCTTCTTCTGGAGTTATATTCCTTAAAACCTTAGTAGGATTGCGATTTACTATGTAATTTGCACAGTTAATTGCTTCTGCCCAAAAATTTAGACTAAGTCCTTTAGATTGAAGCATACAATTAGCCATTTCTTTTAAGGTGTGATTCTTCCTTTCAACTACACTGTAGAAATTTTGAATAAATGTTAAATTATTCACCGATATTATCCTGATCACACACTATTTGAGCTTCATGCATAATACATAACCTCTTCTACTATTGATCATCAATTTGTGGAAATATAAACAATCGCATGCGCACATTAAAACCATAAACAATCACACATATAAACACAATATTTATGGGAAAGCTTAAAGATGAAAACCCCCAACTATCTGTATATTATAATGATAGAGATCATGTAAAAATCATTGTACAAACTCCTCACAAGCTCTCAGTACAATCTCCAATTGTTACACACTACACAAGCTCAGATCTAGAAAAACACATGCTCCAATCTGCTCCACCTATTAGCCTGCCTCTACTGCATAATCCAAGATGAATAATGGCCAAATCTGAGTTCGAATCCACCTGGTGTGTACTGCGCAATCCTCATTGGCATCTCCATCAATGTGTGGTGCAAACTCATGCACCAGTATGGTCACAACTGATAGTCACACTTTCTCTTTCACCTACCTCTCCACTGGTCTCCACTGAAACTGTCCATGCACTGAAGTTAACCGATGTATTCTTTAGTTGATTTATGAGTTTATAATTAGTGAATTAATTAATAATTAATTCACACCACTCTCACTAGTGTATCAATCAGTTAGACTAGATACAACTAGCTCAACTATGTTTAACTGAGTTAAACTGAACACAACTCCACTAACTTCCTCAATCAACTCCACCAAACTCTGTCACATGAGTTCTAACTGAAGTCTCCATGCAATAGCTCCACTTAACCCTCAGGAATAGTGTAATTCCTTCTGTCAGCTGCATGTGCCACTTCTGTGCACTTAACTGAAGTGCTCCAAGAGGATAAGATAATGTTTAGAGTCCAAATATTTTTAAGAGCTAATAATATTTGACATATCTATTTTTAGACTGGCAATCTAAAAATAGATTCTGCCCAGTATGTCTAAAAATAGAAGTCCATCTATTTTTTCCGACTTTACCAACCATCCACAAATAGCATCCTGCAACTCATAGAACATGATCCATATGTCTAAAAATAGACATAGTCTAAAAATAGACTTTGCGCCAAAAATAGCCTACGGGCCCACTTAGTGAAGGCGAATTCTTTCCACTAAGCTCATCATCTTGTTGCAATCTCAACACTCCCTCTCAACAAGATATGGATTATCTGCAACCCCTATCCTGCCTCTGTGGTATTCGAATTTTCTCCTGGTGAGCGCCTTCGTCAAGATATCAGCATCCCGATCCTCCGTAGGAATGTATGAAAGTAACATGATTCTCCGCTGCACACAATCTCTGATATGATGATATCGGATGTCAATGTGTTTAGATCTATCATGAAATACTGGATTAACTGAGAGTTTGATGCAACTCTGATTATCACAATAAATCACAGTAGGATCCAAGTGTGAACCAAACAACCCGACCAGGATCTTCCTCATCCATATAGCCTTGCATGCAGCCAAAATCGCTGCCATATACTCGGCCTCTGCTGAACTGATTGCCACAGATCTCTGCTTCCTTCTGTACCAAGAAACTGTTGTCGACCCGATATTGAAAATCCCTCCAGATGTGCTCTTTCTGTCCGTTGGGCTCCCTGCCCAATCTACATTCGTGAAGCCATATAGCTTCACCTCATCCGACTGTCTGTACCACAATCCATATCCCGATGTGCCTCTGAGATATCTCAATACATGCTTCCTCGCGTTCCAAAAGAGCTTGTTAGGCTTAACCATAGCTTGTGAAAGCTGGTTAACAGCATAGCATATGTCGGGTCGTGTATTGACCAGATACATAAGCGACCCCACCAACTGTCGATAAACAGTGGCATCCACTACCTTCGCCGAAGTAGCATCCTCCTTCCTCCATCCACCAGGAAGAGGAGTATCAACAGGCTTGCAGCCATGCATGTTGAACTTCTCCAGTATCTCCCGGGCATACTTACCTTGAGAAACAAACAGTCCACCATTGTGCTGCCAAATTTCCAATCCCAGGAAATAATGAAGGAGGCCCAATTCCTTCATCTCAAAATCTTTTGCAAGATCATCCTTGCATGAGAGTATCAAAAACTCATCACCTGTCAAGATCAACTCATCTACATAAAGTACAATGATCAGAAACTTACCCTCCACCACAATCTGGTATAGGTTAGGATCTGCCTCACTCTTGGAGAATCCAAGTCCGGTGAAATAACTGTCTATCCGTGTGTACCAAGCACGAGGTGCTTGTTTCAACCCATACAACGCTCTCTTGAGTCTGCACACATGCGACTCGCTGCTGAATATCTCGATACCTTCGGGCTGCTCTTTGTACACCTCCTCCTCAATGACTCCGTTGAGGAACGCAGTCTTCACATCCATCTGATGAATGTGCCACCCCATCTGCGCTGAGAGAGCAAGAATCTTCCATATGGAAGAATACCTTGCGACAGGTGCAAAGGTCTCCTCATAATCGATCCCCTCAATCTGTGAAAAGCCTCGGGCAACAAATCTTGCCTTATACTTCTCCACACTCCCGTCAGCTGCCTGCTTCACTTTGTAGAACCATCTCGAACCCACCACTGATTTCCCTTCCGGCCTCGGGACAATCTCCCATGCACTGTTTCTGACAATCGAATCATACTCTTCCACCATGGCATCCACCCATGCAGGATCCTCCACAGCTTCCTCGAAAGAGGATGGCTCTGTCACGATACACTTACTCACAAGAGCCATGTATCCAGTGTACCGATCAGGTGACTGTCTCTGTTTGCGCTGTGATGTAGGTGCTCCTACAACCTTCTTTGCATCTTGAGCCAGTTGCTCAGCTTTTGTAGTGCGCTTCCGCCCTCTGATGGTTGGCACTGCTTGATTGGTCTCTTCCACTCCATGAACCTCATCTTGTGGCTGATCCACATCTTGAGACTCATCCTTAGGAACTAATAGCTCATCTTCTGCATGCAAGTGTGGCTCCCTCTCAAGCGAACACTTCATGGCTTTCTCCTCCTGAAATTTGATATCCCGTCGCACAACAGTCTTGCAACTGTTTGGAAAATACACATGATAGTTGTGGGGCGTATCAGTGTACCCCACAAATATACCAACCTCCGCAGTCGGCTCCAGCTTCTTCCTGGCATCCTTTGTCACAAGAATGTAAACAGGTGAACCAAAAATCCTCAAATGGGAAATATCAGGCCTCTTACCAGAAAACGCCTCCTCGGGTGTACTCATGCCAAGTATCCTGTGAGGGCAATGGTTCTACACATATACTGCAGTATTGCATGCCTCCGCACACAAGTGAATGGGTAGGCCTTGATCATGCAACATCGCCCGTGTAGTACCCACGATCGTTCTGTTCTTCCGCTCAGCAACCCCGTTCTGCTATGGGTTATGAGGTGCTATGAGCTCTCTTCGAATTCCTTCTGCGCTACAAAAGTCCTTGAATTCACCAAAGATGAATTCACCACCATTGTCACTCCTAAGAGCCTTCACCTGCTTCCCTGATTCTTTCTCAACCAGTGCCTTGAACTCACAGAACTTTGAGTATGTCTCGCTCTTCTTCTGCATGAAGAAGATCCAACACTTACGAGAAAAATCATCAACAAATATCACATAATACCCGTGCTTTGCTGTCGAAGCTACTGAGAAAGGTCCACACACGTCTGTGTGAATTCTCTCAAGGATCGTCGTGGCGCGACTATCCTTCTCGTGAAAGGTGGCTTTCACAAATTTTCCCAAGGTACATCCCTTACACTGATCTGACTGCGCAAGAGTACCCTTAGGAAGCCCAGTAGAAATCTGCTGCAGTATCTTCAAAGCTCCATGGTGAAGGTGGCCCAATCTCCGGTGCCACAACTCGCCATCATCCTGGCTCACCACTCCTTTTGCCTTGCCTGCCATTGTTGCGCAGCCATCTACCTGCAATTGATAAAGGTTCTTAACTCGAACCCCTATCCTCCGAGTCTCACCAGTTGCCTTACTGCGCAGGAAAGCCTTTCCCTCGCTAAAGACAACATCATATCCCTTGTCTTCTAACATTGCCACAGAGATAAGATTCTTCTTCAATCCTGGAACATGCATCACATCCTTCAATACGAAGGGTTTACCAGACTCCCTCTCAAAGGAAATGGTACCAATACTGGTCGCACTGTATCTACCATCATCGCCCATCTCGATGTGCACTCCAAGATCTTTCTCATCCAGATCAGTAAACAAATCTCAATCTCCTGTCATGTGAAAAGACGCACCACTGTCAAGAAACCACACTAATCCCGTCATACTTGAGACCAAGCATGCGATCGGCGAAAAATCCAGCTCAAAATGCGAGGTTAAGGCCTCTCCAGCTGCAGATCCAGTAGCCTGCTTATTTTTCTTCTTCTGTGGACAATTTGTGGTGTAATGTTCGTGTTGGTGACAGTGAAAGCACTTCACCTTGGACATGTCCTGCTTCTTGCCTTTCGCACCGGAATGAGAAGCTTTCTTGCTCTTCCCCTTCTTTGCTTTGGCAGCCAAAGCACAATTCTCTTCATCAGAGTTCCTTGATGAAGATCCGTCCCTGGTACTCCGCCTTATCTCCTCTTGCACAAGATCCGACCAAAGTCGCTCCCATCCTGGCAATTTCTCCCGACCATTGACAGAATCCTGATAGGAATGCCAACTCTTCGGAAGCCCAAGGAGAGCCAATCTCACCAAGTCCTCATCATCTACAGTCACCCCCACACTTCCCAGCTCATCCCTGCATTGGATGAACTTCGTGAGGTACTTGGGCATACTGTCGCCTTTCTCCATCTTTATGTTTCTGAGTTTATCCTTGAGCGCCAACTTCTTCTGTTCGCTCTTGCTTTGGAATAAATCTGTGAAGGATTTCCACATCAAGAATGGAGAAGCCTTACAATGCAAGCTGGACACTATGTGATCCTTCATGCCCTCCAACAGAATCCTTCGACACTTTGCTATCTTGTTTTTCCATGCCTCAAGTACGGCAGCATCGCTAGAAGTAGGCTTTGGAACTTCAGCAACTATGAACTCCTTCAACCCATTGTCATCTAGCACCGCCTCCATCCTGTCCTTCCATGCAATATAATTCGAGCTTCCCTCAAGGGCATACTCCAATCGCAATCCGTTGAAATACATCTCAACTTCGACACCAAGAAAACACTACTGCAAATTTGAATTCCACCAGCACAAAACTCAACCGCTTCAATGTCTTGCAATTGCTCCAATGATCAATATCGCTCTGATACCATGTAGAAATTTTGAATAACTATTAAATTATTCACCGAGATTATCCTGATCACACACTATTTGAGCTTCATGCATAATACATAGTCTAAAAATAGACTTTGCGCCAAAAATAGCCTGCGGGCCCACTTAGTGAAGCCAACTCCTTTCCACTAAGCTCATCATCTTGTTGCAATCTCAACATACACCACTTTGTTGTGGAGTATATGGAACAATATGTTGCATTTGAATGCCCTGCTCAGTGAAAAAGTTGATAAATTTGTTGTTAACATATTCTCCTCCATTGTTTGATCTTAACTTAAGAATTCGATGTCCAGATTGTTTCTCAACAGAGGCCTTAAAGGCCAAGAACATGTTAAAAAATTCACTCTTGATTTTTAAGAAGTATACCCAAGTGCATCTGGAAAAATCATCAATGAAAGTTAAGAAGTACTTGCAACCAGAGAAAGAAACAACAGAGAGTGGACCACATAAATCACTGTGCACAAGCTGCAAAGGTGTTGAAGCGTGCCAAGAGGCACGTTTGTCAAAAATATCCCGATGATGTTTTTGAGTACACATCCGGAGCAAACACCATCTCGACAAGATACCATAGGAAGACTTGTCACCATATTTTCTTTACATAGAGTTTGAAGAGAGCGATAGTTTAAGTGACCAAATCACTCATGCCAAAGTTTTCTCACTTCATCATTATGAGCAACAAAAATGGAGGGAAGACATGATGACCCAAAGTTGTCAAACTTATACAACCTTTTGGAATCATCAGCAATGCCAATAGCTAAAATATGTCTAGGATATTCGAGGTCCTTGATTACAACATCACGAGGTGAGAATTCTATTGTTTTCCCTTCACCTGAATCAGTTATCTGATAAACAGATAGAAGGTTGCATGAAAAGGTAGGAACACATAGTACATCATTAAACTGACCATTATCTAGATGAATGATTCCAGATCCGAAAACACTAAAAGATCTATCATCACCAACATAAACATGTTTGGTGTTACAATCATTTAAAGAAGAAAACATGGCTTTATTTTTGGCTATGTGGTAAGAAGCTCTAGAATCAATGAGCCACTCATGAGAATGAGAAGAAGAAGATACATTTAATTCATAACCAGATGCTTTACAACCACAAGCAGAAAGTGCCATTCCTGAAGATGAAGTTGAAGCATTCTCCAAATTGATGTGGTTTTTCTTCATTGATGCTTCCAAGGTTTCCATATTCTTCAAACATTTGGACTCTACATGGCCATCACAATTACAAAAGTTGCAATGTCGATCTGTTTTCTTCCCTTTGTTTTTATTTGCCTTATCAGTTTGGTGAGTTGCTTTTTCAGTTTGCAGCTGAAATTGCTTAAGAACCTTGTTTGGTTTAGGAACATACTTTTTAGGATACTTCTTCTTGGGATTCTTTTAATATGGTTGTTGTTGGGATGCTAAGGCTTTCTTAGAAGTGTTTCCATTATTGATAAGACCAAGGTGTAAAAGTTTTTCTTGTTCTCTTATCAAAGAATCAAAAAAGGCATCAAAAGAGGGGTAATTGTAGGTCGTTCCTTCAGAAATGAGGGCTTCTCTATTGGAATGGAAGGTGGAAATAAATACAGAGTATGCAGGTCCAATCTTATCAAGAATGGAATAGATAAGGCTACCATCTTCCTTTTTGACCTTAAAACCTTCTAGAATAAGTCTAAGGGTCTTGAATTTGGACAAAAAATCTTCAATAGAGGAGAAATTATTGGGGTCCAAAGTAAGCAACTCATTTTCAAGCTGGTGGGCCCTGATTTCATTTTGAATGCCAAAAACAATATTTAGCTTTTTCATAGCTGCATCAGGGGTGTCAATTTCTTGGATATGAAATCGAAGATCTTGAACAATGGACATTCATATCAACCCTCGTGCTTGATCTTGTTTATTTTTCCATTTAGTGGCTTTATCTCCATCGATAGGTTTAGTTTCTTGTCCTAAGGCTATTCTATAAATCCCTTTACTTTTAAGTAATTCTATCATGTAGGATAGCCATTGGAAATAATTGGTGTTGTTAAGAATAACCGGGCATGCACTTTATATTTTTTTTTTTTTAAACTGAAGTTGAAAAGGGCTGAAACTAACTACTCCAATGGCAAGATCTCAAAAAAATAGGCTGGTTAAAAAAAATGGCTCGGAAAACGGCTCCCGAATGAAGAAATTATGCCTTTTTGAAAAAAATGCGTTGTAGATGCCGAATAGTTATGTGAAAGGTTGAAAGCTGATCCCCCCTTTTCAAACTTAATACAATAAGCTCACTTGAAATTTTTTTTGTGTGAGTCACTTTCATAAATAAGTGAGAGTCACTTTTACATGTGCTTTTGAAATAAAACCCTCTTTTTAAAACCTGCAACTTGTGAAAGGGCTTTATAAGAAAAAGTAACTTAACAAAAAAAAAATTATAAAAAGAAGCTTGAGAGAGACTTGAACCCAAGACCTCTATTCTCATAAACTAACTTTACACCAAGTGAGCTAGTAAAAGGGTTTTGTAATTGTTTAAAAGGAGGAAAGGGTTTTTTTTTTTTTTACTCTTCGATGTGCGTGGTTTTTCCTGCAAAAAAAACACAATCCGTGCACAAAACAAAAATGCAAGCCTTACGATAGAATGTTAGATTTTTGGTTAGCCTTATTGGAAACTATCATTTTTTTGCTATTTATGATTTCCTGATATCACACAAAGATGCGGGGAAAGAGCATAAGTAGCAAAAACAAATCCCGTCTTCCTGTTTCTGATTTGTCGAGATCGCACATAGCGCAGAGAAAAGAGCATACACAGAGAAGAGGGTATAGATCTGGCAAATAAAAAAACTATAAACCGAAATAAATAGAGGGAACCAAAATAAGCAGAACAATTAATAAATATAACTACAAAAAAGATACTTTATACCTCTAGATCTAAAATGACATAACTAGGGCAACCAGAAACCTTTTCGCATGAAATGAAAGGGGTTCCTCACTGTAACAGACGCTCCAGACACAACATAGCAATTCTCCCAGCCCGAAAGTGGTCAGAAATAGTATATCTAGAAAATTACAATCGCATGCAGTCAAACCAGCTTCAGATTTGGATCAACAACAAAAGCGGCCCTCAAAATGGCTCTGATACCATGTAGGAATTTACAGGGTAAGTTCCTTAGATCAAACACCAAAGGTCACCACTCAAAAACAGATCAAAAATTAGTACACCAGTAGATCATGTGGTTAAAACCCTCGAAGAGGGACATAGTCCACGGCCTGAGCCAACGCGGCCACTTCAGGCAATTTATTAATATAAAAGAGAAAATTTACATATGTTTCTCTCATAAACGGTTACAGGACAAATGACCCTCCATGCTCTTTAAATAGAGATCATGGACCAATCGTGTGTTAAGCCATAGATCAAGTGTCGGTAATACTGAGGAGAGAGTGAATCGTCGGATCATTACATATTGTGATCATCGAATCATAAGTTACAAATGTACATAGTAAAGAAACACACTTTACCTAACTTTACACTAGATCAAGTTATACTTAACTATTTCCTATGTGTCGAAATATCCTAACATAGATCTCAAGGTTTTCTCTACTAAGGTTGAGCCTTTTATATCTTCACCCAGATTTATCATATGATTCATAATCTCATCTACTCTTAGATAGAAATTTTCAATACTTTTATCATTATGCATTTTGAGAGTTTCATATTGAATTCTAAGAGTTTTAAGTTTAGCACTTTTTACCTTGTCATTGCCTTCATAGCTTTGGATGATCCTGTTCCATGTGGCCTTTGCTGAATTTAGTTGCATGAATTTGTATTTTTTTTAATTCAGTCAGGTTTTCCAATATGGCATTGACAAATTTTGCATTGGTTTCATATTTCTTATTTTCTGCCCCATCCGTGGGAGCGAAGGCTGGATATTGATAACCTCCTTCAACAATTTCCCAGACATCTGCTCCAAGATATCGTAGATAGGATATTCTTCTTGTCTTCCAGAAAAGTAGATTGCTTCCATTGAAGAGTGGTGGCCTGATAGATGTTGTCCCTTCTTCATGGCTCATCTTTGTGGATCCTCCTTCAAGCGATCAAGCTTCTTCTAAAGGACCTCGCTCTGATACCACTTGTTGGGAAAAATACTGAGATAGGGGTGGGGGGTGAATCAATATTTTAAAACTCGCTTAAACTTTTCTTTTATTATAATTTCTGTACGCTACTTTCTTGATGTAAACGTGCGTATGTACATGGATTTTATGTAGACAACTAGCGTATATCCAGTAAACTTATAGTTCTTTTAAATCCAGTATATCAGTGATTCATCAGAAATTTTATAGGGAACATATAAGTGCAGTAACTACAAGATAAAGCATCACACATAATAAATACACATGAACAACAGGATTTAAGGTGGAAACCCAATGTGGGAAAACCCCCACTATTGTTGTCTCTGTCTTCAATTTTATTATTATGAAAAAAATCTTACAATATCGTACTGGTGTAGACTCATACTAGCATGCATGCACCCACCTACAGAAGGCTACAACCTTCACTCGTTCTCCAGCTCCTACTGGAAGGGAGCTCCAACCCCCTGATCTCGTTTACCAGAACCCACTGGAAGGGAGCTACTACTCCCTGATCTGATCACCAACTACTACTATCAGGAAGCTTTGATTTCCTCACTAAAGGCTCCAACCCTCAGCACCATCGTGGACCACGTTTCATAAATTTTCACACTGGATCTACCCGCTTCAACACATTACAACTTGTAGACCACTTTTCATCAAATTCTCATATTGAACCTATTAACATAATTTAAGCCCAATACCATATATCAAAATGGAAACTGATCAATGTACCAAGTCATTTAACTAATAACTGAATCATTGAATCAAGCAATCATTGAACCAGTCACCAACTCAAATCAACCAACCTCTTTTAATCATTCAAACAGTGATATCACTGTGACCAGAACATCAATACAGAACCCAAAACACAACATCAACATATTGAATCGACTACAAACCTGATCAATCTTATGAAAAAATATGTATGCTAATTTTCTTAAACAAACCTGCGTATATATGCGCTTTTCATGAATGCAACCTGCGTACAGATCTTAACAAACCAAATTCTGAACTACTGTCAATCTGAAATAGACAATGAATTGCACATATACATATTGAAATATTATGTCAAATCACATATCTTTGAACCTCAAACAGTTAGCCGCATCATGTACATTCTTCAACAAATCAATACTCAATGAATTAAATTTCAAACATCACCATTAAGCGCAGATGAACATGAAGACTTCATCGATAAAAAACATAAATACAACGATACTATATAGACAGATCAAACATATTATTCAGCAGAATCCCTAGCTTTCATACGTGCTTTTCACAAATCATTTCCACGTGTATACAACTTCTCAAGAATAGAACCTGTGTACAGATCTCAACATATTGCATTAAATATACGCTATTGATTAGAATAGAACCTGCGTTTGTACATGCCTTACCTGTGACCAACCCACGTACATATCTGCAATTTTCCACTTACAATTGCGCTTCTCATCAAAACTTCAGACATACCAGATCATGACATACACAATAATAGACACACTTCAAAACCCAGATATAGTCAACCCATAAGCAGATTAACAATCCATATCCGTTTCAGGTTTAATGATCCTAATCCATGACTGTATTACCGGGTGAAAAATTATTTCATATTAACCACTCATCAATAGACCTTACCATGCAATACAAATCCATATCATCAATCACTCTCACATATGCACACATTAACACTTTGAACTTCACCTCCTTATATAGATTGAGCCTTAGCCAATACCACAGGACAAAACCACACTAGTGCCAGTGGTAATATTTTACGAGATCAAATAGCCATTACTCTGTTCAATATTTTGGGCTAATACCATGGTTAAGACCCTTGGTATTTAGAGAATCATAGTGCACCAAATATACACGCCTTTTCTTCTTCATACCCACGTATGTACGCGACTTCGCTTCATATAACCCGCATATATTTATTCAAATTTTCACTTTCATTATTCCTCTATCTCTGACCTTCATACTGTTGGGAGCCAAATCTGTATATCTTTTCCTTCCGTTTCTACCCACTTTCTTTATCCATTTGTATGATTTACACTCAAGTCATGTTCTAAAGTGCACAGGTGAATCCCTCTATATGAATTCTTGGAATATTTATTTGATGAACTAAAGTCATGGGGATTGTTACCTTATGCGATTTACTAATTTCACTATTTTCACAGATTTGGTGATTGAACGACCATATCCGCAATTCTTGGGACAACTCTGAGTTGGAAGCGCTATTTTGAAAAGAACGGAAAACAACACAATGACTCCAGATCCATTCACTGCCTTATTTGGCATCTAGATTGTCTATTATAATGTTGTATATTTGTAGGCATTAGTTGCTGGGAGTTTAGGAACAGTCATTTTAAACATTTGTATAAGAAAGGCGTTGGAGCTGTGAGTCGGGGGTTGGTAATGTAAGGAATTGAGCTATGTAACAAAACATTATTTTATCAAGTTAATGCAAGATCAATTTCCTGTTACTTCTGTAAGTTGTGAGCATATCACAGCCCTGATCAGAGAGTTGGGCCCACTCTCTGATCATGTGCTATGTATTTCCTGTATATTGTTGTTTCTATTTCCTGTTTTGTATAATTTTCAATTGATGTGACAATAGACGTATTTGATGATATTCTTATTGTTGTGAATGCATTAGAATCTTTATGATTTATTATTGTTATTTCTTTATTTGCTGTTACAGTGATTGTTGCTTGTTTAATTACCGAATCCACGGTTGGTATTGAAATTTTGCTATTGTATATTTATATACTATGTACGTTAACCTTGAAATAGAAAACACACCCAGATTGATGAATTTATGTGGGAAAGGGTTTGAATATTTATTCACACTTGGACACCAACATTTTGGTGCCGTTGTCGGGGAGGCTAACAAAGGTGCAAGAACACAATTCATATCGATCTAAGGTCAATATCTTGTCTTAGGGAGGGAAATGCTACCCTGCTCCAGGTCCTGAGCGTATTTTTTCTGTTTTTTGATTGATTTCTGAGGAACCAATCTCTTATCCTAAGGAGGAAAATGCTACCCTTCTCTAGGTCCTGAGCATTAGTTTTTTTTTTTTTTTTTCTTTCTGCTTATTTCTTAGGGCCCAATCTCCCGTCCCAGAGAGGGAAATGCTACCCTGCTCTAGGTCCTGAGCTTAAGACTTCATTGATATTTATTCTTTATTTAATTTTTGTTAAAAAAAAAATCTCTCGTCCTGGGGAGGGAATTGTTCTTGGCCTGCTTCAGGTCTCGAGCGTAGCATTTATTTAGATATTTTTCTCCTCATAAATTGTATGAAGAAATATTCGAACATAAGGGGTAGGGGAGGACCCCCAAAGAAAGGAAGAAAGGATTTGGGAAGGATCACCTATATCTAGGAACTTATCGCAAAGGCTGAATCATAAGCATCTTCACGGGCTGCTGTCAGGGTAAGGACTCAGACGAAATCCGGGGGGCAATCCATTGTTCAGCCAGTGCCATCCATGATACATGAAGGGACCCTTTAAACGGTAGAAGAAGAGGTGAAAAAGGTATTAGTAGAAGAAACACCCCTATCATTAGTAGAAGGAGAGGAAATTGCAAGTAGGGGATATGAGGAATTAAGAAATTTTAGTGGGGAAGAAGAACCTCTGAGGTAATTTGCATCACTGCGAGACCAAGAAAGTGCTGTGAAACCTCCTGTGATTGAATGACCTTAGTTATCAGTTGCAGAACTAGTTGAAATCACGGGTGAGTATTCAAGGATATTTATGGCACTTGCAACTTCCTCTATTGATTTCCCAATTAAGTATATTAGAGGAGATGCACCAATGAATCCTATCCCTTTAACAACTCTACCTAATTTTCATGGGCTTTCCTCTGAAGACCCCGACACATTCCTCCTTGAATTTGATATTGTTCATCGGGGGTATCACTATATTGCTGACACTCAGAAATTGAAGATATTCCCTGCCACATTGAAGAGAAAAACCCTGCGATGATTCATGGGTTTGGGGGTAAAAATATCTCCTCATGGGATGAAATGAAAGACATTTTTCTGGAGAAGTACCAGGATTACTGTAAATCCCGTGACATCAATGAAGATATTTTTAAGTTTGTACAAAAATAAGACGAGAATATAGAAGATTGTGTGGAATGATTTAAATATACGCTACAAAGGTCAGGCCATAGTAACCTGGAAAAATATATTTTGAAGATCATCCTTCTCCGGGCATTAAGGGAAGACTCTATGGAGCTTTTAAATATAGTAGGAAAGGGGGATATATCAAAATAAGAGTTTGATACTATTTGTGAGTTGTGCATCCAGTGTTTGCGAGGGGCTGCGAGAAATAGACAAGGGATTCGGTTGTCAAAAACATCTGGTGGAGGGGTCACAAAGGCAGAAATTGGGAACCCGCTGGATAATCTTACAACCAATTTCTTGAGCACATTGTCTGCCCAAATGAACACACTGCGAGAAAAACAGAAACAGATGGAATTGGAGAAGACTATGGCCATATTCTGCCCTCAATGTAGAAAAAAAGATTCGCTAAAGGAATGTCCATTGAATACAGTTGAAGCCTGCACAGTTTGTGAACAGAGTCATGCAACCAACTCATGTCCTTCCTTGCCAGGATTGAAAGCAGTATTTCAAGGAGCAAGCCAGGAAAGCGCAGTAGATCAACTATATTTCATGGGATCGAAGAATCCATGGAATCCATGACCACTGAATATGAACCAAGGTATGCCTTAGGACCCATCTCAGTATTTTAGTAATTTGAATTTGGGTCCCCAGTCTGTATCTTTTTCACTAGCATGACCCCAGTATTGTCGATATCCACCTTGGAAACCATGGTTCCCTCAGACTAGTTCAAACCCTTCATGGACACAGAGTTGGCGTGGACCTTCTCCTTTCGGAAAATTTCCCCAACCTATGCCACAATAGAAACTCCAGTTGACCTCCAATATTCCTCCTAGTAATCCACCCATTCGACCCCAGCTTCCCATCCAACCCAATCCAAATCCAAATAGTAAGGGAGTTCAGCAAGCTGACACTCTCGACCTTCCTTCATACAACATCTCTACCGCAGGATTTAATGGAATAAGCTTACGATATGGGCAGGTAGTGAATGCCCCAACTTCGCTCGTTATCATTGAACAAGTTGAACATGAAGTTATAGAACCAACAATAGTTGGGGATAAACAAAACCAAGATATTGTAAATAAAACACCCCCTCAACCTATTGTTAACCAGGGACGTCCAGTCAATCCACCGTATCCGAAAAGATTAACCCTAAGTAAACATAGCCCTCAAGCAGAATTTGATTTTTTGTGGGAATTATAGAATTTTTTTATTAAAATTCCCTTACTTCAAGCTATGAGGGATGTACCAATCCATGCGAAAAATATTAAAGAATATTGTTCTAAAAATCTTGGAAAGAAATCAAAGGACCCACTGACCATCCATGTGATGGGTAAATTGTCTGACATCATGCTGGGAAAATTCATGCCTGTAAAATATGGGGATCCAGGGAATTCAATTCTGACGGTACAAATTAATGGGGTTGAAATCCCAAATGTACTGGTAGATTTGGGTGTTGCCATAAATGTCATTACCTCTGAAACTATGCATGCATTAGGCCTTCGAAAACTTAAACCAACTCCTATTATCTTGGAATTGGCAGATAGATCCACAGTCAAACCAGTAGGGAAGTTGGAGGAAATTACGAGTTCGGTTGACTCATGTCACTATCCCGTGGACCTCCTAGTACTACAAACACAATCCCCAGCTAGTGGTCATCCCTTAATTCCGGGGAGACCTTGGCTTGAAACCACATATGCCTATATTGGGTGTCGATCTAGAAATATGGCTATATCTAATGGGATGGTTACAAAGAACCTCACCCTCTATCCTCCTGCAGAACCGAGCCCATTAGAAAAACCATCAATCAAACGAAAACGAAGGACATGAGCCTGAAAATGAAGAAATTAGACTAGTCCTTACCATTGGGTAGGCCCTTCAATTCAAAATAGAAACGAAGGATGATACCATTAACACCTTTATTAATGACCCCTGCTCTATTTTTTATTCAACTCGTCAAATTATGGAATATGCCATGAGCTGTCAAATGCAGGAAAACATTAAACCATAATATGAAATTGAAAGTATGCCTATGACTTTGTCCCATGATAGCATTCCCATCGAAATTGAGTCAGGAAAAACACTGAACATCAACCCGAATCTTTCAGAATCCTAGAAAAAACAACTCCTAAAAGTTCTTTGAACCCATAAGGAAGCCTTCACCTAGGATTACACAGATATGAAGAGGATTCCTGCTAATCTATGCACTCATCATATATATATCAAAGAATATTTTCGTCCTGTGAGACAACCTCAGAGAAGAATGAACCCCGCCCTAAAGAACATTGTCAAAGAGGAACTTCAGAAGTTACTGGATGTAGGATTCATTTACCCCATCTTAGACAACCAGTGGGTTTCTCCGCAGGTTATTTTTCCCAAGAAGAATGGTAAATGACATATTTTCATGGACTATAGGGAATTGAACAAGGCAACTCAAAAAGACCATTTCCCTTTGTCGTTCATTGACCAAGTCCTGGATACCTTGGTTGGGAAGAAGTTTTTATCCTTCCTAGATGGGTTTAGCGGGTATAATCAGATCTAGATATCCCCCGATGACCAATATAAAACCACCTTTACATGCCCCTAGGGAAACTTTGCATACCAAGTCTTTCCATTCAGTCTTTGTAACGCACCTGCAACATTCCAGAGGGAAATATTGGGGATTTTTTCTAATCTAGTCGATGACAGGATTGAGATTTATATGGATGAATTCACTCCATACAGGGATTCATTTGAAGAAGGCTTGGAAAATTTAGATAAGTGATCAAAAGATGTAATTAGACTCATGTCTCTCTGAGTACGGTTAAATGTCAAATGATGAGGGAACAGGGAATATTTCTGGGACACCTACTCTCAGCAGCTGGGATTCGAGTTGATCCGACCAAGGTAGAGGTAATTGTGCATTTTCCTGTACCTAAAACACCCACACAGGTACGTAGTTTTATTGGTTTCGCTGGCTATTACAGGCATTTTATAGAGAATATTTCTAAAATAGCATCGCCACTTTTTTAGCTGCTAAGTAAAGATGCAGAATTTTTGTGGACAAGTGATTATGAAGCAGCGTTTAGAAATATCAAGGAACTTGTTTGTACAACTCCAATATTGCGAGGACCAGATTGAGAACTTCCGTTTAACATCCATACCGATGCCTCTCAAACAATGGTTGTGGCAATTCTAGGACAACAAGAAGATAAGAAGCCATATGTAGTTTACTATGTCAGAAAGAACTTGACTCCCGCTAAACTGAACTACACGGTAACAGAAAAGGAATTCTTGGTTGTTATCTATGCCATCAACAAATTTCAACACTACATTACTAGGTATTCTACTTTTGTGCATAATGATTACAAAGAAATTAGGTATTTTATGAATAAACCTATCACCCCTGGTCGTATTACAAGATGGTTGCTATTGCTTCAAGAATTTGACATTACCATAGGAGATAAACCAGGGAAGGATAATGTAGTTGCTAATTTCCAGTTTAGAATGGATAATAACGATGAAGGAACACCCATAGAGGACAGTTTTCCAGATGAACATATTTTTTCAATTTCCACTAATCCTCCATGGTATGTAGACATTGCTAACTATCTTGCTACAGGAAAGGTGCCTCATCATTTGTCATACAGGGAAAGACGAAAGATCATTCATCATAGTGCCTGATACTCCTGGATAGCAGGATATATTTTTCATACAAGTTTCGATCAACAAGTCCATTGCTGTGTATCTGAGGATGAAATTTATGAAGTACTGAAGGCTGCTCATGATGGCCCTTGTGGAGGGAATTTTGTGGATAAGAGGACATGACATAAGGTATTGAAGATGGGATACTGTTGGCCCTCTATCTTTCAGGATGCTTGCGACTACATCCGTGCATGTGACATTTTCCAACGGATGGGTCAACCGGGCTGATCATATGAAATGCCACTGCAGCCCCAGGTAGTCCTTGAACCTTTCGAGAAGTGGGAAATTGACTATGTTGGTCCATTTAACCCACCTTCACATCAGAAGGTCCAAATTTTGGTCTGCACATATTATGTAACTAAGTGGGTGGAAGCCAAGGTTGTTGTGAAAGGAACAAAATAGGTTGTTTCAAATTTTCTTTATGAAGAGATTTTTTCTCATTATGGTGCTCCGAGAGAGATTGTTTTAGATGGAGGAGCGCAATTCACATCACACATGATAGAGAGGCTTATGCAGAAATACAGGATAAAAACATAGAGTTAAATCTCCATATCATCCTCGGAGGAATGGTTAGGTAGAAAGCACAAACAAGGTATTGGAAAATATCTTGACAAAGACTGTAGCCAGACATCGTCGGGATTGGGTGGAGAAAATTCCTGAAGCTCTTTGGGCATACAGAACAACATGGCAGAACACAACATGGTTTTCACCATACGAGTTGGTCTATGGTAAAATCCTCTTGTTTCCGATAGAAATTGAGATTAGTACACTCATAACAGCTTTGGAGGTAGGACTGGATCTGTCAGATGCCCAGAAACACCGGCTATAATAGCTCAATGAGTTAGATGAAATCCATTTGATGGCTTTCTCGAAGACTGCTACAATTCATCCATAGAGAAGAAAATGGAACAATAAATTCATTAAAAATAAGGTGTTTCATAAGGGGGATTAGGCATTAATTTATGATCCTCGTTTCAAGGACTTCACGGGAAATATTTTCTCTCGGTGGATGGGACCTTATGAGGTGGACACTGTTTTTTTATAATGGAACAGTCAGACTTGTCACAATCAATGATACTCATGCTTCTTTCAAAGAAAATGGACATCGTCTGAGACTAAATCAAAGCCCAACTTCTAAGGATACCTTCATTAAACATCTCTCTGAAAAATCTGGTCTGAAGTTTGTTAGTGCAGAGATTCCTCCTCTGCATCCTTGAATTGAAAAAATAAATAAATAAATAAATCTATATATAGTAATATGAATAAAATGTTGTTACTACTCAATTGGTTTTCTCTTGCAGGTACTACTACGGGAGTGCAATTTTGTGGAGATGAAGAAATTTCTGAAGTACCCAATGCTATTACTCTGAAAATTTTCTAAGTATTGGGTGCTGCTACCTCGAAATTTTTTCTAAGTGTTGGATGCTATTACTCCTCGATGTTGTTACTCCTCCAATGCTGTTACTCTTGAAATTTGTCTGAGTGTTGGATGTTGTTACTCCATCGGTGTTGTGACTCTGTCACTGTTGTGACTCCATCACAGTTGTGACTTCCTTGCTGCTGTTACTTTGTCACTGCTGTGACTCCGTCGCTGCTGTTACTCCGTCACTGTTGTTACTCCTATAGTGTTGTGACTCTGTCACTACTGTGACTATGTCACTGCTGTTACTCTGTCACTATTGTTACTCCATCATTGTTGTTACTTCGGTAGTGTTGTGACTCCATACTGTTGTGACTCCATTAGTGTTGTGACTCCGTTACTGCTGTTACTCCATCACTGCTGTTACTCTGTCATTGTTGTTACTCCGGTAGTGATGTGAATCCGTACTAACGTGACACCGTTAGTGTTGTGACTCTGATACTACTGTTACTCCGTTAGTGTTGTGACTCCGCCACTGCTATTACTTCGCCAAGCTGTCACTTCGCTGAGGTAAGTCGCCAGGTACATCCCCGTCGAATTTTATAGATTTTATTAAATATTCCATGGAAAAGACATTTGACGTGCCTGTGGATGGTCAATCATTAAGTTGGGGGGGGTGTCATAACCGAATAACGGCATAATCAAATCACAATGATGATTTGTCGGTGTCACCATTAGAACTCGTGCCGATTGTACATTCCACGATTTGTACCATTATTTCGCATAAATATTAGAATGCATTGAGACTTGAAGTAAGTACGTTCTGACATCTAATCAGTCCTTCTAAATCTATGAAATAATTGTAGAAATTATATAACTGATATGTTATATGTCTAAAATTCTCCTGATCATACACTATTTGATTCATGCAAAATACAGAATCTATTCCACCATTGATCATCATATGCGGAAATTAAATCAATTGCATGCACACATTAAAACCATAAAAATTCACACACATTAACACAGTGATTTATGGGAAAGCTTAAAGCTGAAAACCCCCAACTATCTGTATAATATATGTCATAGAGATCATGTAACAATCATCATACAAAGCTTCTCACAAGCTCTCAGTACAATCTCCAATCGCTACACAATAATCATGTCCTGATCTAGAAAATCCATGCACCGATCCACTGCCACCTGCTAGCCTGCCTCTACTGCGCAATCCCTGCTGAATACGGGCTCTAAATGAACTCAAATCCACCTGGCTTGCACTGTTAAATCCTCATTGGCATCTCTATCAGTGTGTGGTGCAAGATCATGCACCACTATGGTCACAACTGATAATCTACTTGCTCTTTCACGTACCTCTCCACTGGTCTCCACTGAAACTGTCCATGCACTGTAGTTAATTGATGTATTCTTCATTTGATTAATGAGTTAATATTTAGTGAATTAATTATTAATTAATTCACACCACTCTCACTAGTGTATCAATCAGTTAGACTAGATACAACTAGCTCAACTGTGTCTAACTGAGTTAAACTGAACACAACTCCACCAACTACCTCAATAACTCCACCAAGCTCTGTCACATGAGTTCTAACTGAAGTCTCCATGAAATAGCTCCACTTAACCCTCAGGAATAGCGTAATTCCTTCTGTCAGCTCCCGTGCCACATCTGTGCACTTAACTGAAGTGCTCCAAGAGAATAAGATAATGTTTATAGTCCAAATATTATTAAGAGCTAATAATATTCGACATATCTATTTTTAGACTGAAAATCTAAAAATAGATTCCGCCCAATATGTCTAAAAATAGAAGTCCATCTATTTTTCCAACTTGACCAACCATCCACAAATAGCATCCTGCAACTCATAGAATATGATCGACATGTCTAAAAATAGACATAGTCTAAAAATAGACTATGCGCCAAAAATAGCCTGCGGGCCCACTTAGTGAAGGCGACTTCTTTCCACTAAGCTCATCATCTTGTTGCAATCTCAACACTCCCTCTCAACAAGATAGGGATTATTTTCCACCCCGATCCTGCCTCTATGGTATTCGAATTTTCTCCCGGTGAGGGCCTTCATCAAGATATCAGCATCCTAATCCTCCGTAGGAATGTAAGAAAGTAACATGATCTTCCGCTGCACACAATCTCTGATATGATGATACCGGATGTCAATGTGTTTAGATCTATCATGAAATACTGGATTAACCGAGAGTTTAATGCAACTCTGATTATCACAATATATCACTGTAGGATCTAAGTGTGAACCAAACAACCCGACCAGGATCTTCCTCATCCATATAGCCTCGCATGCAGCCAAACTTGCTACCATGTACTCGGCCTTTGCTGAACTGAGTGCCACAGATCTCTGTTTCCTGCTGTACCAAGAAACTGCTGTCGACCCGATACTGAAAATCCCTCCAGATGTGCTCTTTCTGTCCGTTGGGCTCCCTGCCCAATCTGCATCTGTGAAGCCATGCAGCTTCACCTCATCCATCTGTCTGTACCAAAGTCCATATCCTGATGTGCCTCTGAGATATCTCAATACATGCTTCCCTGCCTTCCAAAAGAGCTTGGTAGGCTTAACCATAGCTTGTGAAAGCTAGTTAACAGCGTAACATATGTCAAGTCGTGTATTGACTAGATACATAAGCGACCCCACCAACTGTCGGTAAACAGTGGCATCCACTACCTCTACCGATGTAGCATCCTCTTTCCTCCAACCACCAAGAAGAGGAGTGTCGATAGGCTTGCAGCCTTGCATGTTGAACTTCTCCAGTATCTCCCGGGCATACTTTCCTTGAGACACAAACAATCCATCACTGCACTGCCAAATTTCCAATCCCAGGAAATAATGAAGGAGGCCCAAGTGCTTCATCTCAAACTCTTTTGCAAGATCAACCTTGCATGAGAGTATCAACTGTTCATCACCGGTCAGTATCAAATCATCTACATAAAGTACAATGATCAGTAACTTACCCTCAACCACTATCTGGTATAGGTTGGGATCCGCCTCGCTCTTGGTAAAACCAATTCCGGTGAAATAACTATCTATCTGTGTGTACCAAGCACGAGGTGCTTGTTTCAACCCATACAACGCTCTTTTGAGCCTGCACACATGCGACTCACTGCTGAAGATCTCGAAACCTTCGGGTTGCTCTATGTACACCTCCTCATCAATGACTTCGTTGAGGAACGCAATCTTCACATCCATCTAATGAATGTGCCACCCCATCTGCGCTGAGAGAGCTAGGATGCTTCGTATGGAAGAATACCTTGCGACAAGTGCAAAGGTTTCCTCATAGTCGATCCCCTCAATTTGTGAGAAGCCCTGGGCAACAAATCTTGCCTTGTACTTCTCGACGCTCCCGTCAGTTTCTTGCTTCACTTTGTAAATCCATCTCAAACCTACCACTGATTTCCCTTTCGGCCTTGGGATAATCTCCCATGCACTGTTTCTGACAATCGAATCATACTATTCCACCATGGCATCCACCCATGCAGGGTCCTCCACAGCTTCCTCGAAAGAGGATGGCTCTATCACGATACACTTGCACATCAGAGCCATGTATCCAGTATATCAGTTAGGTGATTGTCTCTGTCTGCGCTGTGATGTAGGTGCTCCTACAATCTTCTCTGCATCAAGATTCAGTCACTCAGCTTCTGTAGTGCGCTTCCTCCCTTTGATGGTTGGCATTGCATGAGTGGTTTCTTCCACTCCATGAACCTCCTCTTGTGGCTGATCCACATCCTGAGGCTCATCCTTAGGAACTAATAGCTCCTCATCTGCATGCAAGTGTGGCTCCCTCTCAAGCGAACACTTCATGGCTTTCTCCTCATGAAATTTTATATCCCCTCGCACAACAATCTTTCAACTATCTGGCAAATAAAAACGATAGTAGTGGGGTGTATCAGTGTACCCCAAAAATATCCCAACCTCTGCGGTTGGCTCCAGCTTCTTCCTGGCATCCTTCATCACATGAATGTAAACAAGTTAGCCAAAAATCTTCAAATAAGAAATATCGGGCCTCTTACCAGAAAACGCCTCCTCGGGTGTACTCATGCCAAGTATCCTATGAGGACAACGATTTTGCACATAAACCATAGTATTGCATGCCTCATCCCACAAGTGTATGGGAAGGCCTTGATCATGCAACATCACCTGTGCAACACCCACGACCGTTCTGTTCTTTTGCTCCACGACCCCATTCTGCTGTGGGTTATGAGGCGCTATGAGCTCTCTTCGAATTCCTTCTACGCTGCAAAAGTCCTTGAATTTGCCAGAGATGAATTCACCACCATTGTCGCTCCTAAGAGCCTTCACTTGCTTCCCCGAATCTTTCCCAACCAGTGCCTTGAACTCACAGAACTTTGAGAATGTATCGCTCTTCTTCTGCATGAATAAGATCCATAACTTCCGAGAAAAGTCATCAACAAATATCACATAGTACTTGTGCTTTGCTGTCGAAGCTACTGAGAAAGGTCCACACACGTCTATGTGAATTCTCTCAAGGATCGTCGTGGCGTGACTATCCTTCTCATGAAAGGTGGCTTTCACAAATTTTCCCAAAGTACATCCCTTGCACTGATCTGATTGCGCAAGTGTACCTTTGGGAAGCCCGGTAGAAATCTGCTTCAAAATTTTCAAAGCACCATGGTGAAGATGGCCCAATCTCCTATGCCATAGCTCGCCCTCATCCCAGCTCACCACTCCTTCTGCCTTGCCCGACATTGCTGTGTAGCCATCTACCTGCAACTAATAAAGGTTCTTAACTCGAACCCCTATCCTCTGGGTTTCACCAGTTGCCTTACTGCGCAAGAAAGCCTTTCCCTCGCTAAAGACAAAATCATATCCCTTGTCTTCCAACATGGCCACCGAGATCAGATTCTTCTTCAATCCTGGAACATGCATGACATCCTTCAATATGAAAGGTTTACCAGACTCCCTCTCAAATCAAATGGTCCCAATACTAGTCGCATTGTATCTACCATCATCGCCCATCTCGATGTGCACTCCAAGATCCTTCTCATCCAGATCACTGAAATTTTTTTTGTCTCCGGTCATATGAAAAGATGCACCACTGTCAAGAAACCACACTGAACCCATCACACTTGAGACCAAGCATGCGATCAGCAAAAAATCCAGCTCAAACTGCGAGGCTAAGGCCTCTCCAGTTGCAGATCCAACAACCTGCTTATTTTTCTTCTTCTGTGGACAATTAGTGGCATAATGTCCGTGTTGGTGACAGTGAAAGCACTTCACCTTGGACATGTCCTACTTCTTGCCTTTCGCACTGGATTAAGAAGTATTTTTCTTGCCCTTCCCCTTCCTTTCTCTGGCAGCCAAAGCGCAATTTTCTTCATCTTCATTCTTCGATGAAGATCCATCCCTGGTACTCCGCCTTATCTCCTCCTGCACAAGATCCGACCAAAGTCGCTCCCATCCTGGCAGTTTCTCCTGACCATTGACAGAGTCCTCATAGGAATGCCAACTCTTCGGAGCCCAAGGAGAGCTAAGCTCACCAAGTCCTCTTCATCTACAATAGAATCCCCCACACTTCCCAAATTATCTCTCATGACTGGAAGAACTTCGTGAGTTACTTGGGTATACTTTCGCCCTTCTCCATTTTTATTTTCCCCGAGCTTATCCTTGAGTGCCAACTTCCTCTCGGTCGCTCTTGATTTGGAACAAGTTTGTCAAAGCTTTCCCACATCAAGAATGGAGAAGCTTTACCATGAAGGCTAGACACCTTATGTGATCCTTCACACCTTCCAACAAAATCCTTCGACATTTTGTTGTCTTCTTGCCCATGCGTCAAGTGTGGCGCATCGCTAGAAGTAGGTTTTTGGAATTTCTCGCATCTATGAACTCCTTCAACCCATTATCCTCCAGCACCGCCTCCATCCTGTCCTTCCATGCAATATAATTCGAGCTACCCTCAAGGGAATACTCCAATCGCAATCCGTTGAAAGACATCTCAACTTCGACACCAAGAAAACACTACCGCAAATTCAAATTCCACCAGCACAAAACTCAACCGCTTCAATGATTTGCAATTTCTCCAATGATCAATGCTCTGATACCATGTAGAAACTATATAACTGATATGTTATTTGTCTAAGATTCACCTTATCATACAATATTTGACTTCATGCACAATACATAATCTATTCCACCATTGATCATCATATGCGGAAATTAAATCAATTGCATGCACACATTAAAACCATAAAAATTCACACACATTAACACAGTGATTTATGGGAAAGCTTAAAGCTGAAAACCCCCAAATATCTGTATAATATATGTCATAGAGATCATGTAAAAATCATCATACAAAGCTTCTCACAAGCTCTCAGTACAATCTCTAATCACTACACACTAATCAGGTCCTGATCTAGCAAATCCATGCACCGATCCTCTGCCACCTGCTAGCCTGCCTCTACTGCGCAATCCTTGCTGAATATGGGCTCTGAATGAACTCAAATCAACCTGGCTTGCACTGCGCAATCCTCATTGGCATCTCCATCAATGTGTGGTGCAAGATCATGCACCAATATGGTCACAACTGATAGTCTACTTTCTCTTTCACCTATCTCTCCACTGGTCTCCACTGAAACTGTCCATGCACTATAGTTAACTGATGTATTCTTCAGTTGATTAATGAGTTAATATTTAGTGAATTAATTAATAATTAATTCACACCACTCTCACTAGTGTATCAATCAGTTAGACTAGATACAACTAGCTCAACCGTGTCTAACTGAGTTAAACTGAACACAACTCCACCAACTACCTCAATAACTCCACCAAACTCTGTCACATGAGTTCTAACTGAAGTCTCCATGAAATAGCTCCACTTAACCCTCAAGAATAGCATAATTCCTTCTGTCAGCTCCTGTGCCACATCTGTGCACTTAACTGAAGTGCTCCAAGAGAATAAGATAATGTTTAGAGTCCAAATATTATTAAGAGCTAATAATATTCGACATATCTATTTTTAGACTAGCAGTATAAAAATAAACTCCGCCCAATATGTATAAAATAGAAGTCCATCTATTTTTCCAACTTGACCAACCATCCACAAATAACATCCTACAACTCATAGAATATGATCGACATGTCTAAAAATAGACATAGTCTAAAAATAGACTGTGCGCCAAAAATAGCCTGCGGGCCCACTTAATGAAGGAAACTTCTTTCCACTAAGCTCATCATCTTGTCACAATCTCAACAATAATTACCATGACCATTCATCATTATTACCATTTTCTATCATTTATTTTCCTCGTTTTTTGAAACTTTCCATTTTTATTGTCTACCTCCATTCCATTTTCTACCATGCTGTCACTACAAGAGATTAATTGCCTACACTCCCTCCCAACGGTATGCTGCTATTCCAAAGTGCTGCTATAGAGCTGCTCCGGGATGGGCGGACTGGCGGTGAGACATGAGCCCGAAGATACAGTGCTAGTCGCAGTAATGCAGCTGCATGACAGGTCTTCCTAGATGCAGGATGGGATGTTTATTTTGACAGATTATAGGGGTTTGATGAGGTAGTTACAGAGGAATTCGTTGTTAATCTGGACAGAGATCATTCCAGCGTGCAGGGTTTAGAAATAACTGTTATAGAAGAGGTCATTTCAGCGTTCAGTGGACTACCACAGTGAGGGCATAAATGGTTTTCACGAAAGGCTCCCCTACCAGAATTTCTAGAGCAGTTTTTGTAAGCCAGAGAAAGAGAAGTTCTAAAAGGGAGAGGATACGATCAAAATTATCTACCAAATCCATGGGGAGAAGTGGAATACTTTTCTATGAGGTATATAACCTATGAGGGGCAGTTTACCACCCTGTTCAAGTATCATTTCAAGCTCCTATGTCACCTCAGATACCGGAAGGCACAGGTTCACAATGTGGACATGCCTTTCTTTATTTTGAAAAATCTTCAGCTTATGGCACAGTTTTCCCAACATTTGCGACATGTATTGGCAGTTCTTACAAACCATGGGCTGGTTCTTCTATTGGTAATGCATGCATTGGCCCAACTTCATGTTCCCTGGGTACAGTTTCTTGAGATGAAAGAAGAATAAATGGAACCAGTGATAGCTGCAAGGGAGGAGGATGAGCCAAAAGAAATACAGGAAGAAGAATCAACATCCCCTACTGGATCATCTGAGGAAGAGGAGCCGAAATAAATGGAAGCATAATTAACATCTCCTACTGGTTCAGTAGAAGAGGGTGATGCAGAAGAGATGGAAGAAGAAGAACTAGCATCTCCTGTTGGTTTGGTAGAGGAAGAAGAACTAGAGGAAATGGAAGAGGAGGAGGCCACAATGGATTCTGCCACATAAGAACCAACATCTCCTGTTGTCCCATTGGAAGAAGAAGAACCAGAGGAAATGGGCATAGAAGAGGCCACAATTGATGTTGTTACACAAGAACCATCATCTACTGTCGATCCATTGGAGAAAGAGGAAGCATAAAGAATGGATGTGGAAGAGGCCACAACCGATGTTGTTACACAAGAACTAGCATCAAATGTTGGCACGACAAAAAAAAAAAAAAGGTGGATATTAAAGGTGATACAAACGTGGTTGTTACACAATAACCAACCTCAATTATGGGGCCAATTGATGCAGGAATTCTGGAAACAGAGGGAAGATTCGATGCTATCCCTCAAGAATCAGCACCCACTATGATGGTACAAAAAGAATTAACATCAGTTGAAGGGTTGGTAAGTGATGCTGTTACACAAGAACCAACACCACTTACCTAAGATAATTTGGACCTTGAAACAGGTAGTAGTGTTACACAAGAACCACCACTAATTCAATTAGGCCAAGGAAATATGGAAAGAATAAATCTGGTAGTCGGCACTGTTCCGCATGAACTAGTGTCAACTACAGGTAAAAAGGGCGATGAAAAAGAAGGCTTGGTCCAAGAAGAGAAGACAGTTAGTGAAGAAAAAGAGCCTAAGGTAGCAGAAATAGCTAGAGTAGATGTGGAGGAGGATGCCCCTCATTCTCCGTTTCTTGCTACTCTATAAATAGGTGCAAAGAAGTCCCACTCCCCTTGGAATATTATAGAAGAAGTAGATGTTCCTCCGGTTGTAGAATTCGTCGGGACAAAATCAAACACAGTTGCTGGTGCAGCTATTCACGAACTAGTGCTTGGTGATTCAAATTCAGAGCGGCTCAAAGAATTCAACATGGAAACATAATAACCCATGCTGACAGAAGGATAGGAGATGGATGAGGCCACTCCATCTATGGAAATTATCCAGTCTAAAGCCAATTTGCAGGGGTCAAAATCAATGCTCTAGCCGGTAGAATAAAACCCTGCAACAGAGCAAGAACAAGGAAAGGCGTCACTCAGATGACTGTAGAAATTCCTGAACCAGGTAGAGACACTGAAGAAGCGTCTCCCGAAGAGAGAGGAAAATTTAGGGAGGATTTGTTGAAAAATGATACCATCGACACCTTTTTTGACAGTAACCCACCAGTCCCTGAACCAGCTGTGGTGCCAGTCGAAGAAATTACTGTTAAGAAATAATTTATAGAGAAGTCTGCGAGAAGGAGACCACCTCTCAAGGAGTGATAACAACTCTTGTTTAAGGAAACTATGCAGTTAAAAAGAAAAATTGGTCAGATAAGGAAGAAAATATCGCGGCTAAAGAAGAAAGTGTGAAGATATAAAATAGAAGTTGTGAAGCAAAAGGTTGAGTTGGACACTGTTGCTACACAGACCAACCCTATAGAATATCTGTTTGAAGCACAGGAATTTATTCTATCTGCTGAAATCCAGAAATGGCAAGCTGTTGCTGCAGGTCTCCAGCAAGGGACCATTACATTAAAAGAACATAGAGAAGAGATGAAGAAGGTCCGCGAGCAAGCAGCCCAAACCATTACTGGGTATATATATCAGCTAGATAGAGTAAAGCAGAAGTAAGAGAAGCAAAAGAAAAATATTGAATGCTTAGAGGAGCAGGTGTTGATGCTAAAAGCTAATAGTAAGGAAATGTTTACCTTGACACAACAGGTAATGGCCTACCGACCTCCCGCCCATAGTTATGCCTTATTTCTCCATGAAAAAAATATTTTCTTTTGCCTGAAGAGTTTTCATAACGAAATTAGTCATGAAATCGAAGATCCGATAAAATTTCTTCGTATTTTGAGAATTCACGATGTTGTGAATCAAAATTTGATGTGTGAGTTATATATGCATGACTATTTATTGACTGATGACCAAACCTTCAACCCAAAACTATTTGTGGGAGACATACATTTGAGGGATTTTACCTCCTACACCATTAATCAGGTCAAGTGGAAAAAGGCTTTTGAGATGTTTGAAGAGAATCAAGCTACAAGGCCACTAATGATAAGGAGAGAGAATGGTCAGACTGTGAACATCTACAACAAGCATACCACCTTTTTAAAGATTGAGGGGTGCAAGAAAAAAAATTTGGCTATGCAAAAATGGTGTATTAATCTCTATACCAAATAGGTGGTTACTTTCACGGATGATGCTCGTGACAATTGTAAAAGTAGATGGATGTTGTCGTCATCAGCTGTCGAAAACAGGGAGCCTTTTGGGGCACCTAAATTTTCACGAGAAATAGAGAGATTACCACGATATGTTGCATGCATCCAAATTCGTGGGGTCCATTGGATGGGAGTGAGGTTTCAGTTCCCCATTGTTTGTCTGCCAGCATAATAGTATACTCTAGAATACAACATGGGTGATGGTTGGTGGAAGGACCTTATTATTACATAAGGGTATAAAACCCCGGGGACAGAGATGGCAGATAAATATGACCTCGCTCAGCTTCACGCCAACCACATTCAGTCCAACCCAGACCTACGAAGTCGACGAGATGCATGAGGACATGCAGAAAGACCAGTTGGGGGGCGATGTTGGGAGCCAAATCTGTATATATTTTCCTTCCATTTCCACCCACTTTATTTATACATTTGTATCATTTACAATCAATTCATGTTCTAAAGTGCACAGGTAAATCCCTCTATATGTCTTCTTGGAATATTTAGTTGATGAAGTAAAGTCACGGGGATTGTTACCTTATGCGATTTACTAATTTCACTATTTTCGCAGATTTGGTGATCGAATGACCATATCTGCAATTCTTGGGACAACTCTGAGTTGGAAGCGCTATTTTTGCAAGAACGGAAAACAACACAATGACTCCAAATCTATTCACTGCCTTCTTTGGCATCTAGATTGTCTATTATAATGTTGTACATTTGTAGGCATTAGTTGCCGGGATTTTAGGAACAATCATTGTAACATTTGTATAAAAAGGCGTTGGTCCTTGGAGCTGTGATTCGGGGGTTGGTAATGTAAGGAATTGAGCTGTGTAACAGAACATTATTTTATAAAGTTAATGAAAGATTAATTTCCTGTTACTTCTGTAAGTTGTGAGAATATCGCAACCCTGATCTTAGAGTTGGGCCCACTCTCCAATCAGGTGTTGTGTATTTCCTATATATTGTTGTTTCTATTTCCTGTTTTGTATAATTTTCAATTGTTGTGACGGTAGACGTATTTACTAATATTATTATTACTATGAATGCATTAGAATATTTACGATTTATTACTCTATTTATTTATTTGTTGTTACAGTGATTGTTGCTTGTTTAATTACCGAATCCACGATTGGTATTGAAATTGTGCTATTGTATCTGCATATACTGTGTGCGTTAACCTTGTAATAACAAACGCACCCGGATTGATGAATTTATGTGGGAAAGGGTTTGGATATTTATTCACACTTGGACACCAACACATACCTCTTTCCAATCATTCTGTCACTCCGTTCCATCACTCTATCACTTCTGAACTGACTTTTGTAATCAGCTGGTTACCATATACTTATCCTGTTACAAGTGGCTTGCCATCAAGGACAACACATACATCATAATTCAAAAAATATCCTAAGGTGGAAGGGATCAATCATGTTCCCATGATGGAGTCTATTCCAGAAACAAAGGAATAAAAAGAAGCTAAAAAACCTGTGAAAATGAAGACCCCGAAGGTTGATGCAAGTGAAGATAATCGTATCATTGTTACAAACCTTCCATTATTAAATAAGTGCCTCTTCGGGTGAAACAAAACTACGATTCTCTTACAAAATAAGAAGGGATTCTTAGTAGATATCTTAAATAATTGAGCTATAAGATAACTAGTGGAGATATCTAGAGAGAAAAGAGAACAATATGTGAAGGCGATAATAGAATGGAAGACTTTAAAGCACAAGAAATCCAATGGAGCATATGGGATTCATTCCTTACAATAATTTCAAGAAACAAAGGTAAGGATATATTGGTGAAAGACTTGGTTAAGGATGTAAAATGGAAATTTTGAAAATAAAATAGGGATTCCCTACAAGAAACTGGGGAAGATTTGGTGAAATCTGGAAAAGCACCAACAATCTCTGATGATTTTCTTGTTGCAACTAAAAACTGGAAATGAGATCATTTCTTGGAATATCTGTGGTTTTAATAACAAGGGTAAACACGGGTATTTACGAGACCATAATAAAAAGGAGAATACAACAATAGTGATGTTGCAGGAAACCAAACTCACTTGTGATAAACTAACAACGATTGTTCAGTATTGTAGGAAAGGATACCAATTCACAACTATTGAATCTCGAGGCAGTTTGGGAGGAGTAACAATTTTATGGAATCTGTTGGATATTATTTTTCAATATTGGAGATCTAATTCCCATATTTTAATAGGTTTTTTTTTGTACATTGGTGCTAAGGAATTAGTAGCATTAACGGTTGTTTATGGGCCTCCAGTGACAACAAAAATACTAGCCTTTTTACAACAACGTATAGCTCACGGTTGAAGTATATCAGATTCACTATGGATTATCATGAGTGAATTTAATATCATCTATTCCTTAGATGAAAATAAAGGAGGTATATAAAATTTGGATCAGAGTTCAATAACATTTGATGATCTTATTCATAATATCAAGTTAGTATATCTTCCTACAATAAATGATATATTCACGTGGAATAACAGACGAGGAGGAAGAAAACAATTTTCTATTCATATGTACCATTTCCTGGTATCAAAACAAGTAATATAGAAATATATATTCATAGAAGTTGCCATATTTCCTTTCCTGGGTTCATCGTTCATATCATTGGCCACTTTGATTGGAACTGGATCTTAAGGATACCCCAAATGATAAAACTAACTAAAAACACTCATATTTTCCACACAAAGGTGTATGCGTCAATACACACACCCTATTACATTAAGATTACTCTATTAAATAGAGTTTCTCAGATCTAACTTATTCCTAAGTTAGAAGGAGAGGTTGAGAGAATTTCTCAACCATCACAAAAGAACATCTCAAATATAGGATGTAAGCATTAATTCCAACATCCCCTCTTAATGCTTACATTACATAAATTTATTAAGTACACAATCATTCTTTAACTCCTCTCAGTATAGGCTCCATCAAGTTGCCTCATAACCCTCATAAAGGTGTAGTCTGAAAGTTGGATTCCTAAGTTTGACTCCTGAACTCCCGAATCAAGGACCTCCCGAAGTCAATTACCAAACAAAATCCCAAGCTATCACATAACCTCATCAGAAGACCACTCCACGTCTTCAACGAATTAGGGATCCTTCCATAGATCCACAACTGCCATACTATCTAGACAACCATCCATATTGAGCCTTACTTCTACTTGATCTCTTCAAACACAATTGATTGCATGTTTGTAATAGCTGAACTCCTAGTCATTCTAGGACGAAATCCCATCCACCGAGATACATGGGTGCTAACCGTTGTACTTTCCGGTTATCTAGAGAAGCCCTACATAATGTATCTAGAGTTAGTTTTACAAAATGACCTTCTTATCTATTTTGAAATTCATCACTTAATTTACAAACAATTTATAATACCTCCAGATTCAACCATTGAACTCAGCCACCCGCAAAGAGCTTTATTATTGTTGCAAGTGTTTGTGCCAATTATGCCATCAGCATCACTAATCTATCGACCAACCAAAATGGTAGAAGAGGAACCAAACAGACAGATCAAAGCTTCCACCACCCGTATGAGAATGGGAGTTGATCCAAGCACCAAGGGTTGATACTTTCTCTCATTTAATTCAGGTTCTGGAAACCTTAAATGAAGAGAACACAATCCAGTGAGATGAGAACCCCACTGGCCACATCGATCGAATTTAATAAAATACATTTATAACACTCTTTTCAGAGACTCCTTATTTACTTGCAAGGGAGCCATTATAACGCATACGGTGGTCCTTGGAGACAATGACACAGTGTTCCCACAATTTCTCGAATAGTCCCAGAACGCAACATTGAACACAATGGTTGAGTGGTTGGAAAATTAAGACCATGAATTCACCCGAAGACTGAAACTATGCTTCATCTTATGAATTCCCCAATTTGTACACCAGTCTAAAAGTTCTCAACGCTGGAAGCCACCACACATACACATAGGATCCGAAGGATAGTCTATAGAGATATGTCCATGAACCCCACAGACATTGCAGTAAATTAAAAATTGGATTTCTATGTCTGCTCTCGGCGCTAAGATCCGGCGGCCTGCCTGCAATAAAATGTCCCGGATTGTTGGTCATGAGCTATGCAACTTTCCCCCACGCAAATCCTGACGTCCTCTCCTTCTCTACAGGTTTTACTGGCCAACAATTCACACTTCTATATACAAAATAACACACTATTAAGCAACAAAAAAAAATCACACTCTCTCTGCAACAAATTACATTCTCTCTCAATCCCAGTACGAGCCTGAAGCTCTGATACCATGATAAAACTAACTAAAAACACTCATATATTCCACAAAAAGGTGTATGCATCAATACACACACCCTATTACATTAATATTTCTCTATTAAATATATTTTCTCAGATCTAACTTATTCCTAAGTTAGAAGGAGAGGTTGAGATAATTTCTCAACCATCACAAACTAACATCTCAAATATAGGATGTAAGCATTAATTCCAACACCAAATAATTTCCCTTTTCTTTTTTAAGCTTTCTGGTTATATGCACAAAACTTTCTAGATAATGTTTGAGGATGGTGGAAAGATATCAAGGTCAAAGGATTAAGATGCATGAGTTCCTACTTAAATTATAGGTATTAAAATAAAAAATCAAATCTTGGAAAAAAAATGGAAATATATTTGAAGAAAAGGAAATATTAGAACAAAAAATACAGGATTTTCAACAATGTATGATATTGAATGGCAGAAATTTAGACCTGGTAGTGGAGGAGGGTTTAAAACTACGCCAGCTAGAACAAAGGCGAAAGAAAGAGAAAATATTATAGAGACAAAAGTCTAGAATTCAATGGTTGAAGGCAGGAGGGAGAAACACAAACATTTTCCACAAGTCAATGTTGCAATGAAGACACAATAACATAATATTTTCCACTCTAGGGATAGATGGTACTTGCAAAACTCTTTAGGAGTTGATTAAGTATAATCAAGGAATTTTATCTGAAGCTCTAACTAATCTCTAGGATCATATAAATCAGAGTTTTCAAGGAATCCCTCGTCTAATTATAGAGGAGCAAAATCTAGCTTTAACAAATTCATGGTGGATACCTGTCAGAGAAATGACAGGCTTCCCAGGTACACAAATAGCGTGTGTTGATTCGAACGTGCTTTGTCCTTATATTATGTTGCAATGGAGGCTTAATACTCTAAGGGATTTCATGCAAGTTTTACAAAATTAGATGCAAAACAAATATATTTGGATCCTCGATGGGGGTTAGTACATGAAATTAAATAAGGTAGGTTTGAACAATGTGCCAAATTTTCCAACTGTCCCTCTCTTCATGCAAGGTGACATAATAAGTGGTGATGATGGTCAAACAACCAAACTAGTATGGTCTTGTCAATTTTAAATGTGGGGAGGTTTATGTTTTCGGTATCAAGAAAAAATATTTGTTTCTGCACTTTGCGTTATTGTAGCAATGGAGAAGTTCTAGTATGGTCTTGTCAGTTTTAAATGTGGGGAGGTTGATGTTTTCGGTATTGAGAAAACATATTTTGTTTGTGCACTTTGCCTTATTGTAGCAATGGAGAAGTTTGTGGGAGTTTGCAGATGTCAGGTTATGGAGTACAAGAGTATACTCGGTGAGACATGATAAAATGGTGGGAGGGATTAAGAGAGGAAATTATTCATTAAGAAGTGTGCCAGGCACACCATTTTTCATAGCCATGGTCTTGTGGTTCATTTCATTGTTTATTTTTTTGTTTGGTTCTCATGTTCCTTTAGCTATGGGATGAGTTAATATTTCTTGGGGCCTTGGTTGGAAAAAATATTTGGAGCCCTGTAACAGCTTGGCTTGAGTTACGAGTCTTGGAACCTTGGTTGGAAAAATGCTCTGGAGCCCTTAGTGGGTTGAGTTACTAGTCCTAGAGCCTTGGTTGGACAAACGCTCTGGAGCCAACAACAACTGTGAGTTGAGTTACTAGTCCTAGAGCCTTGGTTGGATCAAACGCTTTGGATCCCTGAAAAAATTGGGTGGAGACCAATCTGGTGATGGTTAGTGATGTCCAACTGTGAGGTGGAATCATTGGTTGAGGGTTGAGGTGCTTTGGCCTCTGGAAGCCCTGGTTTGGTTTTGATTGATGTGTTTTATGAGATCCCACATTCATGCTTGGAATATGGCATAGGGGTGACTAGATGAAGAGATATTTGGCTCAACCATGTCTATGGTAGGTTGGTATGTGGAAGTCCGAGACTTGGTTACATTTTTCTTATCGAAATAAGATCTCTATTCCTCTTGTATTGATGGGTAAATATGCTTATTATTATGTGGCTTATATGGTTATTATATTCTTGTCTTTTTTATTTTTTATATGTTGGTTATGAATGTGTTCTATGACAATGATGATGTATGGCTCTCATTGTGTTTTGACTTGTAAATGAATGAAAAATGAATATATGACCTAATAGATAATAATGAAACAAAAGTGAGATGGCATCAATCCTTCTTGATGATTCTCAGATATGTATGAGACCCCTATCTCATATTTTTTGTTTAAACCTATAGATTACATATTTCTGACATGTTTGACGAAATTCCTGTTATGGCTAGTAGGGGTCCATTAAAATCCTTGTTCAAGTGATTGTATTTACATCGTTATTCTGTTGTTATATTACATTTATGGAAGTTCCATGAAGGTATGGGCAGTGATCTAATCCTTGGGCCTGAAAAAGTGGCACATAAATCGGGGTCACAAGCTTAGAACTACTTGGAAAAGTCCCCATTCACATGCATGTCCATGTTTTGCAAGCGAATGGAGGTTTCTAGTCACACTTTTTCCCATATAAAGGGAGAAATTGGGGGATTGATGCACTAAAAGGTCAGTTTGACTCAAGGGCTAGCCTCCTTAAAGGTTTGGATGGCTCCTAGGTGTTCCGTAGCAGGTGCAAAAGGTTTGTGTTGTTGTGTTCCGTCGATTCCACTTCCTTAACTAACACATAGGGAGTTTAATCATATCACAGTAACTCCTTGTCACATGTTTACCCAAGTTGGTCGGTTACTTGGGTAGATGTGGGAGGAGGGTGTTACAGGGTGGTATCACAGCGGGGTTTCGTTCCCTTTGGGTGGTGTCTGGTTTCTGTTCTCCTTGTGTGATATTTGATACCACAGAGTGGTATCAGAGCATGGTTCAACACTTTTACTGGATGGGATAAATGTGTTTCTGATGCATACATGTCATCTGCATATGTGTTTTGAATGTTTTTTGACTATGTGCTTATTGTGTATGCATGGAACTGATCATTGTTGTAGTTGTGTCGTCATGTGGAAGTTGATGGTGTTATTTTCAGATGTGATCCTCATGAGTACATTCTTGGGTGTAGTATATGGTATATTAATATACCAAAATTTATTTTTCAATCTAGGGTCTGTGGACTTTAAGACGCAACACTGGAAATTCCAGAGAGAGACTCTAGCAACCTGCAAAACAAATCCCTGATTTACCTAGAAACTTCTCAAACCTTTAGATTCCTACACTAGTTAATCTTTGTTCTAAGCCTACACTCAAAATAAATATTTAGAAATGGAACCATAAAAACCAATCCTACAATCTATAAACAATTGTAAGAAATCCTAAGTTATTAGCAAAATCACTCCTTACTCTAGACTATGCACTAAAAATCATCCAAGTTATTGAAAACAATGCATAATCTTCCAACTCAATTCCTTTACTAAGTATGGAAAATCTAAAAAAAAACACACTAATCAATTTGTACACTAGATACTTCACTCATTAACTTATCAAGTAAACTAAGATTCCAAAATAAATAAATGATCAAAAGTCTCAAAAGGACACAGGTCTCAATGCATTTAGTTCAAGAGAGTGCTTAAAATTAATCAAACAAAACTCCAATCATTCCTGCACTAAGTTTACACAATCCAATGTGCAATTTAAATATTGAAATCCACTCCACTCTGTGTATGCAATCATAAAAATAAAAAGTGTGGCTTCGATTATTCTCTAGTTTATTAATCAAATAAATATAATCAATTGTTGTAAGAATGTAAATATTCACATTCTGCCTTATCACTCCTTTAAACTTGGAAAGACACTCAAACAATAAATATGAAAATCTCTATTTTTAATGAAAGAAAAATGTAGGAAAAGTATAAGGTTTAATAATGTCAAATTGAACTTGGTAAAAAATTATATAAGAAAAGTTTCAGGTGGAACAAACTCCTCTCCAACAGTACTTCCTCCACTAGGTCCAATTACAAGTTATCAAATGTAGAAATTATACAAACATATGTATATCAATGGATTCAATTTGATCAAGCAATGTACTAAATATAGACACTAAATCCTTCTACAAATCAATTGCGGAAAATAAACACGATCGCCAATCACAACAAGTAAAGAAAGTAGAAAATCAAACCACAACACAAAAATTTTCTCTGGGAAAGCTTGCTGCTCAAAACCCCTCTTTCTTCTATTGTATATTGACCATGGAATCATGAAAAAATTACAATGCACTCTTCTCACAAGGGTCTCCTGCACTCTCACAACTGTCTCACACTGACCCGAAAAAAATCGACCAACACTTAGCCAATTTCATTCCTCTAATTAGCCTGCCTTGCTTGCGCAATTCATGTGGAATGAAATCCCTATTCTTTAGGAATTTCATCCTTCCAAAACTGCGCAAGCATCATGGGCAATCCAATGGATGTCTAGTTGCATGCGGGCAACCTACTAATGATACAACTAATAGTTAACATCCCTTTAACCGTTGTCTCAACTGGGTCTCCACTGGAACTGACATGCATGCAACTATTAATAGTAAATCACCAGTTGCATGGAAAATCAGTGATTGTGAATTAAATCTGATTTAATTCACTTGATCTCTCACTAGTGCAACAAACCGTTACTAGTTCAACTGACTTTAACTCACCTAACTGAGTTAACTGGTTACTCATGCATTAAACTAATGCACTAACTGCAACTCAAACTCCATAACTAATAGAATCAATCTGCATGCCTCGCCAACCACCCTAAACTCGAAATTGATGAGCTAACTGAGTTTATCACACTTAGTTAACTATTACAATTGATTATGAGATAAGATTACATTTTATTGTCCAATTTAGTTAAGGGAAAATTAAACTAGACATTGCACCAATTTATTAATTAAATTGGATTTCACACTAATGTATCGCTAGGACCTGTGGTCCCACACTAGTGCCTGTGCTGCAATTTCTTATTGACTTTAAAAACTCCCTCTCAACAAGAAAGGGATGATCTTCCACCTCGATCTTGCCTCTATGGTATTCGAATTTTCTCCTGGCGAGTGTCTTCGTTAGAATATCTGCATCCTGATCTTCCGTGGGAATGTACTGAAGTAACATAATTCACCTTTGAACACAATCTCTAAGATGGTGGTACTAAATGTTTATGTTCTTGGACCTATCATGGAATACCAAATTAACCAAGAGTTTAATGCAACTCTAGTTATCATAATGTATCACCATTGGATCCATCTGAGAACCAAACAAACCAACCAGGATCTTTCTCATCCAGATGGCCTCACATGCAACCTGACTTGCTACCATGTACTCTGCCTCAGCTTAACTGAGTGCCACATATCACTGCTTCCTGTTGTACCAAGAAACTATTTTTGATCCTATGCTGCATATCCCTCCTGATGTGCTCTTTCTGTTTGATGGACTGCCTACCCCATCTGCATCCGTGAAGCCTTGAAGCTTCACTCCCTCTGTCCGTCTGTACCATAATCCATAATCTATAGTGCCTCTGAGATATCTCAATATATGCTTCCCCACCTTCCAAAAGAGCTTGGTTGTCTAAACCATATCTTGACTCAACTGGTTAATTGCGTAGAAAAGTTCTGGTCTGGTGTTCACCAAGTACATCCGTGAACCCACTAGCTTCTTGTAGCGTCCACTACTTCTCCTGAAGTAGCATCCTCTTTCATACAATTTCTTGGAAGAGGATTCTCCATGGGTTTACAACTCTCCATGTGAAACTTACCCAAAATGTCTTTGGCATACTTTCCATGAGAAACAAATAGCTCACCATCCCGCTGCCATATTTCCAAACCAACGAAATAGTGAAGGAGTCCCATGTCCTTCATTTTGAACTCCCTTGCAAGATCCTCCTAGAAAGAAGTTATCAACTTCTCATCACCTGTCAAAATTAGATCATCAACATAAAGTACGATAATCAAGAGTTTACCATCAACCACAATCTAGTACAGGTTCGCATCTGCTTCACTTTTGGTGAAGCCCAACCTGGTGAAATAGCTATCAATCCGAGTGTACCAAGAACGAGGTGCTTGCTTAAGCCCATATAGTGCTCTCTTGAGTCGACACACATGTGACTCACTAGAAAATATCTTGAAACCTTCTGGATTCTCTAAGTACACTTCTTCCTCAATAACTCCATTGAGAAACGTAGTTTTCACATCCATATGATGAATGTGCCAACCCATCTGCGCTAAGAGTACAAGGATAGATCTAATTGATGAGTACCTTGCAACAGGTGCGGAAGTCTCCTCATAGTCAATCCCCTCAACTTGTGAGATTCCTAGGGCCACAAATCTGGCCTTGTACTTCTCCACACTCCCATATGCCGCTCGCTTCACCTTATAGATCCATCTAGATCCAACCATTGATTTTCTGATCTTTTTGGGAAAACTTCCCATGCATTGTTCTTAACGATGGAGTCATACTCCTCAACCATAACGTCAACCCAAATTGGTTGCTGCACTGCTTCCTCAAAGGAGGATGGTTCTTTCATTATACACTTGATCATAAGAGCCATGTATCCAGTAAACCTGTTTGGAGACTGTCTTTGTCTGTGCAGTGAAGTAGGTGCTCCTACATGCTCTGCCACATCAAGTCTCAATCTATCAGTTTTCGTGGTGCGCCTTCTACCATTTCTGGTGGATGGATTTGCATGAGTGTTTTTTGCCACTCCATGATCCTCCACATGTGGCTGCTCGACATATTGAGGTTCATTCTTTGGCACCAAGAGTTCCTCATCTGCATGAAAATCCAGCTCCCTCTCAAGGAACAATTGCATGGCTTTCTCCTCATCAAATTTTATATCTCGTCTCACAACAGTCATCCTGCTGTTTGGAAAATACACCCGATAGTTGTGGGGAGTATCAATGTACCCCAAAAATATTCCAATCTTAGTTTTTGGTTCGAGCTTCTTCCTATCATCTTTGGTCACATGCACATAAATAAGTGAGCCAAAAATTTTAAAATATGAAACATCAGGTTTCTTACCAGAAAATGCCTCCTCTGGTGTACTCATGCCAAGTATCCGATGAGGACTACGGTTTTGCACAAATAATGTTGTGTTTCATGCCTCTGCCCACATATATAATGGTAGGCCCTTATCATGCAACATCGCTCGTGCTGCACCCACAATTGTTCTATTATTTCTTTCTGCGACCTCATTCTGTTGTGGGTTATGAGGTGCAACCAACTCTCTCTGAATTCCTTCTTTGCTGCAGAAGTTCTTGAATTCATTGGAGATGTACTCACCACCATTTTCGCTCCTAAGAGCCTTCACATTCTTCCTCGTATCTTTCTCCGTCGGTGCTTTGAACTCAAGAAATTTTGAGAACGTCTGATCTTTCTATTTCATGAAGTAGATCCAACACTTTCTAGAAAAATCATCAACAAAGATCACATAGCACTTGTTCTTTGTTGTCGAAGCAATAGAGAATGTTCCCCACATTTCTGAGTGAAATCTCTCAAGTATTTCTGAAGCTCGGTTCTCCTTCTCTTGAAAAGTGGCCTTTGCATACTTCCCCATGGTACATCCCTTACAGGTGCCTAACTACGCAAAAGTACCCTTGGGAAGACCCATAGAAATCTGTTGCATGACCTTCAAGGCTCTGTGGTGTAGATGGCACAATATTATGTGCCATAACTCACCCTCATCTCGGCTCACCACTTTGTCCGCCTCACCCATCAATGCTGTGCAACCATCTACATCAAGTTTAAAGATATTCTTCACCTGAATCCCAATATTCTTGGTTTGTCTTGTGGATTTGTGTCAAAGGAAATATTTCCCGTCACTAAAAACCACATCATAGCCTCTATCCTCCAACATTGTGACTGAAACTAAATTTTTCTTCAAGTCTAGTACATACATTACATATTTTAATAATAAGGGTTTACCTGACTGTCTCTGGAAGGTAACTGTACCAATCTCAGTAGCACTATACCACCCATCATCACCCATTTCGATATGCATCTGGAGGTCCTTCTCCTCCAAGCTACTGAAAAGTTATTTGCCTCCCATCATGTGGAAAGATGCACCACTATCCAAGTACCACACTGATCCGATTGCACTTGAAACCATGCATGCAACGAGCGAGAAGTAAAGCTCAAATTGCGAGGCCAAAGCCTCACCACCTGCAGATCCTGAAGCCTTCTTGTTCTTCTTCTTTTGTGGACAATTAGTGGCATAATGTCCATGCTAATGAAAATGAAAACACTTCACTCTGGAAATGCCATGCTTCTTTCCATATTTTCCGGACTCAAATTTGGAATAGGATTTATTTCCTTTCCCCTTCTTCGACTTAGCATCCAAAGCGCAATTTTCTTCATCATTCGTATTAGATGAAGATCCATACCTGGTATTCCGCCTGAATTCTTCTTGCACCAAATCCGACCAAAGTGTTCCCAATCTGGCAGCTTCTCCCTCCCATTGACAGAGTCCTGATAACTATGAAAACTTTTGGGAAGGCCTAGAAGAGCTAGGCTCACCAAGTCATCATCCGCGATAGTAATTACGATGCTCCCAAGCTCATCCCGACATTGGATGAACTTTGTTAAAAATTTCAGAATGGTGTCGCCTTTCTCCATTTTTATTTTCCTGAACTTGTCCTTCAGTGCCAATTTTCTATGATCACTGCTGGTCTGAAACAGATCTGTCAAAGCTTTCCACATTTCATATGGTGTCGCTTTTCCATGAAGACTTGAGAAAATGTGGTCTCGTACTCCCTCCAGTAATATCCTCCTCGCCTTTGCAACCTTATTTTGCCAAGCATCAAGATTTGCGGCATTTGCTGCATCGAGTTTTGGAATGTCATTATCAATGAATTATTTCAACCCATTTTCCTCTAGTGCTGCCTCCATCCTATCTTTTCACACAATAATTGGAACTTCCCTTAAGTGCATACTCGAATCTCAAGCCATGAAAGCCATCTCGATCCTGATTTTCCCGTTGCACCAAGAATACTTTTGTAAATTCGAATTCTATTTAGTCACAAACTCAGCTTCTCCTCCACTATAGTTATTTCATGTGCTTCGATACCATGTAGAAATTATACAAACATATGTATATCAATGGATTAAATCTGATCAAGCAATGTAATAAAGCTAGATATTGAATCCTTCTACAAATAAATTGCGGAAAATAAACACGATCACCAATCACAACAAGTAAAGAAAGAAGAAAATCAAACCACAACAAAAATATTTTCTCGGGGAAAGCTTTCTGCTCAAAACCCCTCTATCTTATATTGTATATTCACCATGGAATCATGAAAAAATTACAATGCACTCTTCTCACAAGAGTCTCTTGCACTCTCACAACTGTCTCACACTGACCCAGACAAAATCAACCAACACTTAGCCAATTTCCCGCCTCTAATCAGCCTACATTTCTTGCGCAATTCATGTGGAATGCAATCCCTATTCTTTAATAATTTCAGCCTTCCAAAACTACGTAAGAATCATGGGCAATCCAAAGGATGTCTCATTTCATGTGAGGAACCTACTAATGATACAACTGATAGTTAACATCCCTTTAACCTTTGTCTCAACTGAGTCTCCACTGGAACTAACATGCATGCAACTATTAATAGTAAATCATAAATTGCATGGCATATCACTGATTGTGAATTAAATATGATTTAATTCACTTGATCTCTCACTAGTGCAACAAACAGTTACAACTAGTTCAACTGACTTTAACTCACCTAATTGAGTTAACTAATTACTCATGCATTAAACTAATGCACTAAATGAAACTCGAACTCCATAACTAATAGAATCACTCAGTATGCCTCACCAACCACCCTCAACTCCAAATTCATGAGCTAACTACTTTTATCACACTCGGTTAACTATTACAAGTGATTATGAGATAATACTACATTTTATTGTCCAATTTAATTAAGGGAAAATTAAATTAACACTACACCAATTTATTAATTAAATTTTCTTTCACACTAATGTATCGCTAGGACCTGTGGTCCCACACTAGTGTCTGTGCTGCAATTTCTTGTTGAATTTCAGCATCAAAGGGGCAATTAAAGTTCTAGAGCTACTAGCTGTGAAATAAACGCATCATTTTCATAATTTTTCTCACTTAAATTTAATAGTCCATTCACAACTTCTTCAAAGAAGTCTCACACCTTTATAGGGAGATAATATTGATTTCTCAACTGAATATAATGTTATGGAAATAATGTGATGGCACAAGAAAAATATATTAGAAAAGTACTCTATGACCCTTAGGAGCAAAAACCATAAATTTGTTATCAATTGCTTGGGAATTCTACAGGCTTATGTTCAAACAATCACATTCTATAGATCACTCTATCAACTCCAATCCTCATGAAACTAATCAAAAGAACATGTTTCATACAAAAGTATCACTGTTATGAAAACCAAAGACAATCAAAATTTAGAAATAACTTAAATATTTTGAAGGCTCCTTATACAACAATAACATCCAATAAAGGAATTTTGTTGGGTCAAATCTGCATAAAATAAAATATAACAGGTTCACAACATCCAATACTCAAGCAAACCTGCATTTTGTCCCTTTATAATCGATTATAAGTATGCACATTTCAATTCTTAAGATCAATCCTTGTTTGAATACGAATTACATAAAAGGATGGCTGACTTAAGTCCTTATGAGATCCAAAAGAATGATTTACCACAACACAAGAAATAAGCATAAATCGTTAGAGAAGCTAAAAGAGGTATCCAATAATTTCAAAATCCTTAACAAGATATCAAATGCATACTCCAATTTTTCAGAGACCAAACTTCTTGGAAAATTATGAATTGTACCTTGTGACACAATCATTCAAAGAATATGTGTGCTTTAAAGTTACAATCAAAATTTCCTTAAAATTTAAGTGCCAAATAACCATAGGATGAAGCACAAAGACATAGCCTAAAGGCAAACTTCAACGTCAGGATTCAATAAATCACACAATTGATATATATCCACATTATAAAGAAACTAACACTAGTTTTAGAATGAAAAAGCCACACAATACTAATCTAACAAATATGTTACAAGCTATATTAGTTGGGCCCAAACCAACCAGCTTGCACCCTCCTTAAAAAAAAGTTAAATTACAGAGGAGAGAAAATGATTAATGAAATATGACAAAGATAAAGGAAGAACTTGACATTGATACTTTATTAATGAAGCATCAATATTCACACATCTAGAGCACAATAGTCCAGATCCAAATCAGTCTAAGGGGAATACCCCCAACACTCAACTCAACCGCATGAGGGTACAAATAAATGGCTTACTTTCTCTCTAGCATAACTCTATTTTTATAATGTCTTTACATTACAAAATTGGATTTGGATAAGCCCATTCTTTGCAAGGAAGATGGAAACTTGGATCACAACAACTTTTCATCAATATAATTCTAGTAAAACCATTAAATTATGAAGGAAATATGAATTTGAGGCATAATTTTGCATTTTTTTTCCAAATCTGGGCATGATCTTAGAATTCTGGAATTTGTGCATTTTTTACAAAATTACCTCAAAAAAACCTTCGTATCTCTCAAACAGGGCTCAATTTTTGCAAACGGCTTGAGTATTAGTAAATATGCTATACAGAGAGAAAATCCATATTCTCATATCTTTGAGGTTATCCTCCATGTGCACTAAAATCGAGGTCACAGTTGGAAGTTTGAAAATTGTGCGAATTTTGAGTAGATTTTTTTATTTTCTTATAGATACCCACACGTGCGACGTGGGTGAATTTGACTAATGTGGAGGTGTTATAACATCATTTTGGATAATAACGATGTTATTTTTTCCCAGAAAGTGTGCCAAGATGTCGAAGCCCCAAATTAGTGTAGGAATGTTGGTGAAGGAACGGAACTTGAGGCAATTAATTGTTGATGCATGTGTATCTTTGACCATGATTTCATACGTCTCCCTAAAGCAAAAAATGAACCATATTTAATAACCATTTTGATGCAAATATTATCGAAATAAAGTAAATAGGTTAAATAATGAATAATTACCTGATCGTGCTTCAAGTTTAAGATACTAGCCCAACAATTGTGCAAAATGATAGTAATAAAAATGAAAACTAGGACTAAGCATAGGGTTAAAATTTGAATTGAACACGAAAATTGCAGGGTATGGCATTCCCCCATGTTGATCATCTTGCATGTCCTCATGCAAGAAAAACCTCTAATAGGGACCAATGTTAATAAAAAATGTAGGACTAGGGTTTCTCTATTAGAATCATGCTGCATAGAACCAAATATTATTAAATGATAGGGCTAATTAAGTGAGAGCATGTAAATAAGTGTCATGTGATTTCAAATTCCTTTGCATCCATGAGATAAGAAATATTTGCGACCATGGATTCAGTGATGTCAAGGCTAACCTTTATTATTTTGAAAAGAGTAATTAATGCTAGGGGTACCAAAGGAATGTAAAAATGTTGCTACTGCAAGGATAGTGTTATCATGAAATACCCAAACATAAAAATTTCCATAAAGCATCTCAAGAGAATTCCCAATCCACATGTCTTCACTTTCAATAACCTCATTATTATAAATAGAAGTGACATTATTTGAAAGCCAAGACATTAAAATGGATGGAAATAGTGAAAAAGAAATATGACAAAATGATACCTTCCCACGATGACCATCTTACCGTTACCTACAATGTATAGATGGATGTTCTCTTGTTCAAGAAAAGTGAATCACCTGGACCAAGGGTCCCACATCCATAGAGACTATATTATTTAAAAATATAGAACTCCAAAGCATAACACTAGGAGGATATTAAAGCCGTTCTCAGAGATATGTTAATGATTTCAGGGAAATACATAAAAAACCAAGTAAATCATAGTGTAAAATTAACTTTAATACCACATGCATGGCCCTATTTCCAGCAAGCGTCTATAACCTCGAAAGGGATTCCATTTAACCCCATGAAATTCTTGTGTTCCATCTATTAGATATATATATTCAAAATCATTTAAAATCATTTATTTTGGTTTAGGAATTAACTAAAGGTTGTTGCCCTCGCTTGGTAACCAATGAGCGATAATTCCATTCACAAGAGCTAATAAGAATGAACAAGAAGATTCGTGATGAGGCCTCTTGTCTTCCAAATTTTTAACTAAAATCCATTACCCTAGCTTGGTGACCATTAGGGTAATTTCATTCTCGTCAGGACCGATGATCATGGTAGGTCGACTCATAATGAGACATCCTATCCCTCAATTAATCATTTTATGTTAGAAAAATTCGATTATGTTTAACCTCAGATATGTTACTTAATAGGTGGGGAGGCAAATATGCTCCTTAAGAGCACGAGATGGCGTGAAAAGATTTTAGTTACTAATCTTTACCGATTGGTCCTTCTACCCTAAAGACTCATTTTAAAGAAAACATCTTGGATAATGATTGAAATATTCCTCGAGTTGATCATGCTAGGGTTCTCATGAGAACTCATTAGGGTTTTATAAGAGTGGTCCACCACGGGAGGCTTTTCATCAATACCTTCGAAGGGAAACTTGAAAATGTTTCTTGGATGATAGTCTATTAGAATGAATAGGCCATAATTAGGGTTTTAAGCTTATGTGAGTGTGTTGAAGCCTCGAAAATCGTTGCAACAACATTGGGGATAACCACCCGGTCTGGACCTTAATACAGCTCATTTTCCGTTTATGATAGTGGCTCCGACCGGTTTAACTAGGTCCAATTACCTTTTCTCTATCGCTATTGGTTTACGATGTATCTTTAACTACCAATAGACAGGGATATCAGATCATTTCTTCTTGCTAATCAAGCAAGAGAATGACCCTTAAACTGATTTAGGTTCAGCCAAACCACAATTAAGATTTTGCCTCTTCGAGAAGAGGACTTAAAAGAATGTAAAACTTAATCTAAATGAAAACTTATCCTATAATGCAAGCGAAAGAAACTAATCTAAATCCTATCTTAATTAGGTAGATATAGATCTAACCCAACTAAGAGCAAGATAATTAAATAATGAGAATTAAATATGTTTGGCTTTTAATTAATGTCAAGCTAACGAAGAAATTCAATTTAGCATGACATTTGTGAATACCAAAACACATCCTATTGAGACCATTTAACTGAAATAATAAATCAACAACACTCCGGAAGAAATTCACAAAAATGATATTGATTGTCAAATCAGTATAGCCAATAATTAAACAATAACATGTGGAATAAATTCGCAACACATTACTATTTCAAAAATCAGTTTTATAAGACAGATTTATGAGTAAATAGTTACTCAGAAATCAGACTTTAATCGATAAGAACAGAGATACATAACAATATTGAGACAAATTATCCATATCAACAGAAATGCATAAACATGAATAAAATGAAACAACAATTTTATTATCATAAAATTGAAATTGGTATTTGATACAGAAATGCCAAAAATACCATTTAATTGAATCCGCTTCTCTGATCCTAGTCTCTAACAGTCCTTTACATTACTTGAATTTCTATTTTCAAAAACTAGAGCTATAGAAATGCAAACTCTGCCCATCATACATTATCCAAGATATAAAGAAAAAACCCTCAATAATTTTCAGATCTGAAATTTTCTCTCCTCCCCATCTACAACTCTACATTCCTATTACAGAAATGCTTTTAGAAGTTCAGAATTGCAGAGGAGAGCCCCCTTTTTTACATTTTGCAATCTACAATTTATAATATTTTCAAAAGTATTTTAAGAGAATAATTTGTTGAAGAAAAATCTGCCCAATCCAATTTTAATTGCTCAAAAATTCCAATCTTTAATTGTCAGAGTCTTCTCATTGATTGAAATCTTTTTCTCAATATCCCTTCTATTGTTTTTTCTGCAAAAAGAAATTAAAATGAATTAAGATGCAACAATAAAATCAAAATATTATTTCTAGCATTAAAACAAATCCAATCAAATTCTATTTAAATAAATAAAAAGGAAATTTGAGCTTCTTATTGATGCTTATAATGATTTTAATTAACCAAGGATATTATTGATGCATGAATCTGCAATTAGAAGAGGCTTGGGAAAATGAAAATGAAGAAAACAAAACTCAGAAAATTGATTTTGTTTTAGAAATTCGGAGCTTGATTTTCTGCCTGATTTTTGACCCAATAAATGACCAAATCTGTTAGTGAAACCTCCTCAGAAATGTTCTCCTTGATTTTCTCTTTCCAATGAGCTGTCCTGGGCCTCATTTGGCTGGAAGTAAAACTCACTTTATGAGCCTCCAAAGTTGATAAGTCAAATATGATATAAATCTGGAAATTCTGTTGCTGGGCTAAAAAAAAATCAGAATTTTAATTAAAAATCTAATCCTAAATTAGCCTACAATTAACTAATAATTAATTCTAATTTAATCTTCAATTATAGACTAAACTAATTATTTAATAACCTATTTATTAATGAATATTAATCTAACTAACAAATTAATTAACTATTTATAAACAAATTAATCTAATTAATAATAAATTTAATTAAATTAATTATATTTTAAATATTAATTAATTTAATTAATTTAAAATTAATTATTTTAAATATTTAAATCTAAAACTAGACTAATACTATATTAATTTAAAACTAATCTACCACTACTAACTAACATTACTTACCTTAATACTAATACTACACTTAACTAAAAACTAACGTTAACAAATACTAACTTAATACTAAAACTAACCTACCACTTAAACTAACATTATACTATTCACAACTAACACTATACTATTCATAAAACTAAGCTAATATTACTCCTACGACAAACTAATGTTAATACTAACAAACATCAACTCAAAACTAACATATTACTAACTTATAATAACACTACACCTACTATTAACATTAAACTAACCACTAACGTATGAGAATGCTTAAGTGAACTCATCGCATCGGATAAAACAAATCAACCTAATCGCATGGGCCTATAACAAACTCATCACATTGCATAAAACAAATGAATCTATAACTCATCGCATCGCATAAAACAAATGAAACTAATCGCATCGACATATAACTCGCATCGACATATAAAGCAAATGAGTTTATAACTTTGAGAGTGCAAGATTTTGTGATCCATAACATTTTAAATTCTAAATCTTCGGAGAATTGTTGAACCCTTACGTTAAATGAGAGGGGGTGAATCAGTTTAACACAGGCATGGACTTTTAAAACTTTTCTCTTAAAACTTATTTACACCTTTACTTCATGATCAACTTAATATGTGAGCAATCTTTATTAGTGAGCAGCAATTATCAAATAGATTTGTTAATGTAACTACAGTCTTAATATGTGAGCAACAAGTATTAAGTAGATTAGATAAATCACATCAACACATGCAAAAAGACACCAAATATAAGTGGAAACCCATAAAGGGAGAAAACCACATCTTATTATTGTTGTGATGCAAAGGCAAGCTCCAACTCCCTCTCACCACTGTTTTTCTGCAGGCACCAACCTACAGGAGGCTCCAACCTCAATTCTGCAAGCTACAACTTGCAAGGAAGCACCAAATCCCTTCAATTTTCTGCAGGCACCAACCTACAGGAGGCTCCTACCTCAGTCAGCTACAACTGACATCTATCAAGCTACAACTTGATAGGGAAGCTCCAACTTCCTTACTCTTTCAAAAGAAAAAACACTTGCTGATTTACCTTGGATATCAACTCTGTTCTAATACCTTCTCTTCTGCTATTCATCAGTCCTCATATCAGCCCTACATCATCTCTGCTCAGCCCCTCCTTCTTCTCTGCTCAGCTCCTCCTTCTTCATGTCTTTTCTCCTCAATTCTTCATACTCTGCATTCTCTATATTCACACTCTCTGACCTCTTGCAGCTTTCTTATTTTCTTCAACTTTTTTCAATACTGCTGCACACTCTCTCCTTTTCTCATTATGTTTTCATCAACTATCTCCCCTTGGATATTACCCTGTTTTATACAAAAATAGCTTCATGGTTGTTTGTATTCCACTGGGAATTCGAAATGGACAGCCATGTCTCTTTGCCTTCTGCCTTCTCATCTCTTTCAGCTCACTCAGAAAAATGTAACTGTAGGTCCTTATTTTAATATTACAGTGGGATATTTGCTCTCTTCTGGAGACTTGCCAATGCATCACAACAATATAAATTTAAATAAAACATTTACATTCAAATTTAAATGAGAACTCCAGCTCACTCGTTTTGTCTCTTGTCTTGCTGCGCATTTGTCTTTTCTCTGACTGTGTCTTTGTCTTTTCTGTGACTGTGTTTTATCTCTTTTCAGCTCTGTTTGATCTTCTGTCCTCTGTTGTGGTGTAACTGCTACATACGTGTAACTGTGCTTTTTATATCAGTGCATTTTTATATAAATATATGTAACTGTTGACTGTAATTCAACCCTTTACACGCAGCAAGTGTCTTGTTGATGTGGAAGTTCCGCAAGAGGAACATACATACACCACAACTGTATTAAATAAAGAATCGCCCTCCACCTTGAGCCGAGGCCCGTGGGTCTATAGACCACGCGGCATATTTTAATATAACCGCAACCATGTTTTATATATCTAACAACACCCTTTTTAATATAACTGCTGGGCAGTTTCAACCAACGCGTATCATATCCATGGTCCGTTTATAATACATCACTTTAATAATGTCGCCCTCTCTTCAATGTAATATTTTACTTAAACTCATTTCTTTGCACTTTAATGTATATGAACCCTTTCTCATGTAACTTCCGACGATATATTAATAGACCCATTTAATATAGGAAACAACCTTTCAGGCCCACTTGCCATGCTTTCCGATGCAATATGCTACTCCTCAGCGATTTCCGATTGCGATTGATCGCAATCGAAAACTGCCTTGCTCCGATGCGACTGATCATTGTTCAATATTCTTTGCCGATGCGATTGGAACTCAAATCCTTATTAATCAAATTTTATAAGCCCATCGGATCCGGGCTTCAATCACAATCGCAAGTCTTTTAATATATGTTCTGACGGTCTATTTCTTTCCGATGCGATTGACCACTGTTCACTGCATTTTACCGATGCGATTGGAACTGGACTTCAAACACTTGTTAAACATGATTTATAGACCCATTGGGTCCGGAGCTTAATCGCAATCGCAGTTCTTTGGTTGCATGTTCCGCTGCCCCTCCTTTCTCCGATGCGATTGGAAAGGGTCCCACCTTATAAGCCTTTTTTTTTTCTGATAGAACCTTTGATTATTTAGATCTTGCGCTACATATAAAAGTATATGCTATGGACCTTTGTTCATAAGGCGCAATATATGAAGTGCGCTTCGTATATACTCCAACGTGGGTAGCTATTCCCGGAATGAGATTTATATGTATGTTTTGCTGCTTGGGTTATGCGATTCCTGGAATTGTGTTTATGTTATATGTAACGCCCGGCTGGATAATGATTCTCGGAATAAGGTTTGTATATATTTATATATACTTGCCGCTACAATCTTGTGTATCTTCCAGCGGGGGAAGTGATTCTCGGAATTTATATATATGGATGTATCCGCCGGCTTGGGAGATTCTCGGAATTTTATAACGGCTCTACCTCTGCCTCTGCCTCTGCTGCTTCTGTCGCTCTGCCTCTGTATGCGCTGCTCGTCCTCTGCCTCTGCCTCCTGCTGCTCGAGCTATGCGCTGCTCGACCTCTGCCTCTTTTTCAAAATCCAATACTGATGCTGCTCCTTACTTCTTCAAATGGCCCTGTCTCTGCTTCTCTTTTGCTACTTCCCTGCTTCTATGCTACTCTCTTTTCCTTGTTGCTGTTTCAGGTGTTCCTCCTTTGCCCTCTCCTTTGCCATCAATGACAACATTTCCAAAAGTCTCCCCCTTTGACATTGATGGCAACACATCCACCAATAATCCAATGCTTCCTCCAAGTCTATCTGCTTTTCCTCCCCCTTTGACATCAATGCCAAAGGGTTGCACATCTTCTTAGTGTAAATTCTATCTCTGCATTTCCTCTCTCTGAGATGTGTTTAGGCCCTCTTCTGCTGACTTTGTACCATGCTGCTCCAGACTGATGTACAAGACTTTTTGAGAGAACACTTTGAGGATTATTGGACTTGAATATCCCTTTAAATATTGTGAATGCCCCATGTGACATATCAAGCTTGCTTCAGCTATACTTCAGTCTGTATTATAATCTTCATCTGCGATGCATATCTATCGAGGAAGGTTGTAGTTGGAGTCTGTCTTCTTCTGAAATAATCATCTGTCGTACATCATCTGTTCAATTGTGATGATGCCAATATATCTTTTATTGTTGTGATTTACTTGTACTGCCTATTGTTGGTGATCTGTGCTAGGCTGTTGAAAAAAATATTACCCTTAATAGCTGATGGTTATTGTTCCAGATGTGATCAATGAATCAACCAAAATTTGATCTAAGCAATCAACTCCCTTTACTGCTAAGGTATGTTCGTGATAAATCAATAACAATTTTTTTTTTTTTTTGAGCTTCAACTGTCACAACTCATCCTTCATACTTTCGATACTTTAATTGTTCTATCATGATGATATTTCACACGAATATATTCAAGTTGTTTACTTGAGATTTTAGCCAACAGGCTTCACCCAGTTTGTGAACAATCTTCAAAAAGAGGTCTTGAAGATATATGTACTAACTTCAGGAGGGCATGCAATTATATATATAGAGACAAATACTGCTTCAATGCATAATATATTTCTTCAAGTGTAAATCAGATACTGATCCTTTAGCACTGCTACTGACCTTTTCATGCTGAATGCAGATAACCCTGGGAATACTACCTTGATGCACTTTTGCCATAATCCTTTGATCCTGAGGACCTGTACCAAACTATTGCTGCTTTATGATAACACTTGATATTCTGTTGATAGGCATGCTACTTGTACCTAAACACCAATTGATATTTCTTTGATAAATCATGCAGAGATTTCACTTCAGCTTCTTTTCTGGATTTTGGCTTGACTGGATTTGTCTTTTCTGCTGCTGTTTAGAACCTGTTCTGCATACACTTTGTTCACTGTCATCTGCATATTCCTTGTTTTCTGTGCTTATTCACCTGTCCAACTCATTCCTGTACATATTCCTGTTCACCGAACTTTCATCTCTGCATGCTCTCCTCTTCTTTTTCTTTTTCCATAATTGCATTCAAGTTTCATGCCCAATCATTTCCCAAGTCCGGGAAATCTCGCATGTTCTCTTTATTCTACGCTAGAAATTTATATAAATAGGTCTGAAGTGTTAATATCTCAAATCCCTGAGATTTGAGACATTAGTTCCAAACCCTTAGGTCATGCACTCGACCCGCAGTCTGGGCAACTCAACAATGTTTGACATAAATCAACCATATTCCCAGTTTAGCTTACATGGATCTTAATCTTCTTTTTCATTTATTTATCACTTGACAAATAAATATATTCGCAACTTTTGAACTTAATTTTGGCTCCCAGTTTATATATATTATTTTCGATCTTTATATTATGCTGCCAACCAACGTTCATACCTTCCTGACCTTATATTAACATTCTACGCCTTTTAAATGAATGAATTTATTATAAACGTTTGGCTCCGGGCCCCACCTATATAACCAATAGCTAATCAACCGCACGCACCGTACCTGGCTTAACCTCCAGGCTTTTTCATTAACCTTCATGTGGGTCCTGCGAGCGATCACCGTTAGATGTCGGGCCACCAGATCATTGGTCTATAAAAATATCGCTTGGAGTCTTTAGTCGATGTATAACGCGCGATGGCGCACTTTAAAGAGCAGTTTTGGATGGGTCACTTCGCCACGTGTTGAACTCTGAATGGAATCGCTACCCATTCCTCCAATACCGCTTTCCGACTGATGGTGGTGTGATGAAACCCATGGTTTCACTCCAACCCACCGTTACTGTTCATCCGGTCACAGTTCCGCTTCCTCACACAAGGTTCCGTTCTCGTCCTTTTACTCCGGGTTCCGTTCTCCTCCTTTAAACTCAGATTCCGCCCATTATACATTAAAGGGTTCTTTTATACTCTGACGCAGAGTTCTGCCACTTTCTCGGTTCCGTCTATCCTTATGCAGAGTGCACACAACCACTCCTCAAGAACTCATGTGTTCACACGGAGTTAATTTGACCATTACACAATAATATTAACTCAATGTCTCATGCACAGAGATTCGCACTGTACATAATTACAGGGAATAATCAACCAACGCACAATACGCAAGGTATTCCTCACACACGGGATTTATAAACAATTCTTCATAAACATATATATATATATATACATATATATATACACAGGTGATAAATCTCAAAACAATTCTTACAATTCATAACAGGCCAGATATTCAGTTTCGTGGCCTTCTTCCTTTATATTCATTTCCTCTTTGATGCCTCCATTATCTATCTTTGTCTCCTTGTAACTGTTCCTGTCTCTGCATCTGCTACCTCCTTTTAACAACTTTGCTGGATATTGTGAGTTTCATATGGTCTTCTTCCTCCATAGATCTCTGTTAGAAGAACTTCCTTTCCCTTACTGATCTCATAGCTGTTATCATTCCAAGGAGCTCTTCTTAGACTACTTTCATGGGGTCTATATATGAACTGCTCTCCCCCTGGGATGTTGCTTCATACTTGTCACTGTTTGGATATTTGCTTTGTTTTCTAGAGCAGCTCCCCCTGAGACTAGGATGTATTCATTATGTTATGGATATAATAGGCTCCCCCTTTCTCTTTTCCTTCCATACTCTATTGGGGTTCATCATAATGTCTGCACTCCTTACCGATTCATAGTTTTGTTTGATTGGATTGGACTTCATCATCTGTCTGGAGTTCTTTAATATATATGGCAGTTTACAGTCTTTTGCTTTGTGACCACGCTTAAGGCATACATAACATCTTATTTGACCAAGGTGCATTTGAGTTGATGTATAATAATTTGTTCCTCTTCTTGAATACATTTTACAGTCAACAATTTTATGTCCAAAATTATTGCATGCATAACAATAGCCATGGAAATGATTTGTGTACCTGGTGGAAGATTGTCCTTTCCATTTGCTTGCTTGAGGGATTCTTCTCTTTTGCTGCATCCTTTGCTGGTTGGACTGGATTGGCTTTGTCTTACAATATGCTGCATTATGTTCTGGTTTATGACAAGAGAAACATGTGCTATTTTTCATAGGAGGGAGGAACCTCCTTTGACATCTTCCAAATTTATTCAATTCATCTTTAGGAGCATGTGAGCCTTTAGCAGCTGATTGTTTCATCCTCTCATTCTCTGTTCTTTCATGTTGCTGCTTGATTATGTTTGTTTCTTTACAACTCATGTTCCTGCTGGTTTCTGATTCTGTAGGAATTTGCTGAGCTGTTTCACTGTCCTTTACAGCTTTTACAAAAATGATTTTCCTATTATCTTCTATCTGGGACTTACTAGTTTCTCCTTCATATCCTATACCAGCCTTTATGAGAGGTGACCTTTGAGCATTTAGTATTTTGTCCAGTTTTTCAGTGCTTTTCATTAGAGGTGTATTCATTAATAGTTCTCTTTGGGATTTTTCTAAGTTCTTTCTCAGGCTCACTACTTCTTCTTCCAATCTTTCACATTCCTGACTTTTCTCTCTCATTTGTTGCAGCAGAGTGTCTTCTATTTTCCTTGCTTCTTCAAGGTGTGTCTTCAGGCCAACAATTTCTTTCTTATCCTCATATTCTCTCTCATCACATATTTGCACCACTGTCTTAAGGTCTTTGTTTTCATTCTTCAATTTTTCTATTTCAGTCAAAGCAGTGTCAAGCTTGGCTTTTTCTTTAGCTATAATTTCTTCATGGTTCTTATCTCCATTCATACTAGCAGGTTCTTCATTTGATTGAATTTTTCCTGTTGACATGAATTTTTCTTCTTCTTAATTCTCTTATCCTTCTTGTCAGTGCAGTCCTTAGTGTCTACTCCATGTATGAAGTGCAATATATCCCAGATTTCTTTTGCAGAGGTTAAATCCATTATCAACTTGTTGTGACCCGGCCAACAACCCCCTTTTTATTTAATAATAGTAATAATGTTTTAAATAAATGGGGACCCTTAGTTAAAAAATCCAAACAATCAATTAGGATTTGTTTTCCCTTTCAAATAAAACTTTCTATTATAAACTTAGAGAAATCCCTTAGAAAGAACATTAAGAAACACTTAAGTTTATGATAGATTACAATAAAATTGTTCTTTAAACAAAATAGCGCATCCATCGCAAAATGGTATATATCTTTTATAAAACTGAAAATGCGATTTTGCGCTTTTGCGATAATGCGATCCCAAAAAGCCTATACAATAAACATATTGGTCGCAGATCGCATAGCGCAGAAAACAGAAATGTTAAACGAATACCTTTTGTGCTATTTACAATTTTGCGCTTTTGCGAGAACTGCGATGTGCGCTTTTGCGCTATTTCGCAATTTGCGCTTTTGCGCTATTTTTAAAATTACGATGGTTTCATTTTGCGATATTGCGATATTGCGACATTGAGATATTGCGATATTGCGCAGCAAATCGCAGATCGCAATGTCGCAGATTCATAAAAGCGCATTGTTCAAAGACAATCTTCCCATATATCAATATCTGTTATGCGCTTTAATGATTGGATTAAATGATTGGATTGACAATTAATGGTAAATGAGATTTTGTTTTGATTGAAAGTCATTTCACGTTAAAATAATATATTTCATCCACCTTTGCATTTAAAACAGTCTCATCACCTTTCTCATGCCATTACTCTCATTTAACTCGTAAAACGTAGGCACGAAGGAGCAAACGTCTATACAAAGCTTTCACTAAACACTATGGGTAAGAAGGAGAAGAGCTCGAATTCTGAAAACAGAGAAATGGCTTCACTGTATGCAGACACCGCTTGCAATAAGGATGCTGGTATATCCACTTGGGAAGGAATGTATAATTTATTAGAAGAAGAAAATCCTGTGGTGATGAAAGTTGTGGCTACAGCAGGTTCTAGTAATACGTCTGAAGCAACCCTCAAAGAACTGGCTTGTTCATTTCTGCATAGGATAGCGGCAAGGCCAAGGATTCTCCCATATACGGACATGGTGAAATGGGTGCTGGACAGCGCCGATATTTCAGACAGGCAATTCAGAACTCCAGCTCAAGAGCTAATCGGGTCATTCACCACGGAAGATTTGAGGCTGATGTATAAGTTTCCGGAACCTCAGGTGACTTATAATAAGCAATTCATGGAATATTTTGCCAGAGAACATGCAAATTTGTCAGAATGCACAAAAGAGTGGACCAAAAGAAGTGAATCATTGAAGAAAAACAAACAAGGTATGTACAGCACGGGTTCACTTACCTCTCCTTATTGTTTCACTGCTGCCATGTTATGCAGGCTTTTTGGAAAGCCTGACATAAATATGATCTTGCCTGAATGGCTCCCTTTGTTGAATGCGGCCGTTAATTTTACAATTGTAGACTGGGCCAAAATCTTATCTGATAATTTGACCGACTTATAATAAGCAATTCATGGAAGATTTTGCCAGAGAACATGCAAATTTTTCAGAATGCACAAAAGAGAGGACCAAAAGAAGTGAATCATTGAAGAAAAACAAACAAGGTATGTACAGCACGGGTTCAATTACCTCTCCTTATTGTTTCACTGCTGCCATGTTATGCAGGCTTTTTGGAAAGCCTGACATAAATATGATCTTGCCTGAATGGCTCCCTTTGTTGAATGCGGCCGTTAATTCTATAATTGTAGACTGGGCCAAAATCTTATCTGATAATTTGACCACTGCCATTTTTCACTACCGGTCCAAGCAAAATGTTTCTCAGTGGATTTATCCACCCTTTTATTTATCTGCTTATGTCATGGACGCTATCTGTTATGTCTCTAAATTCCCTGTGATGGGTTGGCAATGGACTATCCACGATCCTTTGCCTATTCATGTGTATCATAAGGAACTGTGGGAGTCTAAGTTTGTCCCCCATTTTTATCAAATTTGCCATGGTGTAATGCTGCCATTGTACAGAACATTGCATAATAAGGATGCCCCAAGGTTATCCCCAGAAACAGAGGTTGACATTCTCCCCGTCGCGAGATGGTTTGGAGAAGAATTGTTCACTTATATTAGGGTTTTTGGTAGTTCTGCTTCCCCCCATGTTTTAACCCTATATGTTCCAGATAGACTTGTAGCTTGGGAAATTTCTTATCAAACCTGTGGCCAAGGGGGTTTAACAAAGGAATTAAAAGAGAAGAAAAAAGGCATTTGGCCACAATTTCCCGTAAAATGTGGAACATTTTCACTGTTCGATATTGGTCATGCATTCCAAGAGATAGGCAACATTACATGCCTACAGCTGTTCAAATTTTCGAGAAGGTTATTCGACCCAAATGATATTGTTAAGAATTTTACCAATGCAATCAGAGTAAGGGAATTTTCCGGGGAACAGGATCCTTTTAATGATATGTTCCAAGCAAGAAATTCATTTAAAGAAGTTTTGAATTCATCTCAAATGCAGTTATCTCCAGAGGAATTCCAGGAATTCAAACTTTACAGAGAAAGAAGACTAACTCATATTCCTTTGGAAAATCTACGCTTAAAGCCCGCAAGGGAGCAAACTCCTAGTGTTAGTCTTAACGGCAGTTCAAGTACAGATAAATCTAAATCAAAATCTGACAGAGAGACTTCTAAACATTCCAATAAGTCTAATGAAAAAGGAAGATAAAATGGAAGAATCCATTAAATATTCTGCACAATCAAAATAACTTACTCAACAACAAATTTTGACTTCTCAACAAACAAATCCTCCTCCAACCAATGTATAGCAACAGCCAGTCATTATTGAATTAGACAAAGAATGGGAAACTTTCAACCAGTTGATTAATGTAGAAGGACAGAATGTGCAGACCCCTTTCCAGACAACCAAAGTTTTGAACACAGGAACAAGTAGCACAGTCACAGTGACAGAGCACATACCAATCACACCATCTTCTGAAATTGTACTTAATGTAGAGGACATTCCCCCTCTAGATGTATTCTATAGCCCTAAATACAAAGCAGTAGTGAAGAGACAGAGAAAAAAAAGAAAGTTAGAAAGTGCAATTGTTACTGAAGCAGAACAAGTAGATGTTTTGTGGAAGGATCCTGCCACAGAACCTACTCATAATCTCACTAAGTTATCTCAAATGACAGGAGCTTATGCTTCTACAACAATTGACAAAGCATTTGAGATACAACTTTTGTTGAATGAAAAAGAAGAACAGATAAAAGTTCTACAACAGCAATTGCAACAGGTACAGGCCGATAAGGAAGCACATTTGAAACTTGAAGAGTTACAACAACAACTTCAAGAAATGCAAATAGGACATCAAAAAAGCTTGGCTGATAAAGAAAAACAAATACAGATTATCCGAGATCAGCATAAAGATGATCCTAAGCTTCCAGAATTCATTTTAGAAACTATCTCTTTGAACAATCAACTACTGCAACAAGAGGAAGTTTTCTGCCAAAAAATCTTGCAATGGAATTCTTTGTGCCAAGAGAGCGATAAAATCACAAATCATGTCGTAGATTTACGAAATGATTATGATTTGATTAATGAAAATATCAATGATTATTTAGCATGGCAAAAAACAGAAGAAGGCAGAAAAGCTGGTGCACCCATTATTAATGAAAATCATAAAGAAATACTTTTTAATAACTAGGATGCACAAATCAGAAGGGCAGAAAAGGCAGCGGAGGAGGCGGCTACAGTGGCAAACACTCTTACTGATTGTGTAAATGATAATTTACACAAAGCTAATTTGATTTCAGAAACTATTACAGGATATCTCCCACAGGCACATCAACTGCAAACAGAATGGAAGCAAAAGGCAGAAGAAAGAGAAAAATCAATCCAAGGGCTGACAAAATTAAATTGGGACTCATACTGGATGTGCTTGGTGAAGCCACATAGTCAACACAATGCGCTTAATTGTATCATCAATTCTACAGAGAAGATTGTGCCTACACTTGCCGACTCTGTCTTTTCAGGACAGTTGAATTCTGAAGTCAGTCAACCACATCTTATCAAAACTATGCTAGATGCCTGCAAGTTTAAAGATCAAGTTCATAGATAGTTAGATTTAGTTTTAATTTTACTGTATTTTAGCCTAGGAAAGGGACGGTCATTGAACCGAATCCTTAATTTTTGTAATAGACTATTTTTAGATTTAGCTAAGTAGTATTTAAACCCTTCTCATGCATTTAGAGAAGGGTCCTGGATCTTGATATTTTTGACTTGTAGATTGCATTTCTGTACTCCATTGTCTTATATATTTTTTTAAAAGGATCACATCTGGTGATTTTTATGCGGAATTATCTTTGAAGTGTTGCATTTCTGTACCTTGGAATTTGATTTTGCATCAGAGTTACTGGATTAGAGTATCATATTTCATTTGAAAGTCTTCAAGATGAATAAGGTATTTCTATCTGTTCACTGTTGATTTCTTCTGTCTTATGATATTCGCTTTAAAATTGCTATCATTTACAGATATTTTTTTTCATAATGTTTCTTTATATATATCATTTCTGAGTATAATCGAAACGTTATATTTCATAAGTATATGTAGATGGTATACAATGATGAATGCAATATGCTTATACAACTTTGTTTAATTTCTTAAACAGAGTTATCTTTATTTGTTTCTGCACATTTCAATTTAAGTGATAATACATTTTCATGGTTATTGTTAAATTGGAACAATCTTAAGTTGTATTCACGTATAATTGCCCGGGTTAGTGTTAGATTTTTTTTATCAGTATTTAGTTTAATTTAGATAGTTTTATTTCAGTCAATTTAGTCCCATTTCAACCCATCCAAATCAACCCATCACCAACCCATTTAGTTATAAGGAAACTGGTCCTTTAAATCCAGTCGGAGCCACCATACCAAACGGAAAAGGAGCTGTCCTAAGGTCCCGACCGGGTGGTTTTCCCCCAATGTTTGAAGCAGAGATTTTCTAGGATTCAACATTTTTGGCACTAGAAGGAGGGCATGAGCTATGAATGGCAAGTAAATCTTTACCCACAAGCCATTCTGAGAGAAAAACACCCTCATCAACTTCTTCAATTTCTTCTGAAATACAAAATCCTATAGAAGAAATTGCGAAGAATATTCATACACCCACTACCAAAATCTCAAAAGATTCAGACAATCAAAATCCTGAGTCTCCTGAAGTTCAAGATTTAATTCATAAATTGAAAGGATTCTCATTATCTCTAGAAGAGTCTGAAATATCTGAAGGTAGTGTAACTTCAAAATTTGTTTCTTCCAAACCTCTTACTAGGCTTCAAAGTGAAAAACTTGGTATTTCTCCGAAAAAATTCCCTTTACCTAGTAGAGTCAAGACAAGAAAAACTCAATCGGAATCAGTAAGTGATATAAGTTCAACATCTAATATTCAAATACCTGTTTCCGAAATCCCAACTCAACAAAGTACAGTTGTTTCCACATCATCTCCTCAATCATCATCAATCTCAACATCATCTATTCCAACAAATTTTATTCAAACACCACCATTTTCTACTACTCCTCCAATAGTTGTTCCAATAATGGCTAGACCATGGGCTACTCCAGGGGCAGTCAACATGGCTGCACCTTTACACGATTTACCAGACAATCCTGGAAAATGGCTTCCAAAATTTAGTCCAGATCTTAACATTCAAGCTGAAGAACATATTAATAACTTTATGCTGGCTATAAATTTGAATGGAGTCACATATGAAGATGTTGTAGTCAGACTATTCCCTTATACTCTTCAAGGAGTAGCAGGATCATGGTACTTTTCATTACCTTCAGGATCCATAACAAGTTGGGCTATTTTTGCAGATCATTTTTTAACCAAATTTGGAGATGACAGATCAATAGCTACTTTAATCAACGATCTCTCAAATTTGAAAGCAGAACCCAAGGAACCCATTAAAGAATTCAACGCTAGATTCAATAAACTTTTGAACAAAATTGACATAGATTCAAGGCCTAGTGAACAAGTTAGAAGTGAATGGTACATAACTGCCTTACCCTCAAACATAGTGATTTTTGTAGACAGAGTTGCAAAACCTACATTAGCCGAGAATATGAAAGAGGCTATTGCAGTAGAAAAATGAATTATTTCTCTAGAAAAGAAAAATGCTATTGAGGAAAGGAAATCAAAGAAAGTCAGCTTCAAAGATGAATCAAAGAAAAATTCCAAAGATCCATACGACATGGAAGGTTTACAAGAAAGTTCTTAAAACCATGTCAAATGAAATGGTTGAAATTAAAAAACAAGTAGCTGAAACTTCTACCAAGAAACCATTCCGAAATTTCAGAAGAAACCAAGTTGAATCTAAACCTCCTAATGCAATCTCTAATGCAGAATCAGAAGAAGAGGAAGAAGAAGAAGATACATCTTTAGTATCAAATGAGGAAGATGAGAATGAAGAAATAGTTGAATTGCATGGAATGTGGGATTTTATTCTCCCTAATTCTGATAATGAAGAAGCTATGCCTGTAAGTACTAGGAGTAAATCTATATCGGAACCAGTGCAAACAGTTCCTAAAAAGAAAATTATAACTCCAAGTACCAAAGACAAATCCCCTATAAAGAAAACTTCTCCATTACCTACTCAAAATCAGCCATCTGTTTCTAATCCTCCTGCATCAACAACAAAGACTTTAGTGGTGTCAGATCCTATGGAATACAACATTTTCGAGGACAAGAAAAAGATCAAAGCCAACATTTCCTTACATGAACTCAGCGAACTAAAATACCAGCAGAAGTTGCTATTGAAAGAATTAAACGCTACACCAATTGCTCCTTTACCAAGTGGTGTAGTTGCGAAAGCAGCTAGGGGAGCTGGTAAGCCACCAGATAAGGTAGATGCCACTGATACTGTGCTCATTGGAGAAAAGTCAAATTCTCAAAATCCTCCTTTTCTTTTAACTTATGATATGTACAATAAAAATCTGCACAATTGTTTGATTGATTCTGGAGCCTCCTCCAATATAATGCCTACTTCTGTCTGTGCTAAATTGAATATCAAACCAAAGAAATCAGCAGTTCATATCGTTCAATTGGATCGCTCTAAAGTTCAAGTTGTAGGAGAAATCAATTTAGTTACTATCAGATTAACTTCTGATCCTAGGATTGTCCAAAGAATTGATATTTTGATTGCTAATATTCCTGAATTCTATGGATTAATCTTAAGCAGGGATTGGTCTGCGAAACTTAATGGTTATATCTCAACTGATTATTCACATATGTGGCTTCCCTACAAAGGGAAACCAAATCAAATCAAGATTGAACGAGAAAAAACATATGACGCACACTATCACTGAATTTGAACAACCTAATGAGCCTGTGGCATTCAACAACAATATTCTTGGAGGTTATTCTGCTGAATCATTTCTTGGAAACTTTGAAGCACCTGAATCACCTTTTTCTGTAAATACTTTTTTTTCTCAAATAGAAAAATTTTCACAATCCGATTCTTCCAGAATTGTAAATATTTCTGATGTAATTGTAGATCTTTATTTTGGTCATTATATTTTGATGGATCAAAGTCTAGTGATGGAGCTGGAGCAGGATGCATCTTAATTGATCCATATGGAGAGAAAACCATGCTGTCATGTAGGTTAGAATTTGAGTGTACGAACAATACCGCAGAATATGAAGCCTTGGTTCAAGGACTTTATAAAGCTATAGGGTTAGATGTTAAATACTTGAAAGTCTTTGGTGATTCCGAAATTGTCATAAAACAAGTTAGAAATACTATTCATTGCCTTTCAGGACATCTTAAACACTATCAAACCCTAGTACAAGATCTCACCACTCATTTTTTAGCATTCAATATTTCTCCCATTCCTAGGAATCAAAATACATCAGCTGACTTGTTAGCTAATGTTGCATCTAAACTCCTTCCTGCTGAAGATTGCAGTCCTGATAGGTTTTCTGTAGAATTAATTTTTCGTCCATTTGTCCCAGATAATGTTACAAATTGGAGAGTTTTCTATCATGATCAAGATATTTTAAATTTTATGACTTCAGAGAAATCATATGATAAGCAAATTATTGATGAAGATGATCATGATTTACAAATTGCTTCAAAAGGTAATGAAAATCCCATTCTGAAATCTATTGTTAAATTAGAGGATTTATATGACATTAAAGACAGATTCAAGAAAGTCACTAATGTTAAACTTCAAAGTTCCATTTTGAAGTTTGAATTAGTAAATCTTGGTTCTGATTCTAAACCCAAAAACGTTAACTTAGGACTCAATTTAACACCAGAGGAAAGGAATGCGTTCATTAAACTTCTGAACAAGTATAAAAATGTTTTTGCTTGGAATTATGATGATTTAAAAACGTATGATACTTCGGTTATTCAACACACAATTCCAATGCTTCCTGATATTAAACCTGTTCAACAGAAGTTGAGAAAGATTCATCCAAATCTCGAAAATCAAATCAAATCAGAACTTAATAAACTTTTAAAAGCCAAAATCATTTTTCCTGTCAGGCACTCCAATTGGGTTTCCAATATGGTACCTGTCAGGAAGAAGAATGGTGATATAAGAATTTGTATTGATTTCATAAATTTAAACAAGGCATGTTTAAAAGACAATTTCCCATTGCCAACCATGGAACAGATACTTCAAAAGGTAGATGGTTCTGAACTTATGTCCTTTCTTGATGGATTTTCAGGCTATAATCAAGTGTTACTTCATCCAAATGACAGATTGAAAACAACTTTCAGAACAAAATGGGGAACTTATGCTTATCAGAAAATGCCTTTTGGTCTAATAAATGCAGGAGAAACTTTCCAAAGAGCCATGGACATACCATTTAAAGGTCTGATCAATAAATCAGTTGTTGTTTATCTTGATGACATAACATTATTTTCAAAAAAGACAACCACTCATCTACATGATTTAAAGCAAATATTTGAAAGATGTAGAAGGTTTGGTATTTCCTTAAATCCAAAGAAATCTTTCTTTGCTTTGGATGAAGGAAAACTCTTAGGATTTGTTGTGTCAAAAGATGGTATATATATTGATCCAGATAGAGTAAAAGAAATTTCTAATATTTCTTTACCTCATAACAAAAAATCCATGCAATCATTTCTTGGGCAGATCAATTTTGTAAAAAGATTCATTCCTGATTTTTCTTTAATTGTTTTACCTATGCAAAATATGATCAAGAAGAATTCAGTATTCAAATGGGGGCATAAAGAGAAATAAGCCTTTGAGGCAATCAAACAAGCGATCATTAATGCACCAGCATTGAATACCTCGGATTTTTCTAAAGATTTTACTTTGTATACTTTGGCCACCGAAACATCTTATGCAACTGTTTTAACACAGCTCAATGATCAGAAAATTGAGGCACCAATTTCTTTCTTTAGCTCAAATCTGCAAGGAGCTGAGCTTAATTATTTCGATGTTGAAAAACAAGCCTTTGCTGTGTTTAAATCAATCAAACATTTCAGACCTTTTCTCTTGAAAACACATACAAAAATCATTGTCCCATTCTCCGTAGTAAGGCAATTATTAATTCAAAAAGAAGTAGGAGAAAAGAGAGCTAACTGGGTAACAGCCTTGCAAGAATATGATATTGATATTAAACCAGCTAAGATTGTTAGAGGACAAGGTTTTTGCAGATTATTGGCAGGAGCTCATAACATACCAGAAAATCAAGATTCAAATCAAGATATTCAAGTAAGTAAGATAAGTGTTACAGATTCTGAATCTCAGTATGCTGATCTCATCTATTACTTGAAAAATGGGTATGCTCCTTCTAATCTCAGTTATAAGAGTAAACACGCTTTAAGGTTAAAGGCTATTAAATATGAGATCATTGATAATGTGTTATTTAGGAAAAACTATGATTCAATCTTATTAAGATGTCTTGAAAAGACTGAAGCTGAAAAGGTTTTGCAGGAGTTGCATGATGGACCAGCAGGAGGTCATTTTGGAGGTGATACCACAGCTCACAAAATAATTCGTGCTGGTTATTATTGGCCTACCCTTTTTAAAGATACGCATGATTATGTAAGGAAGTGCCGAATTTGTCAAACTGCAAGTGGAAGACAAAGGAAACCATCTTTTCCTTTGCAACCAATGACTATTGAGCAACCATTCGAACAATGGGGGCTTGACATTATTGGTGAGATAGTACCTCATTCTTCCAAACAGCACAAGTACATCCTTACTGCAACTTATTACTTTACAAAATGGGTAGAGGCAATCCCGTTGAAGGTAGCCAATTCTGATACAATTATTGATTTCATAGATCAATTCATCATAACCAGGTTTGGTGTACCTAACGCTCTAGTCTTTGATAATGCATCTTACTTCTCTGGAAATAGTTTAATAGAATTTGCAGTCAAAAGAGGTTTTAAATTAAAATATTCAACAAATTATTATCCACAAGGTAATGGTTTGGCTGAATCCACTAACAAAAACCTTATCAAAATCATTAAAAGGACCATTGATCAAAATCAAAAGAATTGGCACAAGTCTTTAATTTTTGCATTATGGGCTGATCGTATCACTGAAAAAGCTTCAATAGGGACTTCACCTTTCAATTTAGTTTATGGAAAAGAAGCTGTGATACCATCAAATTTAACTCTTCCATCATTAGCCCTAGTACAATTTATTGAAGAAAATCCTTCTTCATCCATTCAATTAAGATATGATCAAATCCTTAAACTAGAAGAAGATAGAGATAAAGCAAAAATTATTCATGAAAAACATCAACAACTTGTAAAATCTTCTTTTGATGCAAGTTCTACCAGCTCAAAAATTTTGTCAATTAGTGATCTTGTTCTGAAATGGGATAAAGCACATGAAGAAAAAGGTAAACATACCAAGTTTCAGAAAATGTGGCTTGGACCATTTCAAATCGTTGAAAAGATAGGCTCAAATACATTCATACTCCAAGATCTAACAGGTAAGAGAGAATCTCTTCCTATAAATGGGCTTATCTTGAAGAAATTCTTTTCATAAGGAGGTAACCCCTTCTTAAACTGTACATATTCCTTTCTGCAAAGCTTTTGATTGTTTTTGCAAATAAAAGTTGTTAATAGGTCTATAATTGACTGTTTACTATTTAGGAAAATTTCTTAGGAAAAATATTATAAACATTTATTTTGTGTAAATAAGAATTTTTAAAGGAATGATCACAGTTTTTAGATAGTTTAAAATAAGATGTTAAACTTTGAAAGATTATTCCAATCATTTGCATGACCTTTTGAAAATTTGAAGAGAATGTAAATCATCATAATTTTATTGAGAAGAGAGAGGTTATCTATAAAAGTAAATATTTTTTCAAAGTTTTGGAACTCAAAAAATTCTGAGAATTGTCATCGATTGATTCTTAAGGATAAAACTATTTCACCCCATCCATTTAAGTTGTGATTTTTTAGAATATAATTCTAAAGAAATTATATGAAAATTTAAGAGATAAGAGGTCTCATTATGAGCCGACTTACCATGTTTATAAAGAGTAATAAAACTGACATTACCAATACTGCATACCAAAACAGGGTAATGACTTATAAATATAAGACAAGAGGTCTCATCACGAGCCAGCTTGTTCAGTTTTAATTATAACTAGTGAATAGCATTGTTATTAACTGGTTACCAAACCAGAACAATGACTCTTAAAAATAAAATAATTAAAAGACAAAAACATGAGATAATAGGTCTTATGAATTTATCTTTTAAAAAGTCATAATTTTAGTTGGATGGGACAATGAATAGTTAATGGTTTAAAGGTAACCCTGTCGAGACTATGAACATTTGCTGACAGCAGAGGCGATACCTATGGCAATAGAATATATTATAAAACCAAAACTTAGAGAAATCCACTTACTTTATTATTAACACCAATTGAAGCTTGAGATAACCCAAAATGATTTTGTTCTTAAGGAAAGAGAAAGAAATTGTGAATGATTTTTATTTCTTTTTCATAGTTAGATTTTATTTGAATTATCCTAAGATAGTTTTCATTATCTTTAAAAATCTTTACTTACTAAAGATATAATGTTCATTTTATTTTTTCAGAGATAACTGTTTCTTTCTGTGAATCGCCAATTGTTATGACCAGCAACAACCCCCCTTTTATTTAATATTAGTAATAATACTAAATAAATAGGGACCCTTAGTTAAAAAATCCAAAAAATCAATTAGGATTTGTTTTCCTTTTCAAATAAAACTTTTTATCATAAACTTAGAGAAATCCCTTAGAAAGAACAATAAGAAATACTTAAGTTTATGATAGATTACAATAAAATTGTTCTTTAAAAAAAATAGCGCATCCATTGCAAAATGGTAGATATCTTTTATAAAACTGAAAATGCGATTTTGCGCTTTTGCGATAATGTGATCCCAAAAAACCTATACAATAAACATATTGGCCGCAGATCGCATAGCGCAGAAAACATAAATATTAAATGAATACCTTTTGCGCTATTTACAATTTTGCGCTTTTGCAAGATTTGCGATGTACGCTTTTGCGCTATTTCGCAATTTGCGCTTTTGCGCTATTTTTAAATTGCGATGGTTTCATTTTGTGATATTGCGATATTGCGATATTGCGCAGCAAATCGCAGATCGCAATTTCGCAGATTCATAAAGCGCGTTGTTCAAAGACAATCTTCCTATATATCAATATCTGTTATGCGCTTTAATGATTAGATTAAATGATTGGATTGACAATTAATGGTAAATGAGATTTTGTTTTGATTGAAAGTCATTTCACGATTAAAATAATATATTTCATCCGTCTTCGCATTTAAAATAGTCTCATCACCTTTCTCATGCCATTACTCTCATTTAACTCGTAAAACGTAGGCACGAAGGAGCAAACGTCTATACAAAGCTTTCACTAAACATTATGGGTAAGAAGGAGAAGAGCTCGAATTCTGAAAACAGAGAAATGGCTTCACTATATGCAGACACCGCTTGCAATAAGGATGCCGGTATATCCACTTGGGAAGGAATGTATAATTTATTAGAAGAAGAAAATCCTATGGTGATGAAAGTTGTGGCTACAGCAGATTCTAGTAATACATCTGAAGCAACCCTCAAAGAACTGGCTTGTTCATTTCTGCATAGGATAGCGGCAAGGCCAAGGATTCTCCCATATACGGACATGGTGAAATGGGTGCTGGACAGCGCCGATATTTCAGACAGGCAATTCAGAACTCCAGCTCAAGAGCTAATCGGGTCATTCACCACGGAAGATTTGAGGCTGATGTATAAGTTTCCGGAACCTCAGGTGACTTATAATAAGCAATTCATGGAATATTTTGCCAGAGAACATGCAAATTTGTCAGAATGCACAAAAGAGTGGACCAAAAGAAGTGAATCATTGAAGAAAAACAAACAAGGTATGTACAGCACGGGTTCACTTACCTCTCCTTATTGTTTCACTGCTGCCATGTTATGCAGGCTTTTTGGAAAGCCTGACATAAATATGATCTTGCCTGAATGGCTCCCTTTGTTGAATGCGGCCGTTAATTCTACAATTGTAGACTGGGCCAAAATCTTATCTGATAATTTGACCACTGCCATTTTTCACTACCGGTCCAAGCGAAATGTTTCTCAGCGGATTTATCCGCCCTTTTATTTATCTGCTTATGTCATGGATGCTATCTTTTATGTCTCTAAATTCCCTGTGATGGGTTGGCAATGGACTATCCACGATCCTTTGCCTATTCATGTGTATCATAAGGAACTGTGGGAGTCTAAGTTTGTCTCCCATTTTTATCAAATTTGCCATGGTGTAATGCTGCCATTGTACAGAACATTGTATAATAAGGATGCCCCAAGGTTATCCCCAGAAAAAGAGGTTGATATTCTCCCCGTCGCGAGATGGTTTGGAGAAGAATTGTTCACTTATATTAGGGTTTTTGGAAGTTCTTCTTCCCCCCATGTTTTACCCCTATATGTTCCAGATAGACTTGTAGCTCGGGAAATTGCTTATCAGACCTGTGGCCAAGGGGGTTTAACAAAGGATTTAAAAGAAAATAAAAAAGGCATTTGGCCACAATTTCCCATAAAATGTGGAACATTTTCACTTTTCAATGTTGGTCATGCATTCCAAGAGATAGGAAACATTACATGCCTACAGCTGTTCAAATTTTCGAGAAGGTTATTCGACCCAAATGATATTGTTAAGAATTTTACCAATGCAATCAGAGTAAGGGAATTTTCCGGGGAACAAGATCTTTTTGATGATATGTTCCAAGCAAGAAATTCATTTAAAGAAGTTTTGAATTCAGCTAAAATGTAGTTATCTCCAGAGGAATTCCAGGAATTCAAACTTTACAGAGAAAGAAGACTAACTCCTATTCCGTTAGAAAATCTACGCTTGGAACCCGCAAGGGAGCAAACTCCTAGTGTTAGTCTTAACGGCAGTTCGAGCACAGACAAATCCAGGTCAAAATCTGACAGAGAGACTTCTGAACATTCCAATAAGTCTAATGAAAAGGAAGATAGAATTGAGGAATCAGTGAAAGATTCTCTGTAATCAAAAGAACTTCCTCAACAGCAAATTTTTACTTCTCGACAAACAAATCCTCCTCTAACCAATGTACAGCAAAAACCAATCACCATTGAGTTAGACAAAGAATGGGAAAGTTTTAACCAATTGATTAATATAGAAGGACAGAATGTACAGACCCCTGTCCAGACAACCAAAGTTTTGAGCACAGGAACAAGCAGCACAGTCACAGTGACTGAACACATACCAATCACACCTTCCTCTGAAATCATGCTTAATGTGGAACATATTCCTCCTCTAGATGTATTTTACAGCCCAAAATACAAAGCAGTAGTGAAGAAACAAAGGAAAAAGAGAAAGTTAGAAGGTGCAATTGCTACTGAAGCAGAACAACTTGATGTTTTGTGGAAAGATCCTGCCACAGAACCCACTGATAATCTCGCTAAGTTATCTCAAATGACAGGGGCTTATGCTTCTGCAACAATTGACAAGGCATTTGAGATACAACTCTTGTCAAATGAAAAAGAAGAGCAGATAAAAGTTCTACAACAGCAATTGCAACAGGTACAGGCCAATAACGAAGCACAATTGAAAATTGAAGAGTTACAACAACAACTTCAAGAAATAAAAATAGGACATCAAAGAAGCTTGGCTGATAAAGACAAACAAATACAGATTATCCAAGATCAGCATAAAGATGATCATAAGCTTCCAGAATTCATTTCAGAAGCTATCTCTTTAAACAATCAACTACTGCAACAAGAGGAAGTTTTATGCCAAAAAATCTTGCAATGGAATTATTTTTGCCAAGAGAGTGATAAAATCACAAATCATGCCGTAGATTTACGAAATGATTATGATTTGATTAATTAAAAGATCAATGATTATTTAGCATGGCAAAAAACAGAATAAGGCAGAAAAGCTGGTGCACCCATTATTAATGAAAATCATAAAGAAATACTTTTTAATAACTGGGATGCACAAATCAAAAGGGCAGAAAAGGCAGCGGAGGAGGTGGCTACAGCGGCAAACACTCTTACTGATTGTGTAAATTATAATTTACACAAAGCTAATTTGATTTCAGAAACTGTTCCAGGATATCTCCCACAGGCACATCAACTGCAAACAGAATGGAAGCAAAAGGCAGAAGAAAGAGAAAAATTAATCCAAGGGCTGACAAAATTAAATTGGGACTCATACTGGATGTACTTGGTGAAGCCACATAGTCAGCACAGTGCGCTTAATTGTATCATCAATTCTACAGAGAAGATTGCGCCTACACTTGCCGACTCTGTCTTTTCAGGACAGTTGAATTCTGAAGTCGGTCAACCACATCTTCTCAAAACTATGCTAGATGCTTGCAAGTTTAAAGATCAAGTTCATAGATAGTTAGATTTAGTTTTAATTTTACTGTATTTTAGCCTAGGAAAAGGACGGTCATTGAACCGAATCCTTAATTTTTGTAATAGACTATTTTTAGATTTAGCTAAGTAGTATTTAAAACCTTCTCATGCATTTAGAGAAGGGTCCTGGATCTTAATATTTTTTGACTTGGAGATTACATTTCTGTACTCTACTGTCTTATATATTTTTAAAAAGGATCACATCTGGTGATTTTTATGTGGAATTATCTTTGAAGTGTTGCATTTCTGTACCTTGGAATTTGATTTTGCATCAGAGTTACTGGATTAGAGTATCAGATTTCATTTGAAAGTCTTCAAGATGAATAAGGTATTTCTATCTGTTCACTGTTGATTTCTTTTGTTTTATGATATTCGCTTTAAAATTTGCTATCATTTACAGATATTTGTTTTCATAACGTTTCTTTATATATATCATTTCTGAGTATAATCGAAACGTTATCTTTCATAAGTATATGTAGATGGTATACAATGATGAATGCAATATGCTAATACAACTCTATTTAATTTCTTAAACAGAGTTATCTTTATTTGTTTCTGCACATTTCAATTTAAGTGATAATACATTTTCATGGTTATTGTTAAATTGGAACAATCTTAAGTTGTATTCACGTATAATTTCCCGGGTTAGTGTTAGAATTTCTTTTATCATTATTTAGTTTAATTTAGATAGTTTTATTTCAGTCAATTTAGTCCCATTTTCACCCATCCAAATCAACCCATCACCAACCCATTTAGTTATAAGGAAACTGGTCCTTTAAATCCAGTCGGAGCCACCATACCAAACGGAAAAGGAGCTGTCCTAAGGTCCCGACCGGGTGGTTTTCCCCAATGTTTGAAGCAGAGATTTTCTAGGCTTCAACACCTCCACATTCTCCAGCATGAAACTCTTGTTTAACGTTTTCAGCTTCAGTTTCGGACAAACATTTTAGTAATAGGCCATTTGGATTCTTCCAATACAAGTTTTCATTCAAGATGCAATAATTTCTGGCTTTAAGTTTTGTGAATCTGGCCTTAGTTTTCGACAGTTCGGGTGGAGCGTTCAAATTGGTGAGGACATAAAGGATATCAGAATACCATGGAGAGTTATGAATTTTTCTTCCACAGTGGGATCAGGCAGGCTTTCCTGCTCACCCGAGGCATTCACCATGTTGATTTCAAGGGCATGCAGATTCGATTCAGCCATTAATCTAGCTAAACCCTGCCCTTTGATCAGCTTAGTGGGTTTAATCTCCAGGTCATATTCTAGAATCACTGCGATCCATTTGCCCCTTTTCCCATCAGGATCTTGAGACAAAATGTCTTTGAGAACAATGTTAGGCACATAAGCAATGGTATGGGAATGTAAAATGTACACCCTAAAGTCTTTTAAGGCTTTGACCAAAGCATAAGCCTATTTTCCATTATGTTGTACTTTAAGGGTGCATCCCTTAGTGCTTTACTGAAAAAGGCAATTGGCCGTTCCATACCTTCAGCGTTTTTCTACAGCAAGACTACAGCTATTGTGTGTTCAGAGGCAAATGAAAATATCATGAAGTCCTTTGAGAAATCAGGGCTAACCAGAACAGGAGCTTGGGTAAGTGCAAGTTTCACTGATTCAAAATATTTTTTAGCTCCCACAGTCCATTTAATTCCCACACCTTTCTTCAGCATATTATTCATATTCCTAAGGTGCTCCGCTAGGTTTGGGATAAACCTCCTAAGGAAATTAATCTTGCCAATGAAGGACTGTAATTCTTTAATGTTCCTTGGGTGAGTGATCTGAAGTATCCCCTCAACTCTCTATGGGTCTATCCTAATCCATTTTTCCAATACAATGTGGCCCAGAAGTTTGCCTTCTTGCAGCCCAAAAACAATCTTCTTAGGATTTAGTGACAGACCAAACCTTCTGCACTTTTCAAACACTTTCCTCAGATGATCTAGGTGTTCTTCCTCAGTCTTGGAGTATACTGTTATGTCATCCAAGTAAATGACAATAAAGTGTCCTATTTAATCTGTGAAAGCTATATCCATTGCTCTCTGGAAGGTGGCTCCAGTGTTCATCAATCCAAAAGGCTTCTTGACGTACATAAAGGTGCCCCAGGGAGTGGTAAAAGTTGTTTTGAGTTGATCTGCTGGGAGTAATAACACTTGGTTGTATCCCGAAAAACCATATAAAAGAGAAATCCTTTTTGAGCCTACTACCTGCTATAGAATGTGTTCCATTTTGGGCAGGGGGTAGTTGTCTTTCAGTGAGGCTCTATTAAGATTTCTAAAGTCTATACACAGTCTGATTTCCCCTGTTTTCTTTCTTACAGCCACTAGATTTGATACCCAGTCGGAGAACCTCACAGGGACTATAATGCCTGCATCATACATCTTTTTAATATCCTTTTCAACTGCAGGCAGTTGTTTTGGGTTTATCCTACGAAGTTTCTGCCTAAAGGGTTTCTGATTTTCTTTTAAAGGTATATTGTGCTGTATGATGTTCGTGTCATAAGCTTTTAAATATTCATAACTCCATGCAAACACATCAATGAATTCCTTAAAAAGGTCGATGTACTTCTTTTTCATTTCCTCTGGTAAGGATTTAGCCAATTTAACCATCTTGGGCTTGTCTTCTATGCCTATGTTTCATTCTTCAACCTCAGAGTCTGCATGTTCTATAGAGGGATTTTTTGCAACATCGTCAAAGTCAAAAAGATCTTCTAAGGGTGCCAGCCCTCGAGGTATGTTCTTGTCTTTGGCCTGCAGCACCTCAATCTCCTCATTTCCTGCGTTTTCACGTTCTGTGGTTGAATTTCCAGTTTCTTCGGTTAGGGTGTTTATTCCTATGTTACAGGGCGTTTCTTCTTCATCTAGGGAATCCTCGCTTGGGCAGTTATCTTCAGATTTTGGGTCTGAGTCAGAAAGTTCAAACTCATTTCTGCCCATCAGAAAATATTCAATCTGTTTATCTCCTTCAAAGACCTGCCAATATTTTTCATTATCTGGCACTGCAGGTCTGAATTTGGTCTGAATGATGATTTGCTGGTTAGGTGGAGTCTTAGGATATGAACTAGCTAGGCAAGCCAATCCATTTGCAATTACGTTTCGACCCCTAGGAACGAACACTAATTTGTATTCAACAAAGGTTTTAAACATGTCCATGGCATCGTTCCTATACGCCCTTAACCTAGGGTGCTTTGCTGCATATTCACCATTCACCTGTTTGATGATCAACCCTGAATCTCCTAGCATGGTTACTCTACGGGCCCCTAATTTTTTCAGCAGATTTAAACCCAGGATGAGAGCCTCGTATTCTACAATATTATTGGTACATTTGAAATGCAGATTGCATGCAAGGCTCTCTGCGTAATCACTTTCTGTATTACGTATCCACACCCCATCTCCAGCAGTTTTACTAGTACAAGACCCATCGAAATTCATCTCCCACAGGGGTTCGCCATTATGTTGCACTATGGGGTCTGTACTAGGATGTGGATCACTTTTTTCTTCGTGAAATGTAAGAGGTTTAGGGGTCTGGTTAGATGGTTGTTTACGTTTTTTTTCTTGTTCATTTGGAGTCAGGTCCCCACCGCATATCCTACAGGTTTCATTGTTGTTTTCTTCTTCGATTTCCTCCAAAGTGACCATTATGTTCAGGTCTGTGCTCTCAGCCTCTGCGTTTGTATCTATGCTTTCAGATTCTGACTCCTCCAAGGATTCATCATTACAAGGGATGAAGGAGTCAAGATCCGTATGTACAGAGTATAAAGGAGAGTTTTCAGGCTTCTCGGGGCTGCTGACTAAGAATTTCATCTGCGCTTCCCTATACAGTCTTCTAAGTTGGCCAAAGATAGGGATCATGGCATATGTCCCATCCATTTGCATGGTACCCTGCAGCTTTGCTCCCCATGATCTAGATAGTAACATGCCATACTTAGGTGGCACATCTGCCACCACAACATCCATGACCATGCATTTAGCAGGAATATGAGTAAGACTCACACACATGTCTTTAATTAGGCCGAGGCATTTTACTCTGCTAGAGTCGAATGAGTATAGATCTTTGTATGGACGTGTTATCTCTAGGCCTAGCCTTTCCATGAATACCTTAGGCATTAGATTGTGTGATGCTCCAGAATCGTGCATTGCATTATGGAGAATCTTATCGTGGATGTTGAGACTGATGTAAAAATGTGGAACTGCCCCTTCATGGAACTTTCCCTCAATATTTGGGCCAAACAGGAGGGCAGGCTGATCATCACTCAAATTTACAATATCATTGTTTTCCCCTAGTTTCAATGCTTTCAAAATTTGGCCTTTATATACATCCTGAGTGGCCAACTCAGATAATGGTACAGAGATTTTGATCTTTGCAATCTCACCTTCTAAATTGAAGGTGGACTGGGTCTTTGGAATGCTTAACTCTGTTTTATTTGCCACTACCTTAGTGGCCGAATCAGTTGGTGGTTTCGGACTATGTACAGGGTCAGGAGTCGTCTTATCAGGAGCACTAACTATAGTGCTAGTGCTACTGGTTGGTTGACTTTGTTTCTCAGCATTTTGGTTGTCCTTTTCTCTGTTTTTCTCAGAACTCTCAGCTGCTGATTTACTATTTACAGCAATTGCTTTAGAAGATTTCTCGGGTCTTTTCTTGATGGTAATCTCAGGAGCCTTGGTTTTTGAAGTGTCTTGGTTCTTTTTGCTCCTAAGTTCATATTGTTCCCTGACCTGCATGATAGCATTCTCAAATCCAAGTCTGTAATCTTCAGACTCAGATCTCTCCTCATCCCAATATGAAGGTGAGGGCTGATTTTCCTCTGAATCATAGTTAAGGATTGAGTCTTCAGTTTCAAACATGTTTATTTTATTCCCATCAGACTCTCCTATAATTCCCTCATCTTCATCAAGGAAGTTTTGGAATGGGGGAATAATTTGTTGATCTGACTCTTTTTGTCTGTTGGGAGTGTTGTTGTTTCTTCTAAAGTTCTGGTTCTGGTTTTGATTTCTGTTCTGAGTGACAACCATTTTCTCTATCATTTGCTGCAGTCTATCCACATTTTTGGACAATCTGTCAAAATTTGGATCAGAAGTGGAGGCTGCATTGTCATCTTTGTATGTTACCCTCTTTTCAGCTCTCAGTTTTGCTCTTTTCTCCATCAGATTTGCTTCTATGTTCACAGCTCCTTTCTGCATGTCCTCTAATGTGTTGTACTCTTTATCTCTAAGCTCAAAGGCCATGTCAGCATCAAAGCCCTCGGGGTATTTTTCTAGGGCCATACCTTGTGGAGGTTTCATATGCGGAGGGAGGGCATTGTAAATGTTGTTGAATCTCATTGTGTAATCGTGGAAACTCTCTCCTACGTTTATTTTAAGGCTCATGTATTCTACTAGGAGTTGGCGAGGATTTTCCCTAGTCTCCCATTTATTGATGAAGGTCTGATACAGAGCAGGGAGATCTCGAATACTGTTAGGAGGTAGGTTTTTGAACCATTTCTTTACATCGCCTCCTAAGCTTTGGGAAAAGATTCTCATTTTGACTGTATCATCGTCTACTTCCATGTAGTCAAAGGATTCTTCCATCTTATCCACATGTTGTTGGGCTGTGGTGGGTTCTTTGGCAGGGAAATGTGGGATCTTTGATTGATAATCATTTGATAAGGGTACTAGAGGCTGAGTTAACATCAGAGGTGCATACCAGGCTGCCATGATGATATTCTGATGAAGTAAAGGGTTACTTTGAGTAGCTGGTATATGGATGGCAAAGATGTTAGGGCCAGCAGAGGCTTGCTGGGCAGATCTAGGATGGGAGAGCCCCAAGTTCTGAATGAAGTGGATATCAGGTGGTGTATATGGAGGGGTCCTTCTGTCCCTAGTGTGTTGACCACTATTGGATGGTGGACTATGAAGCTCAGGGTCTGGCTGGTCTAGATGATTGAATGACCTAGTTCTTGATAGTCTATTAGGTAGGCCTAGGTCAGGGTGAAAGTGTGACAGAGCTATACGGTTTTCTGGTGCAGAATTAGCTCTATTGATGTGGCTAGAAATAGTTGATCTTTTAGGTGTAGGAGATCCTTTGAGAATGCTCTTAGGGTTATCAACTATTTCAGGTGGATTAGGATTAGGGAAAGCTCTTGTGTGAATGGTCCTAAAAGCCAGGGTGTTATACCTCTAACCAAGCAGCTTAACCCTACTTGTTACTTCTGTTGTGGTTGATGTTGTTATGAAGGCAGGTCTCCCAGTGGAGTCTTATGTGAAACCAAGATAACCAGCAGGCCTACTGATCACCAGTGGAGTCTTTGATATTTTAGGAACTATGGAGTCGCCAGGTGGAAGTTTTAGGATATGTCTAAGGGGTCACACTGTCCACCACAGTGCTCATTCACTATCACCTTTCAAGGATAACCTCAGAACACAACAAGCTCTAACCAGAGATCAACTGGGGGGGCATTTAAAAGATATGTCACCTCCAAAGGAGGATGAGATCCGGAGGCTACCTGGCCCTGTCCAGGCTCTGTCTAGGAGTACAAGAGAACACAACAAATGATACTAAGGTTTTCCGAGAAGAGGTGTGACTAACAGCCAACCTAACCAAAGATGGTGGGTTTTTAATGCCTAGGGATGTTCAAAGTGTAATGCACTCAATGCTTCCCCAGCGGAGTCGCCATTATGTTGGGGTTCCCATGTTTTGGCCAGATTGGCAAGACCAAAAGACAATACAACATCAGAACCAATTTTAGACCTTAGGATCTAGCCCTCCTAGATCCAGAGAGGGATCTCTCTATAATAGTCAAAGGTTTTATCTCCTTGAAGCTCAAATGTTAAGGTTTTAGGCTAGTTATCGGCACAGGGTTTGTTTGTTTAAGTGTTTATGTTTGGTTGTTGGGAATCAGGAAAGAAGGGTCCAATATGAGACAAGGATGGGAAAAAGGATTTTAGGCAGAGGTAGATAACTCAGAGAACATCAAGGGCATTGGGAAATGGAGTCAAGAAAGGGTTTACTTGTTGTTCAATGTGCAAGCTTTCAGTTGGGCTAGTCATCTAAAACATTTGGATCTTTAAATTGAAGGGTGGAATGGAACATTAAGGACTAAAAGTGAAAGGAGGAGAACCATATAATTCTGTCCATAGATCAGGTCAGAGGTCATTTAACTCCGGGCCTGCTTGGACAAAATCAGAGGCAATACAAGGGATCTTAGAAAGGATTAATTGAGATGGAAAGATCCTAGTGAGGCAGAGACAGGGTTCTAGATCTCCAAGTGTTCTCAACTCATTCAACCAAATCCTAACAAGAACATCTAAACATATATTCCATTAATCCATACATCAGAGAGCAGGCAATAATATCCACTACACTGGTTAAATCAATTGGAATCAATATTCAGATACACATATAAGCGGAAAACATAAAAGGCTGGGAGAGCAGCAACATAAGGTACCTAACAAGGGTAAATCTTATGCCAAAATTCTGATGCGAGCCTGAAGAAATGGAATGAAATGAAATAAAACACAGAGATAGGAAAACATCACCAGTTTCTTTAGATCAGGATCCAAAGAATTGTGCTTGTCATATTAAAAACAATACCAATCAGGTACAACATTGCCCACAACTTGAACATTCAACCTGAATACATCATATCTCAGCCTATCTTACAATATTACACTGAGAACTTGTCTCAAGAGGAAAATGCTTGCGTTTCCCTGATATCTCATCAACAAACCTTACAATAATTTCCTTATGTGTTTTATAGCAGAGGATGAACAGAAGATCGACTCAGGAGGTAGGTGAACACTAAATGTAAGATTAAACGCAGAAATGAATGGAGGGCCGAAACCCATCCTGTTTTAAATCTCTGCATTTATCTCTGGTATGGCTTAGGTGTTCTGACTACAGCAATGTGTGGTACTATTGGTATAATAACAAAAATACAATAAGAAACAGTGAGGTCTGCCCTACTTGAGTCACCAATGCTTCTGACCATGTAGGACTGCTGTCTGGGTGGAAAATTCTCTCGGACACGATGTATAATGAAGACTGTATGGGCACTTTGTCCTCTGATTGAAGAAAGAACATACTGCTACTATAGAAAACCCTGGTGGTACGTTTTCCCGTGTATTACACTTCTGGTTGACTTTCGGGGTTTTGAATCTGGTGCTTTTCTTCTCAGACTGCTGCATTATGGATCCAAATCTTCAGTCCTGAGTACTGAAGACTGTAATCATAAGCTGGCCTTTCTGCTGCTTCCATAAATGTTTCGGTTCTGCAAGATCTGGGCTTTAATGGCGCTGGATGGGGTTGCGGATTTTCAAAAACCTGTCCTTTGATGAAATTTATATCTCTGCCACCCTTTTTCACATTTCGCTGGAGTACCAGCTCCCATCTCAGCTCTCTGTCTGCGCAACACGCCATTGAAGAGGAACGTATGCATCATGGTGATTTTCTGCCTCTTTGAAACCCTGCAAAACACACAAACAAGTTAAGGAAATCATGAATGGGGTGGTGGATGATGTGGAGGCGGAGAAAGGTCGTGTAGATGACGATACGAAGGAGAAAATTGCAGAAAGAATGGAGAAACGTGCTTTGGTGGATGGTGGAGGTCTGCAGAGAAAATATAAGTGGAAAACGTTAAAAAACGTGGAAAAGAACCAATATATGCAATGGAATGGGAGACTGTACGGAGGGTGCACGTGGAGATGACGCGGCGGAACCAGGCGATGGTGGAAAAGTCAGCGGCGGGCGAACAAATCGGGACCATCGATCGTGGCGGGGATCAACGGCGGAGGACGACGGACGGCGGGCCATGGCATGAGCTATCGCGTGCGCAATTACATTAAAATTCGTGCATCTTGGACGAGCGATAGCCGTCGGATGGCCTGCTCCAGATTGGACGGTCTATGGAAATTTCGCTGGGCATCTGTGTCTGGACAATAACGCGCGATGGATGGAGTTAACGGGCACGGATGGCGGTTTGGAAATCATACACAAGGACACGCGTCGGACGGTGAATGGAATCGCTGGGCGTTGGAGAGAAACTGCCTACCGTGCCTAAGCAGTGCGATGGAAACCGGTGGGTTTGGAATAGTCGTATGGGGACGATCGGCATCGGGCGCACTGCGGACCGTTAGATCATCGTGGAAATGGACAGTGATGGCGCGATGAGGAAAGTGAGCGGATAGGCCAGGGGGGTATCGAGTATAACGTTCACCGTCCGATCAACCACGATCAACGGCTGACATCGCGCCTGATAGGAAATGGGGAAATAAGCGCCTTTCAGACTGGCGGATGGTTACAGTGCTGGGTTTTGTGGAAGGTAAAGGAGCGTGGGGCTATCAGAAGAGGGGCTAGGCCTGATATAAGGTTTAGAGTGGGTTTTTTAAGCCCTTTTAATGCATTTTGAAGCCGTATAAGGGTAACGATAGGGAGGCAGAGGGGGGAATTGGGGAAGTGAAGGGTGTAGTGATTTTTAGAGGGGGTTTTGGAGGGGTGAAGAGGGTTAATAGGGGAAATAAAAAGGGGGAAAAGAGGGGCTTTGTCAAAGGGGAAAAGGAGGGGAAAAAGGGAAATTTTGCAGGTGTACAGGGGTAAATGCAGACCTTAGGGAAAAGAACCAGCAGAGGGGACTTGTGTAACGCAAAGCATAGAGGGACTTCAAGGATGATGGGTTTTAAGGGGAAAGGCATTCCTCAAAGGCTCCAAAACAGTCTAGCCCCCAGCTTGCTTGTCAAGAATTTCATAGGGGGGCTAACAATGTGTATGAATCTATGCCTCACACTATTATTATTACTTTTGGAAATATGTTGTATAGGATACCAGAGGTAGCACCGCCTACCACCATCTCTCTGATCACTACGAAGAATTACAGTAAGATCATCTCCCAAACTGGGAAATTTTTTTTCCTTATGATTCGCCCTGAGGGCTAGAAGAATATTGTGGCCACAACCTCCAGATAGGGCTCGTCCACCTGACAACAACAAATGGAAAAGGTTGTGGAGGAACATCGGGACATATTCACCTCACCTGCAGGGCTACCTCTACACTTTCAGTTCAAGCACTCTCTTAATTTGACCTCAGGTGCACTGCTACCCAAAATATCGATCTATCGATGCTCTATTTTGGAGAATGATGAGATCAAGAGGCAAATATAGCAGCTGCTGCAGAAATGGCACATTAGGCCAAGTTCATCGCCCTCTGGGAGCCCGATCATTTTGGTACAGAAGAAGGATGGGACCTGGAGACTTTGTATTGACTATCGGGTGTTGAACAAGATCACTTTCTGGAATAGACCAACTCAAGGGAGATAATATTTCAATAAGATTTACTTTAATTCTGGTTATCACCAAGTACCAATCGAACGCTATGATGTGTGGAAGACTACCTTCAAATCCAAGGAGGGAATTTTCAAATTTTTGGTAATGCCTTTTGGGTTGACGAATGCCCCCGCAACCTTCATGAGGCTGATAGAAGACATATTATGAACCTTCACAAAATCATTCGTGGTGGTGTATTTGGATTAAATTATGATCTTAAGCTAGAGTTGGGAGGAGCACCTCCACCACATTCGACAGGTCCTCTAGACACTGTGGAAACACAAGTTGTGTGCCAATTTGGAGAAATGCACTTTTGGCATGACCCAAATTCAATACCTGGGGTACATAAATGATGACTGGGGTGTACATGTGGACCTAGCCAAGATACAGGTTATTTGGATTGGAAAACCCTAACCACTCTAACAAAGCTTTGAAGCTTTCTTGGTCTTTCCAACTTCTACCATTAGTTCGTGTTGGGTTTCTCTCATATCACTTGGCCTTTGAGTCAAGTCACCAAGGGAGGAGCAAAAATTTGTTTTGGAATGAATCCCAATAGAAGGCATTCACCAAGTTGAAGCATCGACTCTGCTATGCACCAATGCTCATATTACCAAATCTACAACATTCATTTAAGATTGAGACATATGCCTCCGACTATGCTATTGGTGTAGTTCTTTCTCAACAGGGGCATCTAGTGGCATATCATAGTGAGACACTTTCAGAGACAGTTCGAAAGTATCCCACTTATGACAAGGAGATTAATTCCATTGTGCAGGCTTGTTGAAAATGGAAGCATTGCATTCTCAGGAAGGAAACGTTCATCCACACAGAACACCAACTCCTGTAGTGCATATAGACACAAGGAAAGTTGCAAAACGATCGCCATTAGAAATGGTACACATACCTGCAATATTTTCATTTGAACATTAAATAGAAGAAGGGAAGCACCAAAAATGTTGCATACTACCTTAGCCGACCGTTGATCATGGTACTGACAATTATGCTCGACTCTTATGGGCATGAGACTTTAGGGTGGCCGCATCTTTACAAAAGTGATCTAGAATTCGAAAACACATACCATACACTCCTGGAAGGAAAACAAGTTCCAAAT